>CM028690.1:55835467-55928309 GCA_016771965.1 Brassica carinata | reverse complement strand
ATGCATCATTACTCACACGAACAGCTTGATTTTCTTTAGGTTTGCCTACAAAAGCCGAACTCGGAATATGAAAACGACATTTTCAAGAACATGTTGGATGAGACGATGACGTGAATACTGACGGATGAATGTTGTCGTCATTTATTAAGGATTAGCAAATATTGCTATCTATGACTGACCCAAATCATTTTTCGAGTTTAAGTATATAGAAATTTTGCTTCTAACGTTATTCTAAAAAGCAAGCAGTCATGGAACGATTGTGTTTAGAGAGCTGGGAGTTAGATTGGTTCTCCAGTCTCTTCGGAGAAATCAAATTAACATCACCTCGTTATGATATTTTCTGAGTTCTCAATTTTATGGATGTTACCATTATATGTCTGTCTACTCCTTTAATTTTTAATTAAGAAAACATTACTTTTATTTTCTAAACAAAAACTCATTATATATATAACCACAATTCAACTAACCGAGAAAAGTTTACAGAATACAAAGAGTCATATGATATAAGAATTTTACATAAATTATATTTAATTTTGGAAATATTATTTCATTTGAAGTAAAATAAATTTTCCAAAGTGTTAAATATTTAAACATGGAGAATATTAATCAATTATCACTTCACTATTAGTAATCAAGAAGCTCAAACCATAAAATTGTCATGTTTGTATCTTAATAATCATCATTCGTATGATACAACATAAACAAAAATAATACATTTTTATTACCAAAAAATAACCATGATTAAGGAAAACAAAACATACTAAAAATGTATGGAAAACAGATACATGCTACCCTAGGATTAAATTTTTATAATTCAATGTGTGTAATATTAATGATACATGAAATACATATACTTGACACAAAATTTCAATTTTTACAAGTAATTAATTATTTTTAAAAATAGTACGTTAATGTATGAGCTAGTCACTAAACTGGATGTCATTCAAAAATAATTTTATACATTCATCTAAAATAAAAGAATTAAGGCACAGATGACCCAACTCTACATATTCAATATGAATACTACTTTTAGTGAATATTTTTTTTAAAATACTTTTAGTGAATAAAAATATAAAAAAATAAGGTTGCATGGAAGCAATATTTGATTAGAGAAAAAAAAAATAGCAGCTGCTAATTTGACATAAAAATCTTGACCTCCAGCAATGTAGGTCCGCATATCCAGTGAGATCCTCGTCATCACCGGTCCAAAGCAAAGCTAAGACATATATTATTTTTCTTAAGGACGGCGTGTTTCATTTCAGAAGTATGAGAGGGGAAACTCAGGATTCCAGTAAACATAGTACAAAAGTTACAGTAGGCAACATGAAAACCATCAACGTAGATGGGAGAAAAAAAACAACAAAAGATCCAATAGTAACACAAAGCTATAATTCATATAGCATACAAGGATGAGACTTTTCAGCTAGTGTTCAATCCAACGTTATCATCAATGGTCCTAAAACATATTTGTTGTTTAGTGTAAACGTTATTTTGAAACCAAACCGTTAGAATGCCAATAACTTGGGATTATTATTATTTTGATAGTTTTGGTTGATTTAATGTGTTTAAATGTCAGGGTGACCAGAGATCTCCTGGTATTATACCTTTAGCAGTGAAAGATGCTTTCAGCATGTATTTATATTGAATACATATTTTATAGGTAACATAATTAAAGTTTCTATAAATCTTTTAGTAATCATGTCTAACTCTTTATTAAATGTTCAAATATTCTATATTTAATAATTAATATTTTTCTATTATTTTATGTTTCATATATTTGTTTATAAATCATCTGATTTAATTGTTAAATTATTATTTGAAGAAGAGGTAAATAACCTTAATTTCACACATATATATACATATATATTCATAAATGTGTAATCACTTTGAATATTTAAGTATGTAAAAAAATTTTGGTGACCAATTAAAATGATTCAATAAATTATTAAATTTTGAAATATAATTGATTTTTAATATTAATTTTGGTATTTATTATTAGATAAATAAATATTTATTATTAAAATGTAAAAGTAACTATTCAATGTTTAGATACTAAATAAATGTACTTTGGATACATTATGTGCATTACGCTCATGCAGATATCAATCATTCATATTGCGTAGAAAACATATAACCTTGTAATATTGTTTGTGTGTTAGAGAAGAAACATACTTCTATTATTATTTAAAACTTTTAAATTAATTATTAGACAACTTAAAGATGGAGCGGTAGTAGCACAAGAAAACTACAAACTTTAAAAAAATTTATAACTTTCAGTGCCATTTATAATAGAATAAAAATGGATTTATTCTATGAGTAGAATAATCTATATATATTTTTTGCTCATCATAATATTTGTTTATTCTAAAATAAAATATCATTTGTATAACCATACTCCGTTATAAAGTTATTTTATTTTGAAAAAAAAAACAGAGTAAACCAATTGTAAATCTAGAAATTATTTTGATCCGGAAAAAACATAAAATTTATTAACAGTGTATTGCATATACATAGGGGAATTGTCTAAATATTTACAGAAAATAGATTGGAATTTTAAAAGTCATCGTGGGCAACTGCCCCACCCTTTGCACACGTACCTTTGTAAATACATATACGTAATAACTTGTATTTTTCTCTATTTCGTTCTCACATCATTTCTCTCTAGTGAGATCTTTGGTAATGCAGGTTCCACAATTGATAGGAAGCTACTGACTTTGAGATAAATGTGAACCAGCAAGAAGAAAATGTTTTGATAAGGAACTCACGTTTGTATATGGGCAGATTCTAAACTTCAAAATAAATATCGCTGCAGTGTGATCAAGTATATGATAGCAAACTGATTAAGTATATGATAGCAAACATAATAGTCTTTCATATATCAAAACTTATACAGTACGAAAATACAACACACATGCTTTTTTTTGTCAGCAACGGAAACAAATTCAAATTGATTCTGCAAACCAAGCTGGTAGCTTCGCATACATATGAACGACAAAAGACGACTATACAACACACATGCTCGTGAAGGAATACCTCAACTTCACAAGTCATTATTCATTACACCAAGAAAATGCAAAAACAGAAAGCTTCAAAAAATGTTTAGATAAAAGGTCTGCAAGATTCCCTCGAGTCCTTGCTGCTAGAGTTAACTATTATGCTCACTACCTACGAGGCTTGTCAGACCGCTTGTTCCTAAACTTGTGTTAGAAGGAGAGTCTTGATGAGCGCTTTCTTTCTTCCTTGCACCAATCATCTCAGGAACTAACATTCTTTAGCTATAAACATCTGATTTGTGAGTCAAACGTTTGATACATCACTCTTCCACCCTCTTTTCTTACAGACTAAAATGTTCCTTTTCTCTCTCCGCAGCCACACTACTCGAAGTATACACTGATCTCCAGGCTTGTACGCGTTCACTTCAACACTCCAGTTCACGGCTACAAAGAATTCTTGGGAATCAAAGCAAGACAGGACCCTTCTCACCATCTGACTCAGCTCAATAGTGTTGAAGTCATAACCCACAGCTTCAAAGCTATCGTACCAAAACCCATCTTCAATGGTCAAAGATGAAGAAAAATTGAAATCTCGAGCTTGGCAAGATCTTTCTTGGGACAAAGACCGCTTAATAATGAAAATGAAGGAATTTACCTGGTATTAGTATATATTCCTGGAGAATGAACGTGATCATGTTCAGTTACTCCTTTGCAACACCAACTTCAAATTACAAGACAGTTTAATTGTTGAATGCGCCACAAATCTATCAACTCTACATACCTACCATCTTAAAGGTGCATATATCTATGGATTCAGGTCAATCTCAGGATCCAGGTGAACGTACCTGAACCAAGTGAGAATCTTCCGGCCTTTTTATATGATATTTGCCTACTTAGAAAAACATAGAAATGAATACACAAAAAGGTTTTAAAGATTATTCATTGTATTCCATGTAGGCAATGAGCATGACTGGCCGTTTATTTGGCCATCCCTCTTTGCTTCACAGAAGGCCTTAGGTAGAATGTTATTACCCGAAGAGTCTCATCAAAACCCTCGGAAAAAGCCTCATTCTGTATTCAGTGAGAGAATTTGTAACGAATCATATACCGTTTTAAGGGCATCTCCAACCCAACTCTATTTTTCCTCTAAAATAGAATAAAAGTGAATATTAAGTAACAAATGCTCCAACCAAACTCTATATCTCACTCCATTTTGAAGTTTACTCCATTTTGTTTGTTCATGACTCCATTATGGAGTGAAGTATGGAGTAGGGTTGAAGCACTTTTACTCCATATGTACTTTTACTCCATTTTGGAGGAAAAATGGAGTTTTACATTGGAGATGCTCTCATAACACCATAAACTTGTTTTGCAATGAGGCACCTGGGAACGTTATTTGGGGTGTCCCTTTAAGAGTCAAATTCTGGTCCGGTGCTCAATTTTCGACAATCGCATCTTGTTCTCCCTGTGTACAATGAAATCACTATTAAAGCTTGTAAAGTGAAATGAAAAGGGATATATTCTCATTTTAGCTTTAACTTCTGGAGAATCTCAGGGTGTTCCTGCATGCTGCATGCAGGGAAATGGTAGCCCAAACAATAGTATGTCCAGAGGATTCATGGCCTGTACTAAGATACAGCAAAAAGCATCGATAATTTCGTGTTACCCGTTGAGTTCTTCCATTCTCTTCTTTATTATCATTAGATTATCCAGCACGTCTTATTAAATGGAGTTCAGAGTAGCCAGCACGGATATGAGACTTTGGGAGCATCGTTAAGAGTCTGCTGAGAAATTTTTTTTTTTTGGAGATTCAAAAAAGGATCTTCATAGTTGTTTTGCATATAAATTTCTCCCTGAAAAATTCAAAAAAATATATATTTAAGGATTAGAAATTTAAAGGGAAAATGAAAATAGAGCGTAGAAATGAACATTACCGCCAGAGAAAACAGAATCATGATTCTAAGCTCAATTTTTTTTCAAATTCTAAGCTCAATTAATCAGACAAAAATTACTATTCCTCACAAGTCTAATAGGAGAATAGATATGCAACAAAAATCAGAGTCTCACCACCACATCACTAAACCAAACTGAGCAAAGACTTACATTACCTCAACCGGAACCAGGAAGCTAAATCAGCATTGATGAAGCATAAATCAGTGGGAGCATCACAAGAGCAGTAGCAAACAATGGCTGCTACGATCAACAGGCAGTTTAATTGTAAGATGGTTAATTGGATAAGGAATTAACAAACAAAGGCAAGATAGTGGGACATGCTAAAGAACAGATAGTTTCATCCACAAAGACAAAAGTAACAGGAAGTGGACTTGCCGTTTGGTTTCATGGCTATAATTTCACCATCTTGAGAGGAGGTTTTCGAGATTGAATGGAAGCAACTTAAGAGAAATGGTTTATAACGAAGGAGAAAGAGAGGGATGTGAAACGAACTCATTAAGAGGTATTGAAGAACACCATTGATTGATAGCAGATGAGGCTCAGTAACAGAGATTGGACAAAGAAAAAAGGAGAAGAGGAAGTCGAAGGAAAAAGTCAGGGTTTCTTAAATGCAAAGAGACAATAATGTTTATTTTTGATAGAAATCAATATGACGTGGCAGTTTGTAAGATTTTTATTGTGGACGATTTTTTAAACTGACGTGGACAGATTATCCTTTGAACATTAAGTCCTTTTAGTATTGTAAGATTGAGGTTGTTGTTTTTTTAAAAGAAAAAAATTGATAATTATGTTAATCAATAGATATTGACTCAGTGGCATGAAACTGTAATTATTTAGAAAAAGTCATGGTCAAATCTAATGTGTACTTCAGTTTTAATAGATTAGATGCTAAAAAAAACTCTGTACCTCCTCCATTCTTATCGTCAGATCTTTTTACGGCTGAGCCAAAGAAGAGGAATAGGAGTCCCAGCAGAGCCTGCATCAGTACAGTGCTTCTCCAGATATCTTCTATAAGTATTAGAAAACAGCTTTGCATCGTTTACAAAGAACACAAACGTCAGTGGCCTTATTTGCTGCCTGCATTACAAAGAACACTCTCCAAGTTTTTCTTCATTACTGCTAATAGCAAAAAAACATCGATCGAGAGATGTTATTATATTTTATTTACCTGACTGCAAATGTGCAATATAATAAACACGGCCTCTCGCTTTCCAACGCGGGTTCTTGGAGGGGATTTAAATGCAACAGCTAATTCTCTTATCACTTGGTTTAATATGGCTGTACTAAGTCTTCTTGATCTCTCCTTTTGAACAGTCGCAGCAGCAACCACAATACTACATGTATAATGACGTTCATATATAACATCAAATCGAATTAAGTTAAAACAAAACTGTAAAGGTAACGGAACGTACTTGTCAACGCTATGACCAGTTATCGTAGTTGAATAAAGAAACAGTAGGTGCCCATTTGCGGGAACGGAGCTTCCTCGTAGTGTGCTGCGGTCGGTTGGTTTTTGTTTGGTATTGTATCCCATTTTGTTTACAACTACTAAACATCCTTTTCCTTTTCCTTCTCTTTCTATTCTTTCTGCATTCTTCATATCCCTGATGTAAGTGTTGAACTCCACAACCAGAAAACATTATTCCCATTGTTCTTACCACACTGATTGTTCTTGCTTATCACCAGGTTTGCTACTCTTGGTGGGTTTTATCGAGTTTAATCATGACCGATAGAGTCCATTGGATTAACAAATCAAAGCTTGTAAAGTTCATCTTGGACTGTCAGGTTTGTCTCAAACATTGGTTTTAAAACTCACATCTCTTTAGAGCCTTTCCCTGCTTCTACGCTTCGTCTCATCCTTTTTATCCAGGAACAACTCAATCAAAAGGTCAGACAGAGGCTTTTGTCTTTATCAATCTCCTCTGTTTTGTATGTCTTTGGGAAAACTTCGAAACTAGGTTTGTAATGTGCAGTAGAATTGAGTAACTGATTTAAGTATCTTCTGCAGACGTGAATATGAAGTATTCTTGCAAACCTAAAGCAGCAGCAACTCTCTAATTCGCTGGAACTAGCACAGGTCTCTCTCTCTCTATATATATATATAGATCTCATAATCATTTAATCACGCCTTTCACCAACCTTCAGGCTTAATGGGATACATGATTCGAAAACTAAAGTCTATGTGATTTTCTGACATGAAAGGAAACAAAGATGAAAGCTAAGGAACTAAGCGAATCAAATGAATCAAAACGAGAGACTATCGATAAAAATCCAAACAAAAACATAACTTCAAACTGTTTCTTATTATGAAGAATTGAAAAAAAAAAAAGAAAAGTGAATCATCATAACTAACAGATCATCATCAGTTAGTCTTGGGATCAGGCATGGGGAACAAACCAGCACCACCACCAGCAGCACCACGCGGCGGAGAGAACCCCAGAAACTTCTGAAGATTCGTCCTGATACTAATCGAACAAAGCAGATACAGAAACGCCATGGAGCAATCCGTTGGATCCTCCCCTTTCAACCCCCTGTGGCTCATCTTCCTCACGATCGCGATCGGATGGAACGGGAGCTTCGCCACGACCTTCCCTTCGAAGAGCGAGTTCAGCAGCCCGAAGACGACGAACAGCACGAGCGCCACCACGGCCCCCGATTTGAACTTGAAGAGAGACAGATCTCGGCTCGACTCCTTCAGGCTCGTCTCGACGCGGTCCATCTTCTTGGTCTTCGATTTCTTGATGGTGAGCTTGGAGGAAGGGTTCTCCGTCTTCATCGTCTCGAGCTTCTTGGCGGCTTTGTCGATTGAGTATTTTAGGGATTTGTAGGAGCTCGTGCGGTAGATTAGGATCCAGGAGATGGCTTCGCAGACCAGGGCCGTGCAGAAGGAGATCCCGACGACGGTTAGGCTGTCGGCGTACTTGAAGGACGCGAAGAGTGGGATCGTCGTCGCCATTTTGGGATTCAGTTTTTTTCTTCTTCTACCTTCGCTGGAGAGATCTGATCTGATCTGATTAGGAATTGTTATAAAAAAAGTCAAGAGAGGGTGGAAGAAGAAATTAAGGTAAAAGTTTGGGGACTTTAAAACAACTTTTTGGTTTTGACGTTTAGTCCAATACCTTTCCAATGTTATTTATTTGCCCCAAATCAAAAATCTTCGCAAAATCAGGATAAACAATCATACATTTATTTAGTAGAATATTACATAAACAATCCAATCCAAATATATCTCAAAGTATTTAAAACAAAAAATTCGACACTAGCTGTAGATAAATATTCAAAATTAAAAAGGTTAATAAATTTAGTTGATTTTAATTTTTTGCCTATTGATTTGGGCTTATGTCGGAAAGAATATTACCCAAATTACCACCTTAATCAAATATTTTGGTAAACCTGGCTTATAAATCACTTTTGTCCAGTTTAAATTTTGATTTGGGGTTCAAGTATTTTCTCCCACTCTTCATAAGAATCATAACACAATATTTATGTAAGGTTTGTGAACCCTAAATCCGGATTGTTATCCTAATAATTAAATTCAACCAATTAAAACAATGGAATTTTGAAATTTTATTAATTTATAGAGATATTAATTTACAAAAGTTTCCTTATTTACATTTTTTCTATTTTTATTTATTAAAAAAAGAAAATATTTTATTTTATTGTATGTGCATTATTTGAATTTTAGAAATTTTATTTTTATATTGTTTTATTATCTTATTTTGTGTATTTTCGGTATAATTTTACTAAATGTAATCAAAATATATTGAAATGTTAAGAAAAATAAAAGAATTTTCATTGTGAATATAAAACCAACAATATAATATTTAGCTTGTATTTATATAAAATTATATATAGATAAATTATTAATTTATGATTTTAAGAGGACTATATATTTACATAGAAGTTTTAAAAATATTATTATCTTATTATTTTATCGATTTATGTTATATTTAACATCGGTCCAACTTGGGACCGACAAAATTTATTAATTTATAGAGATTATTAATTTACCGAGTATTAATTTATAGAAGTTCTATTGTAGTTACAATTCGGATTTAGGGGTGAAACATAGTTACAACAACAACAAAAAAAACAAAAGTTAACAGAAACGCCTAAAATATATAGAAAAAGTTACATAAACAATCCAATCCAAATATATCTCAAAGTATTTAAAACCAAAAATTAGGCACAAACTGTATAATAATATTCAAAAACCATGTATTATGTAAAATCAAAAAGGTTAATAAATTTACTTAATTTTATTCTTTGATAATTAGTTTGGGCTTATGTTTTGAAAAATATTATGTGATAGCTAAATTAGCACCTTAATCAAACACTTTCGCAAAATTCGAATATAAAATTCAGTTTTTGTTGAGTTTAAATTTGATTTTAGATTCAAGTATTTTTTTCCCAATATATTCTTTTTTGTGCACAAATATTAGCATAGTTACAACTTAAATTTCTAGAGGCTTCGTTTGACTCAAATTCATACAATCTTAGCTTCTCCTAGTTCCAGCTCTCCTAGTGATTTCGACTCCTCTGAAAAACTCAATCGATCCTTGTAACATCGATCTCAAATCCACAGCCATGGCAAAATTTGGCGAAGGCCACAAGCGACAAGTTCAATGGTTGGTTTAGTGGTTGTGATTTTTGGAACATGATGCTTTGATTTGGATGTGGTTGTGATTGATGTATTGGCTTTCTTTGCTTTGACGTTTTCAGGTGAAGATCACTTTCGAGGAGCCTGAACCAGGAGTCACAATTGTCAATCTTACACACACTGACGTTCCCGAAGAAGACAGGTTAGTGTCACTGACCGAGTTACTGTTTTTGAGAGTTCCCTGTGATGCATTGTTCTTGATTCTGAGTCTGGACTTTGGATTTTAGAGCATGCAGTGAACTTTCTGGTTTTTGGAGTTCTCTATAGCTTGAGTTTAGTTTGAACTTTCCTATTGACGTACAAAGTTGGAACCATTGAACTATTTAAAAGAGTCGCAACTATGAGGAACCACCTTTTAGCCAGTTAAATTTCCTAATAACCGACACTACTGCTAACTCTATATTATCTATGTTAATCCTCGCCACTGATTACCTTGGTGTATATAGTTGTTGGATTCTTGTAGGCTTCGCTCTAGTGAATGGATTCTTTTGGAATTTGGGCGTGATTGTTAGTTCTATATGATAGAACACTCCTGTCAACAACGGACAAGCCGAGAATCATTGGATTTTAGAGAGAATCTCAAATCTCTTAGCCACCCAAATGTCTTTGACTATCTTATGTTAATCATTTCCACTAATCAACTCTTAGTATATGCTTATAGAGCTCTTCTGAACACGTGTTTGCTTATTATTCCAAGTGCCTGAGGCACATTTGAAGCGTATTAGTTTTTCTAGGCTCTGTTGTTCTTCCTTTTGTGAAGGAATGTGTTATCTGATGTGTTTCTATTGAGTGATGCAGATACGGGAATGCGACTGTGGTGGAAAATACGGAGAGATGATGTAGAGACCTTATATTCCACAGGATTCGTGCTGTTTTTGGGTTTGGAATATAATATGTTATTTTGTTTATCAAATCAACAAATCAACAGTGCTTTTATCATATGTTTGATTATGATTTCACATCGAAGCAAGGGGAACTAATAACAAACTGCGCAAATTTATGATTCCTAAGTTTTTCACCTGTTGTTAGTGCATTTCATATATAGGGATAATTTGAAAAATACTCTAGAAATAGTTTAAAATTTGAAAAATACACTTTCTTTTTTAGTTTTTGAAATGTACACTTCATTAGATGTCAAAAGATATTTTTATCCAGATTAGATATCTAATTACTAAAATATAAATTTGAAATTAATAATGAGAGAATATTGTAATTCCTTTAAATCTGTGTTCGAGATAAATATTTTAATTTACTATTAAACTTTTCAAATAATAAAGATATTATGAAATAAACAAAAACGTATAGTTTTTTTTTTTTTTCTTAACCTTTATATATATAGATTGTTCGATTCCTCATTCTTAATGCAAAAAATCACCTCTTTCCCCGCATACATTTGCTAAAAAAACCAACATAGAACTATTTTCAGAACAGAACAAAAGCAAAATTACAAGCTAAAATCTGATTTTGAAACAATCAGAAAACCAGATCTAATTTTCTAAACTTAGTAAAACCATAAAAGTTGAGATCAGAAAGTTACATAGGTCTAATGTATGTTTGAAGAGAAAGAATCGATGTGTGCAGTAATAGAAAATATATATTATGAAATCCAATCACCCTTATGTGGATAGATAGAAAATTTATCAACCTCTGAATGAGAGGAAGAATAAAAATGAAACCAGAGAAAGAAAGATGTTTTTCAATATGAAGAACAAAATATATCACGGGGAGGAGCTAAGGAAGACGAGACAACGTTTGCTTGTTCTCTTTTTTCCCAAAAATTCAAATACTCATATAAATATTTTATAAAAATATTGTGTAGATATTAAGAGATTTCTTTTAAAAAAGTTATGTTATTTTAAATATTTAATAATATGATGATAATAATATTTAATATTTAGAGTGGGTAATTTGGTAAATTCATATATAAAAAAGTGTATTTTTCATAAACATTAAATAATTGTGTAATTTTCAAATTAACATCTCATATAACTGCATTTTCCAAATTTTCCCTTTCATATAACCATTGGAGTAAAATATTCATACATTTTAATTATTTGAAAAATCCGCATATAATCAAGAAAAAACTAAACTTAATATCCGTAAAAAAGAATAAATTAAAAATACTACAATTTAAAGAATAAATTTATATATACATGTATATATACATGTCTCTAAAATTATATGACATATATAAGTTTATATCTTAAAATTTATAATATTTTTAAATTAACTTTTTAGTTATTAATCTCTTCAAAGAAAGTTTTTAGCTTTAAAAAAATTTGTAATAAAATTTTGTTATTTATAGCAAACTTTCTTTTGATGTCTTGAAAACAATTACAGATAGAATCAAATCAGAAAATCAATTGTTCGTATGAAGCAGATTAGATCACTGATATCTTTACAATTTCAGATTGTCTGATTCTTTATTTTTTTGTTAAGATTGTTCAGATCAAGTTTGGCACACACTGATCTATCTTAAAACTATTGTTATCAATATTCAATCAATCATTAAATTTAGGTGGATAAGAACTTCCAATGTAATAATACTGCTGATCATTACACACACATTGAAATTATCTCTGTTCAAATGACAAAAAACATAAACCCACAGTTTGATATATAAGCAGATGGGCATGATGCCTTGCTAATTACAAGTTTTTAGATTATCAAAATAGTTATAATGATCCAACTAAAACTGATATTTTTAATAATATAAATTCAATAATATAAGTATTATAACAAATATAAAAAATGAAATTTTAAAATAATATTTGATTGTTTAGATTGTTTTTGAACCATCTTAGGTTTTCTCAACTAAAATAAAATAATAATATTTAGATATCAAAATAAAATAATTTTAATTATGTATATCTTAAAGTTTGAAATCTATTTATATAAATATCTTATATATAACAAAAAAATCAGATTTCCTATAACCAAATCAAATGTCCGCATAATATATATCTATATATATATATATTTAAATATACTAAATTTCTCTTTTTAATAAAAAAGATAATACTTCTTCACCAAGAAATCATATTTTAGAAATATATATTCAATTTAAATATGTATTTATTTATAATATATATTTATAGTTATGCAAGGAAGAAATCAGATTTATAGTTATATTCCTATCAGCCACATACACAAAATACTTTGTTCCTATCTTTTTTGGTGACCATTCCATTCCGAACATGCTTTTAAAAGATCACAATCACAACATTCCAAGTGTAGAAAAAAAAAAAAATCTAAAGTCAAAACATTCCAAACCTGCCACACCAAACAAAAAACAATGGCCTTCTCGTAGTTTACTCCAAATATAACAGAAACACTGATCAACACTTTATCTCTGGCGATTCCTAAGCAAAGATGTCACCTTACCGAACACACACATTGTCTTTCCCATAAAGAAGAGTCTTTTCTCCGTTAACATTTCACTTTACTTCTCTCCTAAATCCTTAGAGTCTCAGTCCGAGAGACTCTTCACGTGCCAAACAAAAAAAAACTCAACACCTTCCTCTCGCCATGGCCACGGACTCCGTCAAGCACGTGCCTACACTCGGCGGGACATCCATCTCCACCGAAATGAAAAGTTTTTTCTCCGCCGTGAAACCAATAAAAATCATCATAAATTTTGTCTGCGCCTCCTTCATAACCTTTGTTGCGTTTACTGTTTACGTAGCCTTCACCACCTTTGAGCATTCCGTTTCTTCCTATATCCTCCCTAATGTCACCACAACTAACACCACATCGAGAGCACCAAGTCTCACTCCGCCTACCTTTGAGTCTCCCGCCGCTAATGAAGCAAACCCACTTTCAAGAAACAACGCTTCACGGTCTCGGACCGACCATGCAAGTGTACACTTATGTCCTAACAACAATACTCATGCCCGAAATAATTCGGACAAATTACGAGCACCTCTGTCCGTGAATTTAAGTGCTTCTCCGATGAGAAAACAAAGTAGGAAGAAGTCATGGACTAAACGAGAAATCAACTCTCTTAAGAAGTGCGAGTTTTTCGAAGGAGAATGGGTCAAAGACGATTCGTACCCGCTTTACAAACCCGGTACGTGCACTCTCATCGACAAACAGTTTGACTGTATGACCAACGGAAGACCAGACGTTGAGTTTTACAAACTGAAGTGGAAACCCAAAGAATGCACTTTACCAAGGCTGGACGGAGGCAAGTTGCTGGAGATGATTAGAGGAAGACGGCTCGTGTTCGTTGGAGACTCGCTGAGTAGAAACATGTGGGAGTCTTTGGTTTGTATCCTTAAAGGATCAGTTAAAGATGAGAGACAAGTCTTTAAGGCTAAAGGAAGGCATCACTTTCGTTGGGAAGCTGAGTACTCTTTCGTCTTCAAAGTAAGTTTGCAATCTGTTTCACTTAGGCATGCTGGTTCGGGTAGCTCGGTTTGGGTCGTTCGGTTCGACCTAAATAGCGCCCAACTGAACCGAACAAAGTTTGGTTCGGTTTCTAACTTCTTTTACGGAAACTAATCAAAGCTTTTGGTTTCAATTATATTTTGGTTTAAAATTTCGTTAAATTCGGGGTAATTTTGGTTTAGTTCGGTTTATCAGTTATTTTGATTCGAATTTTTGGTTAATTCAGTTAGTTAGTTTTTCTTTTTGAAAAACCGAGCTAACCAATTACCAAACCGAAAACCGTTATAAACTTGCTGAATTGAACCGAAGCGAACTAACCAAAAATTTTGGTTCGGTTCGGTTTATAAACCGCAGGCCTAGTTTCACTATTGTTACTAGATGATAACCCGCGCCCGGCGCGGGGTGAGTTTTTTAAAATATATTGTATTTAAATATTACAATTAGTACATATTTTGTTATCAAGAACTCATTTTACATTTGATTTGGGGTGGACATTCGGATACCATTTGGTTCAATTTGGTTTGGTTCAGTTATGTTCCGATTTTTTGTGAGTTCGATCTGGTTCAGATCTGCGGGTTCGGTTTGGGTTTCGACTCAGATAACCCTTTTAATTTTTAAAAAATAAAATAAAATTCATATATACTTTAAAATTTCTCAAAATATAAAAATAAAAATTATTTGTAACATATAAATGTGTATAATGTAATCTAAAATACTTAAACTTAATATGAAATTTGGTTTAGCTTCAGTATTCGGATAAGAAATCAATAGATATTTGAAGTATTGGTATTTTGAGTATCATTACTATTTGTATATATTTCCAAGTATTTTGGAAAACTTAATAACATCTTATATATTTTGTATATTCTTTTAGATATTAAATTTTTAAAATAATTAATATATTTAAGTATATAGATCTAGTTTGGATATATTCGATACCCGAAATATTTCGTTTTGGATCGAGTTTCGTTCTAGTTTTCTAGATACCATAATTTTGAAGCCGTTCGGATATCTAACCAATTTCTATTAAAGTTCAGTACTACTTTTTAGGTTAGATTTGGTTTGGTTCTTTTTTTGGATTTTTTTGTCCACGTCTATAATTTTGATTGTAACAAAAATTTAAACGAAAGTGATGATGATTCATAATGACTTTCGATACGTAACAGTTTTTAAACCAAAATACATTCTTCTATGTACGTGGTTCATTTAGTTAATCACTAAAATTTTTTCTAGACCATTTAAAAAATACAATGGGCTGAATTAAAGAAAATGTTAACATTTTAGAATGTCAATGGACACTTCCTAATTATTCTAAGTCGGTGTTGTGACAGAAAAGAAAAAGAGTCACGGTTAGGAACGAAAAATTGTTGTGCAATCCATTTTTTCGCTAGGTGATTTTAATAGCTTATAAATAAAATGTCTATTAGATAATTTAATTTAAATGATATATATATATATAATGATATTTCATATTCATACGATTTGTGATCAATTGTATCTTGCTTGAACGAAAACAAATAAACCATTAATCACAATTTTTTATGTGGGGCTTTTACCATTTTTCGTAATTTATAGACGTTTTTATAAAATTTAAAATATAACATATATGAAAAATCTTTTTTTTTTTAATATATGCTTAATGTGATTTTTAATTTCTTTTAATAATATAAAATTAAAAAAAGGTAGAGGATACACATTTTTTATCATATATGTATGATTTATAATCATTAATTGTCATATATACGTTAATCATATTAGGTAATTTCGTAACTTTTATTTAAGGAAATAAACTTACGGAGCTTTTATTTAAGGAAATTAGAATTTAAGACTACTAATGAATGTGATAATTAGTTTAATAAAAAGTATAATATATATTTATATGGACCAACTTATTTTCCTAAGGATTTTTAAAAATCTTTCTAGTGATGACACGTGGCTACAAAAATATGTTGTAATGTTCGGTGATTAATATATAGGGGATTGGAGACTTGATTTGTGTGGTTGATATGATAGGAATATAATTGCACTGTGGAGTTCTTTGCGTCTCCTTTCTTGGTTCGAGAATGGGAAGTTAAGGACAAGAACGGGAGGAAGAAGAAAACTTTGCGTCTAGATATGATGGGGAAGACATCAAAGCAGTACAAAGGAGCTGATGTACTTGTGTTCAATACCGGATCTTGGTGGACTCATGACAAAACATCCAAAGGGTAGAGGTTCTGTCAGCTTTTTTGTTTTGTTTTTTTTTTCTTCTAATGGAGGATTTGTCTCATTGGCTTTTTTTGGTGTTTGGATGGTTTGATTAGTGAGGATTATTATCAAGAAGGAAGCAATGTTCACCCAAAACTCGACGTTGATGAAGCTTTTAGAAAAGCATTGACTACATGGGGTAGATGGGTTGATAAGAATGTGAATCCAAAGAAGTCTCTTGTCTTCTTCCGCGGATACTCGACGGTACACTTCAGGTAAACATAGATCAAGCATGGTAGTTTTAAGATTCTGTTTTACAAAACAAAAACAAAAAAAAATGGGTTTGGTTTGGTTTGGTCTGGTTGCAGTGGAGGGCAATGGAATGCAGGAGGGGCATGCGATGATGAAACAGAACCGATCAAGAACGAGACTTACCTAACGCCTTACCCTTCCAAGATGGAGATACTCGAAAGAGTGTTAAGGGGGATGAAAACGCCGGTCACGTATCTCAACATCACGAGGTTAACAGATTACAGGAAGGACGCTCACCCGTCTGTGTATAGGAAACAGAAATTTACTGCAGAAGAAAGCAAATCACCGTTGTTGTACCAAGACTGTAGTCACTGGTGCCTCCCAGGGGTTCCTGATTCTTGGAACGAGATTCTCTATGCCGAGATGCTGGTAAAGCTCGACCAGCTCCGTGGCAACAGACCGACCGCGGAAACCTAAAGGACTACTAGTATAGGAGTTGAATCAGATTCTTGTTTTAGATGAAATGCACTATATCTTTTAAATGGATGAAAAGAAAAGAAAAGAAACACTTGAAACCTCCATTAATCATGCTTTTAGGAACAATGAGAATGTCAAGTCTTTCACGTGATGAGAGAAGGGGGACATAAATAAACTCAGACTATTATATAAGTTTCGCTTAAGTATGTATTTCTTGAGAAATAATGTTTTTGTTTTTTTTTTTGTTTTTGTTAGAGGGTTTTATCTAGGCCTGGGCATTTTAACCTGGACCCGAAAACCTGACCCGGAACTGACCCGAAAATACCCGACCCGAAACCGAACCGAAAATTTACAAGTACCTATTGGGTCCAAAAATTTTCTACCCGAATGGACCCGGACCCGAAAAGAACCGACCCGAATAGACCCGGACCCGAAAAGGACCCGACCCGAATAGACCCGATCCGAATAGACCCGATTCAAACCCGACTTTAAAACTTTAAAATATCTTTTTATTAACAATCTTTGTCATTATTTTGTAACATTTCTAAGTAACATGAAGTTTGAAATGTAAAATATAGAATTAAAAATGTTCTATTTTAACTATTAATAGTTTATTTTAAGTTATTTTGTAAAATTTTAGATATATATGATAAATTTGGACTAAATTTGATGGAATTTGAATATTTTATTTCCTTTTTATATCCTAAATACCCGAATCCGACCCGGACCCGATCCGAATCCGAAAATTATGGGTATTACCCGAACCGACCCGGACCCGACAAGACCCGGCCCGGAACCGACCCGAAAAATTATGGGTACCTAAATGGATCTAAATTTCCAGGACCCGAAAGACCCGGACCCGACAAGACCCGACCCGAACCCGACCCGAAAACCCGGATGCCCAGGCCTAGTTTTATCATTCAACTTCGTTCTTTACATGACTGTCGATAATTCACAAATCAAGATGCATGCATATTTGCATGAAAGACACCCATTCATCAAGAACTCTATTAATAATCACGTCCTAATCATGAATCGGTCAACTGAACAAAAAAAAAAAAAATCACTTCCTTCTTAATGAATGGGTCATACTTCTATTTAGGAGATTAATGTTCTATAAATAAAAATAGAACTCAGTGTACGTATCCTCCCTTAACTTTAGGATCGATTCCCACCTTCAACATTCCACTTTTTTCTCATTTCAGTTTGTTATTTAAAGGTTTCAAAACATACAACAGTTATCCAAAACTAGATTGTTTCAAATTTCTCAAAAGATATTTAATCCGAAGCTAATTATCACGAGAACTACAAATTAATTCCAAAAATGAAGTTAATTTCATTGATGTGCATCGCCTTAGTCATACTCTTGACATCATTCCCGGCTACGGCTAATATCAACCTTGGTTGCTATGACAATATTGGTCCCTGCGGCCGGGGCATAGTAGGTATAAGGAACAACCGGTGGGACCCCGATCGATGTTGTAAACTTTGGAGCGGAAATGTATCGAACGAAACAAGATATTGTGCATGTTTTGCACTGACATATCGTTTTGGCCAAACATATCTTCCCATGGTTTTAGACGAGTGTAAATTACCTGGTGTCGAACGATTCAAGTGCCACGAAACTACCATAAAAGCTTAACTAACCAGAACCTTCAAACAGTGACAAAAAAAAAAACCAGAACCTTCAAACCAAACTGGAGATAATAAGATATAGTAATCAATTGGGTATTTCCTTATTTCTTTTTAGGTCTCTTCTTTTTAATCATTTTAATAATGTTACTGTTCAATAAGAAGAGAGAATTGTTGTTGTTTTCGTTCATATGCTCGTGTGAATTACGACTCCATAATTTTATTTCTATGTATTTTCTTATATTTTTAGCAAAAACGAAAATGTATAATCTACTCTCGATTAACTACCATAAATAAAGTTTTTGTTCTTAATCTTAGTGCTTTGGACTTCTAACACCAATTTTGTGCGTAACAAGCATGAGGAGAAGCAAATGAAGAATTCTTATTCACCAAGATTTGTAATATAAGAATTTTCATTCTATCTACTAAGGCTCTTCTTAATTCCTCAGATCCCTCTTCATTATCCAATATTATCATTTCTTCCTCTTGACTATCAACTTTCATCTTCTACAACTTTGAGAACAGACCCCAACGGGTTCATATCCTATTGCCGGTTGGAGGAGACTGTTTTGGATAGCCATCCATGCTGTGAAGGAGTATACGGGGGGGAAACCAAATCCCTTTGTACCAATCAACTGCTGAATGGTTAGCTAGCTTCCATGAGAACTAATCATTACTCATCCTCACAAGTTTTTAAGATGATTGCTTCTTTTTGAGTCAGCTGGTTGAGTATAATCTATTTTGAAACAGCCTGTCGGACTAGTTTCTCTTATTCAAGAAATCCACTTGCTGATATACTAAGTGACACAAGAGCAGCTCAGCAGGTCTGTAAGTTTGTTCGTAATATAAAGGGAAAACTCAGATCTTCTGTTTTGATCTTTGCTTGCGTCTCAGACATGTATTGCACATCTTTGTTTCTTTCAAGCGTCAAATCGTTTATACATTTTTAGTGAAACAATGGTGATCACACGGTGGTACCTTTCCTTGCAGCCCAAGCATGAATATACTATATCAACTATTTCATTGTTGATGACTGGAGACCCTTGGATGATTCACAATCAAGATGTAGGAGTTCATCAAAGATGTTTTAGATATATGAAAAGCATATTTCATAGTCTATATTCATCTTCCATGTATGTTTCTTTGATGATTTAAAGAAAAAAAACAGAGGTACATTAAGACTTCTTATCTTTGTGTTTTCTTGATCTCAAGTTGGTAAATACAAAAAAATGATGAAAAGAAGCAGAAAAACAAAGACTGTGAGGCTCAGTAAAGCTGTTCTTTTTTTCATGCCACCATCTCCACCTGTAAACACAAAATTGCTAGAAACATTAGTGAACTTTTATATAATTTCATAAAATATAAATTTTCTTTCAAGATAAATGAACTTCTAAATAATTTTGTGCCAAATCTTGCATTCTGAGATCATGTATAAGTCAGTGTAGTATACGTACCAGTAATAGTCCCAACGAGGACGGACTTTGGTCATGCGGTTATCATCAGAAGGATGATAAGGATGAGCAGCGTGGCGAGTGTTGTGGAAAGCGCAGCAATCTGCAGCGTAGACGGCGATGAGGAGGACTAGGACTAGAATGTTGACAACAGATTACTTTCTCCAGTCAAGACGGATCTCTTCAAGAACACCAGATTTACAAGCATCACACTCGTAGAATAACGTTTCAATACCATTGTTCCATCTATAACAATCTTCTCCTCCTACTACTACTCCAGTCTCGTACGTGCACGCCGTTGGTGGCTTACAACATCCCGACTACAATTAAACACATGTTACTAAACAACTGATGAAGATGCTAGTTCGTATCATAGGACAACACAAGGGGCGTTTATAACCAAACCGAAAAACAAAATCCGATATGAACTGTTACACAAAAATACCCGAACGGGTCTAAAATCAGATATTTTTGGATTCCGAATTAAGATCTGAAAATATCTGAAATTAGCTAAATTTGTGTAAGCAAGAATAATGCTAGAATCTCGTTTCCAGTTGTTTGATTCCCTCAATCTCTAGTATACATCCAAATGCAAATTCACTTCTCGAGAAGTAATCTAGAGAGAAAGAAAGTTTAAGAGAATCATGGCTTGAACCATTTATTTCTGTATAAGACATATGTACACATGACTCCACAACCAGTGGCATAACAAGCATAAAAACTGTAACAGATACCAATCCCAAACATACCTCTGCATTTTCAACCCAGAAATATCCCAATACACAGAAGAAAACAGAAAATGTAACAGGTCAAGCAACAAGACACTTTTTTATTCACTTAGCTTCTTCAAAGGAAGGAAGCATTGCATTACCCAAGACAGGAGCCAAGATGCCAGTATCAAATTCAAGCCTGCACTGCAAAGACAATAGCAAAAAAATATATATATATTCATGTTGGATGTATATAAGCTCCATGCAAAAAAAGAAGCATTTTTCTATCTAGCTCTCTGAGGCTATACTTTAGATTAAAAAAAGACAGATATAACATACCACCTGCGGATAGAATCTGATTATTACATGCATCAGCAAATGGAGTGGTAGTTCATATCTTTGTATAAATGCATGTAAGAGCTTCCACAGCTAAAGAGAAGGACATGGACACACATGGAACAGCTGTCTACACTTTTGATGATGCCAACAGTGAGATAGTTTAAGTGCTAATAGTACAATTGACTGAAAAGTCACATTTCAATGATCCCAAAGAACAATACAGACACAGAACATTTGAGAAATGAACACTAACTTCCCACATCACATAGTTGATTTCGCCTAAATGTCACACAACAAAATGGACAATAATAAGATTATTGAAACAAAAAACATAGTAACTAATTAAACAAAGACAAAACCAGACACAAGAGAAAGGTCGACAACAACTTTTAACTCTGTTCTTCCACTACCATCATCACCCTCCTCATAACTTATTGTTGTACCAGAACACACCTTTCTTCTCACCTTGCCTATCCGGTTCTACATAGATACACTCCTTCGCCTCCCTCCACATCGCCTTAACCACGGGCGTCCCATCGAACCGGTAATACTCTCCAAGTATCGGCTTTATCGCCTCCGTAGCTTCCATCGCGTTATAATGCGGCATCGTCGAGAACAGATGATGCGCCACGTGCGTGTCCGTGATGTTATGAAACACCTTGTTCAAGACTCCATAGTCTCTATCTACCGTAGCCAAAGCTCCTCTCAACCAGTCCCACTCCGATGAGTCATAGTGAGGCAACGAAGCGTGCGTGTGATGCAAGTAAGTGACCAAAACAAGACACCCGTTGACGATCAGAAGCGGAACTCCGTAGACGCAGACCATCGAGGCCACTCCTCTCGAAGCAGCGTAACGGTAAAGACCGTAGCAGACGGAGAGGACTCCTGCGTCGGAGACGTATATCTGGAGACGCTCGCGGTCGTTGTAGATGGGAGCGTTGGGGTGGAAATGGCAGGCGAATCCGTCGGGGTAAGGTCTTCCCGAGACGTTGAAGGCTAAGTACAACGGCCAGCCGAGAGTGAACTGAACAGTCAACACTACCGTACGTGCGAGAGGGTTGTTGCTGAGGTACTTGCTGTACCAGGTGATGTCGTATTTCTTCTTGGGAACAAACACCTCGTCTCTCTCGAGGGAGGCGGTGTTGGCATGGTGGCGTCGGTGGCTGTGCTTCCAGGAGAAGTAAGGGACGAGGAGGAAAGAGTGGAAGACGAGGCCGACGGCGTCGTCTAGCCACTGGTAGTCGCTGAAGGCGTGGTGGCCGCATTCGTGGGCGATGACCCAGACGCCAAATAGGATGCAGCCTTGGCAGATCCAGTACAGAGGCCAGGCGAGGTAAGAGAAGAGAGGGTGAGGGAGGAGAGGGAAGCAAGTGGTGGAGAGGTAGTAGAGGGAGGTGGAGATGATGATGTCGGAGAGAAGGTAGGAGAAGGAGCGAGGGATGGAGCGTTTGAAGCAGTGAGGTGGGACTGCATTCTTGAGGTCTCCTAGTGTGAACGGTGGTGACTCGCAGGGAACGCGTTTGAGGGTGTTGTTGGTTGTTTCGGAGTTCTTGGGAGAAGGAGAGACTTGCAATCTTCCACCTGCACCCATGTTTGTTTCTGTAGAGAAAACAAAAAAAAAAAGCTAAGAGACCTAATGTTATGGAGACAAGAAGAGTAAAAGCTAAAGACTTCTCTTTAAACTGAGTGTATGAGAGAGTGATTCAGCGGAAGCTATATAGAATAGAACTAGAGATTCGTTGATTCTGAGAATACCCGAAAAACTAGAATAATCATTAGGATCTTATTTAGTCTAAGAATACCTAAGATCAATGTATTCTTAAATTGGTTGAGATCACCAATGATCTACCGAAAACAAGGAACAAAGAGAAATCTCTCAATTTTATTAATCAAATCATAAATTGAATACAAACTTAAGCCTAAGCGGACTATATCTCTATAATATTATTTGAGAAGTCAGTTTCTTATGTGTCGCACTCACGATAACTCCCACGATGGTTGATTACATTGATACCCTTAATGAATTTAAAATATTATATTTAAATACTATTATTGATTTTTATTTAGTTTCCTTTTTTAAATTTTCCAAATAACATATGTAATAAAAAGAAATATTTATAAAGTGTAAAAAACAAATTTAAAAATGAATATATATATATATATATACATAATATGATTTCATTAAAAAGAAAAGTTCACAAAATAGTAATATTCCATTAAAAAAAATTTTAATAACATAAAATATACTAATAAATACTTTCTTTAATATTTATATTTTCACAGATAATCTTGATATTAGAAAATAAATTTTGTTATAAAACATAATTTTAAACAGTACAACAATATATTTTCAAAGTAATAGAAATATTTTTTATATATCTATCTATTGTTTTAGTTGATTACATAAAATAATTAAGTAACATAAACTGATAAATGTATAGTTGACTAAAAATAGTTTATAATTAGGACTATTGAAATTTTATTTGTTTTTCTTATATTTAGTTAATTATAATTTCTTTCAGTTAATTTACGGCAAAAAAATATCTACAAATTACATTTTACTTATATAATATGATTTATCATATAAAACCACTTTTCTTTTACTGCTTATTTTTGAAGAGATATTAAAAACTAAAAACAAATTTTAACAATAAACATTCAAAAAATTAAAAAATATTTATAACATCGCACTATATACTTTAATGAGGTAGATATATTATATTTTATCATTATAAAAATTGTATGTTTTCTTAATATTAAATTTTCTTTTAAATTTTATGTTTTTATGCTTGTGTAACTTAATATAACCATAATCAAATGGCATAAAATTATTTAGAATTTATAAAAATGTTTTAATTATAGTAAATTGATAAGTATTCATGAACTTCCAAAAAATATCAGTTACTTATGTATGTAACTTCCTATAGATCATCGCTTTATTTTCTAATAGCTTTAAAAAGACAATGTTTAATTTGATATATATTATGAAAATACATGAACATTTAACGATAAATAAAATTAATTTGACTTGACTTAGTTATAATAAAAATAATTATACTTCAGTTTGAATCTGAAAGAATATATGTAACTCAATATACTCATAATAAGAGTTACTCGACTAATCCAACTTATATCTAAAATCATAGATTTAACTACAATAAGAAAATATAATTTTATGATAATAATAATCTATTTTATAAATATAAATTATAGGATAACTCAAAACACATTAACAAATGAATATTAAAATATTAACCAACTGTTACAGTTTAGTTTTTTTTTGTAAAATTTATATATATGCATGAGACTTCTGAATATTAACGTTATACTAATTTACGTAATTTAGAATCAAACACTTTAGTTTATTTTTTATTTCATTCTAAGCACAATATATCTTAAGTCATACATAATTTTCTAAAATATATTTACATATCGAATACAACAACCAACCTAAATGCAAATAAGAAAGTTAATCAAAATTGTAATATATTTAGAATAGAAAATATTATAGTTGAATTTAGAGAAATAGATACAATCCAATATACCCAAATGATAACTAAATCGACTGGAAAAACAACAAAGTCTACTTCATATAACATATCTAAAATCAAATGTCTAATTAAAGTAATATAATATTATTAATATATAATGCATAAATTTATTTAAAATTAAAAATAATTAGCAATAAATTATTATAATATATATTTACTTTATAAATATTTCTATCCGTGCATGAGCACGGAAAAATCACCTAGTATAAGAAAAATATAAAACCTTAAAATAATAAAGATAATTATCCTATTAATAAATCAAATAATTAAAATAATTAATAATATTTTCCAAATATTCTATCTGCATCATTCTCTCCGGTTTGGAAAAGATTCGTCCTCAAATTTTAATCATTGATCTTATCTCCTTCTTTTTCTTCTTCTTTTTCCATTGATAATATTTTCCCAAAGAAAAGATATTGTTTTGTTCCACCGTCAATAACGTAATCAACCTGAGATTGAAATACACGTGCGCCCGCTCCTCCTCATTACGACGATGCCCTGAAACTTTTATTAGATCACTTTTCACAAAGGCTGAATTGGCTCCATAATTTGCAACACCTGAGCTGTGTAGTTCCAAAAAAATGTGTTTCACGAGAATCTTTTGAAGAAGAAGATCATCGCTCCAATTTTCTACGTCTCTGACCTCCAACGCCTTGACTTCGTCTTGAATCCAATCCTCATCATCATATATGTCGAAAACTGGATCGCCATGAATTTCTCTGAAAATTATTTCTTCACTTTCCACGAACAAATTTGCCATGATTCCATAATCGAGTTTTGATTAAAAAAAACAAAACAACCAGGCTCTGATACCAACTGATGTAGCGGAAGCTTTATAGGATAAAACTAGAGATCCGTTGATTCTGAGAATACCCGGAAAACTAGAATAATCTCAAGGATCTTATTTAGTCTAAGAATACCTAAGATCAATGTCTTCTTAAATTCGTTGAGATCTCTATAGATCTACCGAAAACAAGGAATAAAGAGAGGACTCTCAATTTTATTAATCAAATCATAAACTGAATACAAAATTAAGCCTAAGCGGACTATATATAAGAAAAACATAAAACACTAAAATAAAAAAGATAATTATACTATTAATAAATTAAATAATTAAAATAATTAAGAATATTTTCCAAATATTCTATCTTCATCAGAGAGCATCTGAACCTGAAGTACCTACCTTATCCATAAGAGACTATTAAGGTTTCTTAGGAATAATTAAATAGTTAATTTTATGATTTGAAAAGTTAAGAATATTTGTTAGTCTAATTAATTTTTTCTTCCTGTAATGGGAGAACCTCATTGAGGTTCTTAAATTTTTTTAAAAAAAAATGTTGAATGATTGGATTTTTATCACTCAGCCAAATCAGAATCGTAGGAAAAGATGGAGTGATCGAGATTGGAGGAGGAAGAGAAACTATTAGTTTTGTTTACACACAAGCCGACGAAGAACCAGAGAGAGAGAGGAGAAGATGGGAGGTCGAATAAGAGCGTGACACGTAAATCTCTTAACATCTCTAAAAATCCCAAAATAAACAGCGGTTCTCCGACTTTTAATCTTTCATTTATTTTTATTTTTTTCTTTTGTTTAAAACCTCCTTTAAGAGACTCCGATTGAATTGGTCTAACTTTTTTGTCCTTTTTAATCATTTATGTTCTAGTCATTTTTGTTAACATTTATTCCACTCTGTTACGCGAATTTCACCAATCACACCCTAATGTTTTAATAAAAGTTGTATCAAACAGAGGCAAAACCAGATTTTTTCTTGACCCGGTGCAAAACAAAATAAAGTAAATTAAAGTAGTGATTATAATAGCATAGGAACACATTGAACTCTGATCTTCAGAAAACTATGGGTGCACACTGTTACCAAATAATCTACTTCCAACTTACATGTCTAGTGTAAAAAATTTGTCTAGTGTAAAAAATCAAATATCTAAAATATAGTGGATGCATGTGCACACATAGTCCTCCACCTAGCTTCGCCTCTGGTATCAAGTTATTTACTTAATCACAAATGACACATGTTGCACTTTTTCAAACCAGTTTTACTCTCCTCATATATATATTGGTTTATCTTTTCTTAATAATGAGATTATAGACAACTTCATATATAAAGTGATGATAAAATTCCCATCTATTCAGAGAGAGATTAATAATTCGTCAGATCGTAATAATCAAGAATAAGAAGAAGAAGATGATGATGATGGTAGTTGATGCCTTTCATTTAATGAGGTGACGTCCTTGGCGTGACGATTTCACAAGTCACAAAAATACTAATGGTGTCGGGAAAGAAAAATTATTTGCTGAAAAGTGGAAAATAGAGCATCGTGTTTGGCTTCTTCTCCGTTTAGCCCCATGTGAATGAACAATAACTTACAAAAATATCTAGAGACAAAATGTGGTGATGATGCTAACGTGAGTGGATTTCTCTCTTTCTTTTCCTTAATTATTGCAATTTGTTAAGTGATGATAAAATTCCCATCTATTCACAGAGACAACTTCATATATAAAGTGATGATAAAATTCCCATCTATTCAATTACTGCAATTAGAGACAACTTCATATATAAAGTGATGATAAAATTCCCATCGTGTTTGGCCTCTTCTCCGTTAGCCCCATGTGAACGAAACAGTAACTTACAAAAATATCTAGAGACAAAATGTGGTGATGATGCTAACGTGACTGGATTTCTCTCTTTCTTTTCCTTAATTATTGCAATTTGTTATGTGTAATCATATTTGATACTATAATAACTAGATGATAACCCGCGCCCTACGCTGAGTGAATATTTTAAAAAAATATTGTATTTAAATGTTATAAAAAATATACATTTTGTTATCAATAACATTCTTTACATTTGATGAGAGGTAGACATTTGAGCATCATTTGATTTGGTTCGATCCGGATCATTGTGGCTTTGGTTCGGTTCAGATTTTCGTGGCTTTGGTTTGGTTTTGGGTTCAGATAACCTATTTTAAAAAGTTTCAAAAAGTAAAGTTCATATATGTTTTAAATTTTTCGAAGTCTAAAAATCAAAATAATATATCATATAAATTTGAATAATGTATACCAAAATACTTAAACTTAACATAAAAATTGGTTTAGCTTAAATTATTAGACAGGAAATCAAAAGATATTTTAAATATTTTGGTATTTTAAGTATCAATTAGTTATTTTAAACATGTACTTATAACTATTAGTATATATTTCCAAGTATTTTAGACAACTTAAAAACATCTTATATTTTGTGTATATTCTTTTAGATATTAAATTTAAAAATAATTAATATATTTAAGTTTATAAATTTGTTTCAGATATATTCGAATACTCGGAATATTTCTGTTGGGATTGAGTTCAGTTCCGGTTCTTTAGATACCAAAATTTTGAACTCATTCGGATATCTAACCAGTTTTGGTTAAAGTTCAGTATTATTTTTGGATCAGACTTGGTTTATTTTTTAGATTTATATTTTTTGTCCAACCCTATATTTTTATTGTAACGAAATTTTAAACGAATATGAAGATAGTTCATATTGATTTTGGGTATGCAATAATTTTTAAACTAAAACTCATTTTATTATGCACGTGACCCATTTAATTAATCACTAAAAACTGTTCTATGTCAATTTCAGGAAAACAATGGACTGGACTTAAAAAAAATTACCATTTCAGATTGTCAATCGACACTTCCAAATATTTCATTTTGGTGTTGTGATGAATAGAAAGGGAGCTAGGGTTAGGAAAACAAATTGAATACGCACTCCATGTCTCGTTAGGTGATTTCAATAGCTTATATATAAATCTTCGTTGTATCGATCTCTTGTAAGATTTTTAAAAAATATTAATTAATCAAATCTTACACTTGCTAGAGTAATCAATTGTTTCTCAATTAATATATAGGAGATTAGAGTAATCACATAAATCAAAACAATACATCTTACTTATTACAATATTTTTATGGTAAATAAATCAAAATAATCATTTTGTTTATTTTATATGGTATATAATTAAATTTCAATGATGTTAACATAAATATATAGTATATTTGACTATAAAAATTTATTATTGAGACTTCCTACTCATATGGTTTTATTAAAATTTGTATATTCTATGTATCAAAAAATTTAAACCATTGATTTCGTAATTTTTGATGTGATATTTTTTCGATGAAAATTTCAAAATTAAATATTAAGGTCTCAATACTTTTTCAATGCAAATTTCAAAATTAATATATTTATGTATTTTTAAATGGTACATATAAACGGTAAAATTGATATATATATATATATATATATATATATATATTATTTAATGTGAATGTCTATTACATAAAAGTTCATATTAATACGATTTTATGATCATTTGTATCTTGTTATAATAAAAAAAATTAGGACACTGATCACAAAATTTTCAAAGTAATTTATAGCTGTTTTAAAAATTTCAAAATATAACATGTAAGAAAAAAATCTGATTTTCTTATTATATGGTTAATAATTATTTAATTTCTTTTAATAATATAAAATTAAACAAAAATGAAAAATGATACACAAATTGTTATCAAATCTTTATTATCCATAATCATTAATTTTCATAAATATGTAATCATATTAGGTAATTCTTTAGCTTTTATATAAGGAAGGTATACTTGTTTTTAATATTTTGGGTTAATATAATGTTTCCTAGCACATTATATTATATAGTTAATGCTTTAATGTCTTTAGCATAACATATTAATTGAATTGAATTTTTTTTTCAATTAACTACCTAATTGATTGACACATCAGCATTGAATTTTTTTTTAGTTATTACAAAATGGAGGTTACATCTTTTCAAATGTTCCTATATATAGGAGATTATTCTAGGTGGCAGAGACGCAAAACAAGAGGCGTCGACAATTAAAGAATTAAGTAGTACGATTAGATTAAGTAATTGGTTAGAGGTCTCTTAGGTCCTGATTGGCAAAGCAGATAAGAAAGCAAGAAGAAGATGCTATAAAAGCAAGATGTCGCAGTAGTTCGTATGCTTGCTAAACCTGCTTAATAGATTGATTGGTAGAGCAGTATGGACAGATTATTTAAAATTATTATTAAAATTAGTATATAATATATGATATATTTATTTATAATGAATATATTTCTAATATATATATATTTATTTATTTTATTTTATATGTTAATATATATAAATATAATATTAATCTATAAAATATATATAATTATTTTATTTTATTTACTAATTTCAAAAATTATGTTTATATCAAAAATGTTATTTAAAAAAATTTTCAATTAAAATATTTATTTTAAAAATAATATTTTGCATTTAAAATATAATATAATTTATATGATTAATTTAATTATATTATATTTTAAAATTTAATTTATATAATTAATTTAGAATATAATTTATATATAATATAATTTCTTTAATCAATTTATCTAATTTATATAATTTACTTTATATAATTAATTTAAAATATAATTTATATAATTAATTTAATTAAATATAATAAAATTAAATTAAATTATATTTTAAATGTGAAATAATATTGAAAAAATATTTATATGGTAAATTTATTTTAGAAATCAAAATTTCATTTTCTGGATATAAAATAATTTTATGATATTATTAAATCAAATAAATGAACTAATTATATATTATTCTTAAATTTATAAATTATAAATGCAAATGCTCTTCCAAAGCTTCATATGAGAGCATTTGCCAAAGAGCATTTGGAGAGCATTAGCATTTAGTAAATGCTTTTCTAAATGCTTTTCTAACAAATGTTGATTGGATAATGTAGAGCATAACGCTAATGCTAATGCTCTACCAATCAATGCCTTAGACATTTCCTAATTGATATTTTCGTCTCTATTAAAAACCATGCAGTGGCAATTTCACTCTAATCCACTGTAACAATAATAATAAAATAGCTACCTATTATATAACTGACAAGTTAATTAGTTAGTGTAACACTAAACATATTTCACAAAACCATATGAAAAGATGTTATGTTTGTTTTTTTCAAAAAAAAAAAAAAGATGGTATGCTAGTTTGACTCGCCCACGACGACATAGCAGAGAAAGCGTGAATACAGTAATAAAGGCAGCATACAAATCCTAACCACCATTTCTCAATCATCCAGCAAGCCTCTCATCTCGATTTAACCAAAAACTAAACTCCAAGAATCACCACAGAGAAAACTTAACAATGACAGTGAAACTAACATTGTATTTTCATAAACAAAAGACAACATTTAAAAGCAGATGAAGAAGATGGATGATACTAGAGATCACCACCACACAAAAGAAAAGACTCGTCTTATGCCAGCAAACTCCTCCAGCAACTTAGGCAATTCCTGACCTGCGCAGCTCTGCTTCCCCGTGTGCAAAGTGACATCTATCACCAAACGTACAATTTCCTTTCGCGAATCTCTCACACATCTTCGTCTTGAAGTTGCTCCCTGGATGCGGTTTCCCTTCTGAACCAACCCCACCTCCAAGACCACCAACACCACCACCACCAGGTGGTCTCCTACTAGCTGCTGAATTAAGCCTCCCAATCAGCTCTCTAACCATCACACTAGCTTCGTTTATCTGCTCGAACGTCCCTTCAAGCTCAATGTTCTTCAGGTTAGGGTCTCTCTCGTGATCTTGAATCGATAGCTTCGCCCCTGTCTGACGACATATCTGCTTGGAACTGACTCCACCTTTTCCTATGATTGCGCCGGCCAACGAAGCATCCACGCTGATCTTTGCAGTGGCTGAGGCACCGAAGCTAGACACATGGCCAGGCCCAGACTCTCCTCCTCTCCCTGAGAATCTCCCTCCTCCAACACCAGATCCTTGCATGTTTCTGGAAGCCTGAGGCATGGGTGCCATATTTGTCAGCTGTGCTACAGCATTGTATCCTCCGGGAACATAATGCAGGAAGTGGCAGTTATCTCCAAAAGGACAGCCAGAAGTGCTGCAATATAAGCATCAGAGAGTTAAATATCCATCCCCTTAAGATGACACAAGAGAACAAACGGTTAAAATACAGAGAAAGTATCAATTGCTCTACACAAATGAAGGACATGTTCACCATCACCAGTAATGTAAGAACCTTACCTGACCATATTACTAACACAACATCACTAACACCTTACCACCAAACAGAAAATTACAGCAACTTTCTCAACAACTACTAGCCACAGCTCATATAAAAGGCAAAGATATGGGTTGATTATGTACATTAAGATCACCAATTGAGTTAAACGTTTCTAAAATTAAAATCCAGATGTACTTATCCATTATTGGAACTCTTTTATTAACTTGTTTAGCATGAATGATTTCATACGTTACCTGTAATAACAATTAACCACTTCATTAGCATACAGTTTTACTTGATAATTTCACGAGTTTAATATTTAATCCAGTTGAGAAAAAAGGATTATAAGTTTATAACCTGAAAAATTTAGTGCAAGGCTTGGATTTGCTTCCTAAACCAGTTGAATATGATTCCATCTCTGTTCCAAACATTTAAGTTTGTTTATTCTTTAGTTTAAGAGTTTTTTTGAAAGTTCAATAATATTATATGAAACTTGAGAGACTTAAAAAAATTCAAAGCAGCATGATAATATTTCTCTAAATTTTCAGGAGTATCTACTAATCACATCAATACTCTGACAAAAGTTAAAAGGCATGGTCAGTTGTTACTCAACTGAAAAATGTTACTAAGCTTATTTATAAATTGAGAAGAGGGATTAAACTTGAAGCAAGACTGGAACTCATCAAGAAACTTTGAGAAAGAAAAAAAAAACATAAGCTTGGAGCTGTTATAGTACTCAACTGAACAATTAAAATTTGTATTCAGACAAAAAAAAAAACGGCAAGCAGTTTATGATGTAATATCGCTGATTTGATTAGCCACATAAGTGAGAACCAAAACATAAACTTTGCGTCTTAGCAAATCTCAAAAAGAAAGCTACTTTTTGCTGAATAATACTAGTACAAAACGAAAATCATCACTAGCCAAATCCAATCCACACACAAAAAAAAACACCGAAGATAGTTAAGAATTTGGTATATAGTTCAATCAGAGTTGTAATAGGTAAACAGCTTATCAAAAAAAAAAAAAATACCGAAGATAAAGAGCTAACCTTGCTTAGACTTCTTGAATCCGCCGCCATTGGAGCCAGCTTCAGGCCGTCCTCGCTTACGAGTGTCCATGGCAAGAGTACAGATCCGAAATTGAAACCCCCCTCGTGCGTGTCTAGAGAGCGAATCGGAGAATACAGATCGGAATCGGAATAGGGAGAAACGAATAAAACCTAACCCTGATGTCGTGGGTGGTGGTTGTCGTCGAGAGACAGAGATGAGATTTTTCCTTCTTGTTTTTTTTTTCTTTTTAACTCTTTTCCGTTTATTTTTTAATTCGAAAAATTAAACCGGCGTGGCGGCCAATAACAAAATTGTAAAGGTAAACCGGGATTGCAAGCTGAGGCTTCGGCTTCTAAAACATTTTCCATACCGAGGAATCCCCCACAACACCACATGAACTAGGTCTGGACATCCGGATCCTCGGGTCAGGTTCGGGTCGGATCTTGTCGGGTCCGAATCTATTGGGTTTTCGAAATCTAGACCCATGGAGATACCTATAATTTTTCGAATCGGTTTCAGGTCGGGTCTTGTCGGATCCGGATCGGTTCGAATCTATAATTCCAATACCTAAAAAATATCCATAATTTCCGGGTATATTTCGGACTCGGGTCGATTCGGGTATTTAGGACCAAAAAAGATCCGAAATATCCGAGCTGGATCCGAAACTCGAAAAAATACCCAAAAATCCTAAAAATATCCGAAAAACTGCAAAAAAATACCTTAAAGTTTATCCAAAATCAGATCCGAAAACCCAAAAGGTACCCAAATACCCAAATTATATTTTCTGAAAACCTAAAATTTTATCCGAAACCTGAAATTATACCCGAAAATCCGAACCCGAAACTTAAAAAAAAAATCTGAAATACAAAAAATATACCCAATCATCCAAATATACCTAATATATAAAACAATTTTCAGGTACTTCGGGTATCCGATCGGGTCCCGGTTTGGATCCGAATCTTACCTGAGACCCGTGGATCCAAGAAAAAAGATCCATATAAATACCTATAATTTTTCGGATCAGTTTCGAATCAGATATTTTTGGATCGGTTCCGATTCGGATCCTCGGATCCGGGTAAATGACCAGGCCTAACATGAACTGTCTTTTACATTTATCTTTTTGACATCATCATACGTTAAAGTTCAAAGGCAACACATGTTCATATCCGGTATGTGTTTTTACAAGTAGTGATGGAATAAAACTAACCATAAACCGGACTGGAGAAAAATCAATCAAATGATTTGGCTGGCCATAAAACTTTGCTTTAGTGCTTCCTTAAACTTGTTCTGTAATGTAAAGATGATATTGTATGAATTAGCTTATAAGAATGTTAGAATTGTTAACCTTTATCTTCTTTTTTTTATCAGCTCTAATGTTTAACTATGTTAAATCTGGTGCATACAAAAATCCTGTTGGGTTTTGTGATTAAAATTTTCTTAGTTTGGGCTCTCTGCACCACTAATGGACCTCCATAATAATATACGGAACGTCGACGAAGAAAGAAAACTATTCCATTCCCATTGTTGTCACAGAGCTATGAAAAAGGAAGAAGAGAAAAGGGTCAAAGCAATAATCTCAAGAATGTTTCTTTCCTTGGTTATTATTTGACATCATCCTCTCTCTCTATCTCTCTCCCAATCCCCTCAATCTCTAAAGCCGTTTCTCCATTCTCCAGGTATGATTAGTTTTTCATGGTTTAATCTATATTATCTTTCACCGATCATCACACCTATGTTTCTCGTTTAACATGTTTCATGCTCTAGCTTTAGACTTTCCCAACTTTAATATCGTATCCATTCGTTTGTGGCTCTTGTGTTATATCACGTCAACTATTCCGGAACCTGAATACCTTCAAAATCTCTGACGAAATCGCAGCAAACTGGTGGTGATCAACAACACTGGTTGTCATCAACATGCTAGATCGAAGATCAATGCAAAAGAACAAAGGAGGTATGTCTTTTCTGAAAAGTCTCATCCTTTGTGGGTACAAATGACATCATTGCTTGATATCTAGCTACCATTGTTTCCATAATAAAAACACAGGTGCTTCTCTTTGATAATGAAAAACTAGAGATTGAGGAATTTTGCTTTGATTTTATTACTTGTGCATGATTCATCCAAGGTTTGCTTTTAAGAACACAAAACTGTAATGCATTTTTTTATGGCATGTCTAATTATCTCATTGGAGTTTTGACTCAGGGAAATTTACATGGGTCAATAATAGTCTCACAGGTTACATTTTTTCCCTAAACCAAAGCATGTGCATACAGCCTCAATTCTAACAATTCTTTCTTACCTTTTTGCTGATCACAATTAAAAAAAAAAGACTTGACTAATCTCCCATCTTCTTTTGTCAGATGAGCAACAATGTTTATTTCTAAATCCACAGTCCTTGGGTTGATGGTGACAGACCAAACACCATTAATATTACAGACAGCTTTTCCATCATCCCTGTGGCATTGGATGGTCATGCGAATCTGGTGGATCTCCATCTGGTAGAGTTGTAAACCACAAAAAAAAAGTCAATTCCTTGTTGCAACAAAGAAACACACAATCCAAAAGTTCAAGATAGAAGAAGACCCATGTTCATGTTTTTACAAGTTAAAAGACTATTCAAGTGTGTGGTAAGTAACATTCTTTTGCGTGGAATTGTGTTTGTAATGGCTTTTGATATTATCATCAGAGCACAGAATTGAAAGGTAAATAAAAAGACTATTATGAGATTGCAAACAAAACGAAGCCTTGCTTTTGTTATTATTACCGATTTCACCATCAGAAGTATCCGCAAGCCTTGCAATGGCAGCAATAAGCGCCTGCTCATGTTCCTGCATCACAACGACTTGTGTTATTTTTCCTCAGAACCAAAACACCAAACCCCTCTCAATAGCCAATAGTCTCATTACCTTGAGCATTTTCTTGGCCTTGTCAAGCTCAAAAGGATCAGGATGCGTAGAATCGACAACTCTCTCCACCTAAAACAAAGCCGCGATGTTACAACGGCCGTTAGAGTTTAATGGGTACACAACAGATAAGAAATATCGAACCTCCTTCACAAGCGAATCAGTGTTGAACAATTCAATATCATCAGATGAAGTTATCCGTTCACCACCACCATTCTGTTGTGTCGGTAGGAATTCTCTTCTCGGTTGATGAATCCGTGGTCCTCTCCCTCTACCAAAATGGCTTTGGTGGTTCCTTCGGTTGCCACGGATTGATCCACCTCCAGGTCCAACGTTTAAAGCTACCCCACTCTCTTCTCCATCCCACCTTATATCTTCCGGAGGAATCTACAATAATAATAATGCCAGGTCTCATCAAGATAATCATCATGTAAAGACACCATACCGCTTTACTGAAACATATTCACGTAAGCTTACCTCCTTCAGATCAACCCATTCCCACGTTTCATTTGCTGCGTGTATATCATACACCAAAGCATGCCGACCCTGTGAAAAAACACAGTCAAAAAATTTCACAAAACTTGAGCCAATGTTCAACATCTAAGATATATACATTCCAAGAATTCGAGAAATATTGGAAGTTCCAACAAACCATCTCTCTACACTAAATGATCAAAAAGAGTACCTCAGCTGCGTTGTACTGGGTTATAATTGCTTCATAAAAGTTGTTGTCTTCAGGCCATTTTGTCCACACTTTTCTTCCGATAAGTGCTTCAGCTGATTCATTTGCTGAAATGCCACTGGATACAACACGACTATTGAACGACCTATTCCCAGCCGCACCAAATGATGGATACTACATGCATATCACCAATAGTTGATCAAGAAATAGCATAAAACATCACAATGGATATAAAAGGAAGAAAGCACACAAACTTAAGACTAGAACAGAAGACTTACAGATTGGAATGGCTTCTGTTTCTTCCGGGAAGCTGAGAAAGTTGGACTAGGAACGACATCAAAACCCTGATTAGTCGCATGTCTAGAAGGGACTTGGCTTCCGCCTCCCTGTCTCCAATCTCTGGCATAGTTCCAACGTACAATATATTTAAACAAACGTTCATCCAAGATAAATTACTGATCTGTATTTGTTAGTGCAAATAAACATTCAGACCTTATCCGCTGAATGGTATCATCCTTATTGACCCTGCTCAGAAGCTCCCGATGTTCGTCATCAGATACCCTTAGTTCTCTACGCAAATCTGTGATCAAACTTTCTTTGTCCTAAGTAGTGGAAATGGTACAGCCAATAGGATCCATAGATTTAGTCATGAGACTGACAGAACACATATTAACCTAATTAATCAATCCAAAGATGGCAAAGATTTACCCAAGAAATAGCATCAGACTGCGCTTTAAAAGCCCTTAAAACAGCGGTATATGCTTCCTGCTCAAGTAGATGAATTTGTGCCTCCATATCACTATTTAGTTTAACTATAGAGACTTCCCATCCAAATGAAAGCCGTCCTTTTAAAGCTTTACTGTCATATAGACATCAGTAACCATCAAGGTATTAATAGTCTAGAAAGCTAGAAAAAAAAAACAGATACTCTGGTAAAAGGAATTGTATCCTATCATAATTATTTTCACAAGTATGATAATGGACTCATAATCCAATTAAACACGTTAGTCCCAAGATGCTGAGACAAATCAGCAACCTGATCAACACAAATACCTCCAGATCTTAGTGCTACATGGATATAATAAAAAAAAATCTGCTGTTCTTTTCCCAAGGAACAAAATCTAAACTCTACCAGTCTAACACCTTATACAAGCCTCAAAAGAACCCATGTCCTAACAAACGCAAGCTAGAAACCTTTTGGTACGAAAGATCTAGACAAAACGTAAAGGCACCTCAATAGGCAGGATAAGTTCCAATTAGTAAAAGAAGCTCTCGTTTCTTCTCAACAAAGATTATCTAAACGCGGTAAGAAGAATTTCGAATTTTGAAAGAGAAAGAGAGTAATAATCAAGAGGATAACGAAACTAGTCAGACAACTACGAAAGAGCACTAACATAGTACTCAACAATATCCAGAGCAAACACTACATTCAACGAATTTGAGGCCACACAACAGCTAATTGAAGAACAATTTCCCCTAATTCAGTAAATCAACGAAAGCTGAACACTTTTCTCCGAACCTTAGACCACATCCTCCGTTAACTACTCCCTAACTCCTCTTTATCAAATTACATGCCTAAAACTAGCCGCAACAGCCTAAGGCTATAATTGCTCGAACAAGGCTCAAAGAAAGGGCAAAAACGCTATACATACCTCCTCTGTTCCCAGAAGCTTGAAGGGAAACCCACAAAGAGAGGTTTTCTTCTCCACTGATTCAGATTCGAAACCCTAGAAATCTCGAAAGCGAAAAACTTGACCCGCAAAAGAAGCAATTAAGGGTTTTAGGGTACGACGCGTATTAGGTGAAACGGTAAAATAACGGAACTGAAACGAGAAATTGGAAATTTTTGGAGGGAAAGAAACCAACTTTGCTTTCTCTCGAGAGAGATGTGATCTTTATAGAAGCAAAGAGGGCACAGGAGCTACGATCGATTTCTCCGGGACTCGGATGGGATGGGCGTCGGAATCGCCGAGCAATCGTTTTAAAGACGAAACGACGCGTTTTGGAAATTAAGAACTTATAAGGCCCATTAAAATGAGCAACTATGGCCCAAATTGATTTAATTATAAAGTCTCATTACTATTTACGACCCATCAACGGTCTAATGTGCTTTTGGTCTCAAAACCATATTAACATCAGTCACACTAATTCAATCATATAGTGTTATAAAAGATCTAAAATATAAACCTAAGACCATTTTCAAAAAAATGTAAAATTTATTTAAGAGATATGAAAAAATTAAAAAGAACCTATCAATATAAATCTCCTCTAAATTAAAACTAAAACATATATAACATATAGTCCTTAAAAATAAAAGTATGTTGCAGCAGGAAGACAATCCATAAAGTGAATTCTTTCTTGACTCCGTTTCCAACACACATCCTTCAACATTTTACTCAATAAGGAGAAGCCTACACAGAGAATAAAAATATATATACATATTACAAATCTTGCAAACATATATCGTATAATTTACTGATTTGTATCTGCTAGTCCAAATAAACAATCTAACCTTATCAGTTGGAGAGTATCGTCATTATTGAGCTTGCTCAGAAGCTCTCGATATTCGTCATCAGATATTTTCAACTATTTACGCAATTCTGTTACAGAGACTTTTTTCTCCTAAGTTGTCAAAATGGTACAGCCAAAAGAATCTATAGAGTTAGTCATGAGACTGACAGAGCTACTCAGCTACATAGTAACCTAATCAATACAAAGGGGGAATGCTTCCTTCTCCAGTTGATGAAGTTGTGCCTGGTTATCTACAGAGATAACAGTTATTAACTTGTTATCAAAGCGTCAATGGCCTTGAAAGCTAGAAAACTGTTTTGGTTAAAAGAATGGTATAATTCTACCACAATTCTTTCACGACTATGATAATGGACTCGTAAAATACAACAAAACACAACCTACCAGCAGTCCTTATACCATTCAGTAATGTGTTCAACACGTATACCTCCAGCTTTTAGTGCTACATGGTGGATATAAAGAAAATTTATTACTACCAGTTTAACACACCACACAAGGATTGGTTCTTACGTTTTTATTCATTGATATTTTTAATAATTAGTGTTATTGTTGTAAAAAATGGAGAATTTGTCTGTATTATTAATGAGTAATAAAGGTTTTTATATAAGGATTACAAAGTATAGGAAAAAGAAATTATCCAAAACCTAATACAACATGAAATAGAAAGATCTAAAACGGATAAATGGAAACTTCCTAGATCTATAGTTGGCCCTCTCTTCCTCTTGGCCACGATTTGGCCTTGTCTTGGTCATGGTTATGGGCCATCCACATAATGATTTATAACACTCCCTTGGATGCCATAACCATATGAGTTTGTATCATGCACGACGCTGTCCTCATTAAAACCTCTCTAGGAAAACCAAAACCCAAGGTGAGAAAAATGGAAACCAGACAGAAAAAGAGTACAACACATGACACTTCGATGAAGGCATCATCAAGATCCTTCAACTGGCGATTCCTATCTCGATGAACCACTTTCGAACGCTGAGGTCGGCAGAGACTTAGTGAACGATCGGCCGAATTGTCACCGGACCGAACCTGAACCACTTCAACTTCTTTAGCCTTCCGCAGGTCGGGTGAAGAAGAACTTAAAGATGTTTTTCGCTCTATCTCCCTTAACGTATCCATCTTTGAGCTGAGCTATACAAGCCGCATTGTCCTCATGATGATCGCTTGGTTCTTCCTTTTCCTTTCCCACGCCGCACCACTTTCCCTTAGATATGGCCGTCATGTTCTCAACCACACAAGCTCTCTCGCTTGCTTCATACATGGCTATGATCGGCATGGCTATGATCTCGCATGATTAGATGATGTTGCCACTAAGGTTTGTTTTGTGGACCGCCGCCACCTATCGCAGCCCCACCGTATAAACACGAACTGCCTCGAGATCTAAGTATGTGGGTCGATAAGTACCAACACTCCGCATATCCGCCATCTTCTCACTTGGCCGATCGGTATGAACAATCCGAGATCGTTGTTCGTGGTCCGAACAGATGTTTTATTCCGCTAAGGCTCTAAGTGTCGGACATGAACTGAATCTAGACAGAAACTCACGGCAAAACTAATATCCGCTCCAGTATGGCTACCAAATACATTAAGGCTCCAATGGCACTTAGATAAGGTATTTCGCCCGAGCATATCCTCGTGACGCTTCCTTGGTCCTAATGGATCCTTCTCAAGGTCTAAGGACCTCACGACCATAGGACTCGACAAGGAATGAGTCTTGTCCATATTGAACTGCTTGAGTATCTTTTCAGATATGTCTTTTGATGCACAAGGATTCCATTATCCACATACTCAAATTGGTCCCAAACGTAACTTAGTTTTTCCTAAGTCTTTCATTTCAATTCTTTTCTTTAGACATTCGACCATTTGGGAAATTTCTCCGTGGGTTCCAATCACATTCGTCGTCGCCCATAGATGACATAATCAAGCCCCTTGCTGTCAAATCTCTTTATAAAGATACATGGACTTATTGGATCGTTCTTATAACCCTCTTTCATTAGGTACTCGATAATCGGTTGTACCACATTCGACCTGATTGTTTCAAACCGCATAAGGCTTTATTCAACAACGCCGTTTCTCGAACCTTTTCTTATCTTTGAGCTCAATACCCTCTGAACTCTCATATGAATTTCATTATCCAAGAGACCGCATTGACACGCTAGCATTACATCTATTAGCGCAGATCAAGTTTCTTCACGGCCGACTGATCAAGTATCGTGAATGTAGTAAGGCTACCATGGGGAATAAGTTTTCTTATAATCTATTCCTGGTCTCTGTGAGAATCCTTGTGCTACGTCGTTTTGTATCTCACTACTTTTCCTTTCTCATTTTCTCACAAAGACCCATTTGTATCCACTGGTTTGACATCCCTAGGTGTCACGGTTATAGGCCAAAACGCCTATTTTCCGTAATGATTCTAACTCCACGCTTATGGCTTCTTTCCATTTGATCCAATCTGATCTTTGCATGCATTCATATATGGACGTGGGTTCTAGATCATCATCTTTTTCCATGATCTCAAGTGCTACTTTATAAGCAAAAATATCATCGACGCCGATATCATTTATGTTCCATTTCGCTCCAGACATTATATGGTTTATAGAGATCTTCGATTGTCCTACTTGTGTCCCATGAAGTTCGGCCCCGAACTCCATCATTTGAAACGGTCGGATTTGGTATGGTCGCTCACTTGGCTCGACCGTGCGGGTCGGTTCGGCCGGTCGATCAATGTTTCGACGGTTTCGATGCTCTCGGATCCAGCACCTCTTGGACTTCCGAGGCTGTTTATCTTGAACAAATAGTCTACCACTTGAGACGTTGGTTAGACTCTGTAGCCACTTGACCTTGTCCCTTTGGACGCCTATTCGTATTGGTGCATTACAAGTCGGATATACGATTTTGTCACTCTATTTGGGTCAGCAAATGAATCGGCATTGATTAGCTAGCTTTTGAAGATGTATAATCTTTTGACTTCCATATCACATTCTTTAGTTCGAGGATCTTGCCAAGATATTGATGGTCGAGACCATTCAATTTCTTTGCTCAACCGCCGCTATCTCCCTGGTCGGATATGTGGACTCATCAAATCGTGAGTCCGCAGATCCGGCCTTAAACAAATCACGGTTGTTGGCTCAAGATACTTTATAAGGCTGGGAGTCATATCCTACATATATTCTCATCCTCCTTTGTGGTCCCATTTTCGCTTTCGTGGTGGAGCAATTGGAACGGGACGGCATAAAAATGTTTTGATGTGGGACACGCTCGCCTCATGACCCGTGAGTAATCGGATGGCTAATATCTATGCTCACTAGATGGCCTCGATGCTAATCAGTTCACTGATGTAATAATGCATGTCCCCATGCCGATACCGAGCTGAGACCGCATGAGCAATGGTCCGCTATCGCTGGATACGCATGAAGGATTCGCCAAGCCGCTTCTGATGTATGTACATGTGCCATGGAGTGTTCTACACTTACCCCCATGGACATACAAGAGTCATTAAACGCCCGGGACGAACTAACCAGCATTGTCTGACGTATAGTCTTTAAAGGGAAGTCCGAAAGTGTGCTCTCAGCCTATTATCTGAGCAAGCAGGCATAAATGCCAAATTTCGGTGGACAAGAGACGACACGCGACCATCCGGTCGATGCATCAATCGTGACCATGAAATACCCAAACGCCCCATAGGTGGGTGTGTATGGTCCACATATGTCTCCCGAATCATTTCCAGAAAATTTATAATCTCTTTATTAACTTTGGCTGGTGATGGCCTAGTTATGAGTTTCAGTGCACATGCGCACATGTGAGATTGTATGGGACAACTCTTTGAACGTGTGCCCTGTGAGTTCATCATCAACTTTCAGATCATGTTAGTACCGATGGCTGCGGTTATGCCATAAGGTGAAATTGTCGCAGGCATTAGCCTCGATCATACTGACCTTGCATAGTATAGGCCAAGACATTGCGCGTAAGGTTTCTAGGATCCTTTATAGCCTTTGGTGATAGAAATTATGTTAAGGAATTCTTTATTTCCTTCTTCCCATGTTTCAAGATGGAAACCGCTCAATCTTATGTCTTTGAAACTCAATAGGCTCCTTTAGAGCTTGGGAATACAAGGCATTTATGATCTCTAGATGAGCTCTTAGGCATCAATACATAAGCCTGGCGGACCTTCAATCAGGCCGGCTACACCTGCAATGGTGTGTAATGCACTTTGCATTGTGAGATTTAAGAAGTATCTTTTATCTCTAAGAATTGTATGACTTGTGCCACTATCCACCACGAGTATGCTCATTTCGTCATTCATTTCTATAAATAAGATTTCATTTCTAGACTTTCAAAAACTTCCATTTTATTAAAATTTACGAACACCAAAAATAAAACACCAAATCAATCATAAAACAATCATAAAGCAAGAAAACAAGTCAGATCGAAAATTTAGTCTTTGAGACAATCAAGTCTCAAAGTCCATCAGTCATCATTTGCAACATCAGATTCTTTATCAGCCTCATAACCGAATCATGGACCATATGAGCCCGGTTCTTGTCCCAAGACTCTCGTAGAGCTCACATGTGCTTAGGAGTTCTACAGTTCTTGGCCCAATGGTTGCTCATCCCACATCCGTGACAAACGGATTTGGTTGAGTAAGACGGTTTGATATACCGCTTCTACCTAGTCCATATCCGCCGGCCACCGCCGGATTGGAGCCACCACCCGTTATTGTGGTTTCCTTTTCGCCGCCGTGTCTATCTCGACCGCTCGAGTAATTGTCACGGTTCATGTATCCACCACGCCTTTGCCATGTGATCTCTTATCATTCGGATGTAATTGCACTCGTTGGGATTTTTCTTTTCAACTTCATTGGCCTCGGTAATGGGGCAGATCCACAGTTCTAGCTTCACCGTTCTTCATCGAGCTCATTGTTTGCCTCGCCGAGAGCACGAGATCAGATCAGTGTATGTATTAAGCCTTTCATTATGTACTGCTGCTGCAGGATTATGTTTGAGGAATGAAACGTGAGAATGTTTTCTCGAGCAACTCTTCTTCGTTACTACTTCACCACAAAGTCTCAGCATTGAGACAGTCTTAAACAAGACCGAATTGTACTCATCCACTGACTTATAATCCATGAATCTTAGATTCTTCCAGTCATTTCTAGCTTTTGGGAGCAACCCGCTTTCTGGTGATCATATTTATGTGTAAAGCATCCCAAAGCTCTAGTGGATTTTCCATCGTAATGTACTCGATCTTTTGACCTTAAATGAGGTGATGGTGTATAATACTTATAGCCCTGCACCGATTCTTATCAGTCTCATTGTTGTCCTTGATGATTGTATCACCAAGTCCCTAGACCTTAAGCTGATCTTTTGTATCTAACACCGAAGTAGTTACCTCCGAGAGATTAAGGGCCATGTAGTCTCTATTTGAGATTTTGACATCTGTATCACATTATCATTTCAATTTAGGTTCACAATGTGATCATGTGTCGCATGGTATAACAAGCTCGCCACAAACTTGTCTTACATCTATGAAAACAATCAATCTAAAGCGACCATGGGCGGACAAACAAGCATTTACTATGTGGACAAGCAATAGGATCGAACGTGTAAAACTAAATTGACCATGCGTTAACAATCCTAACATTAGATTCTACATGTACCAGAGATTAATGCCACACCAGGTAAGTTTTAATTCAATCAGATTCAATTCATATGTTTTCTACATGCTGGTCGATTTCATTAATCAATGTGAATGCAATCCAGTTCAAAAATCATATGTAATGCAAACAACCTTAGCAATTGATTTATGAATTTAGGGTTTCAACTTTAAAACTAAGGCTGCAATTAAGGTTTCAAGGCCTTTAGGATTCAAGTTCTAGATTAGATTACTTCAATCAATCAATCTAACAATCCTAAAACCTCAAACATCAAACATTCAATCAATAAAAATCAATTCAGTCCTTTCGGGTTTAGGGTTTCGATTCCTAAATTAGGGTTTCTCAAAATCAAATCAGAACAACCAATTCAAGTTCTAAGGAATCGATTTCTATCTTTCTAGTTAGAGATTGCCGATTTTAATCTTGTAGATTTTGGGTTTTAATCTTGTAGATTTTGGGTTTTGATCAAGATCAAAGTTTCCATATTTATGGATTAGGGTTTCTGATCAATCTAGGTTCTCGATTAAGTTTATACCTGCTTTTGTGGGTTTAGAACCGACCTAGAGAGAGAGAACGATCGATGCTTCCTGCCTCCTATCGGGTCGCGGATGAGACGATCGCTGGCTGGACGTGTCTCGGCCTGCGAGCTGGCTGAGATCGGGTCGCCTCGGTCGATCGCTTCGGGTTTCATCGCGAGCTGGACGGTTGTTCTTAGCGAACGTGATCTGAGAACCTGGATTCAAGAGGGATCAAGTGGGTTCTTGAATGAATTAAGAACAAGATTGGGTTTAGGGTTTTGGGTTGTGGTCACGGTTTTAGCTTTTAGGTTAGAGAGAGGTTTCGATTTTGTCTCGTGGATCTGTGAGACGATCGTGCGATAACGTGTTGTAAAGAATGGTGAATTTGTCGTGTATTATTAATGAGTAATAGAAGTTCCTTTTATAAGGATTACAAAGTATAGAAAAGAAATTATCCAAAACCTAATACAAACGAAAATGAAAAGATCTAAAACAGATAAATGGAAACTCCCTAGATCTATGGGCCGTCGCCTCTCCTCTCGGGTCACGACTCTCTCTCCTCTGGGCCACGATTTGGTCTTATCTTTGTCATTATGGGTCATTCACATAATGATTTATAACAGTTATATATTTAATATGGATCGTAATATAACTAATTGTATTCAAAAGATTTGAATCAAATCGAATAATATGATTATTTTTGGTACAAATATCCCAACATGTTTGATACATTATCTAGATATTTTTGTTCCTACATCAACCAAACTCATCCAAACCCAAAATGACCAACTCAAAACTCACATATAAATTTATAATATTAAAGAGCCTAATTTCAAAATAAAACAAAAATACTTGAATAAAACAACTCTTACCTAAAGGGATAGCCACTGTTCATGTCAAACTCATTTTATAAACTATAAAATGACTATTTCTATGTGTTTGGTTAAACTAAGTGAAATATAAAGAGTCTTTTATTTAACAAAATAATTATATGACAATAAATGTAATACATTTTATTATTTGATTTAAATTATTATTTTATTCAAAAACATGTCTTTGAATTATGTTTTTGCTACGAGTTTTCCAATCGATTGATACTAAAATTAAAAAATTTGTAAAACAAACTAAACCTAACGTTTAACCATATGCAAAACCACCCATTATTTTACATGTTTTGATTTTATAATTGACATAAAGTTAATGGTGATTAACTAATAAAAAATTGCAATATTATAATTATGGTAATATAACTAATGATGTGGTGTATTGTTAAGCTAATATAATTAATAAAATTGTTAAACAGAGTAAAATATGGAAAAATAATTAATGTAATTATATTAATGAAATTACTAAAAAGATACTATACTTTTTTATAGTACTATCCATGTTTTCAACTGATTATCATCTATACTACTATTTATGACGTGATTTAGCTTATTTGTCATGATTTTCATGATTTTAGGTAATTTTGCTTATTTGTCATGTTTTAATTAGGTGTAAGGTGACTCATTAATTTATTAATAGTTTTTAGTTGAGTTCATAATTTATTAATTTAAATAATATAACTAGAAAATATGTAATTAGATATATAATTATTATTTTTTTGCTTTTTTTGTCATGTTTTCCATAATTTTAGTCAATTTTGCTTATTTTTCATGTTTTTATTAAATTTTAGCTTAGTCATTGACTTATTAATATTTTTTAGCTAAATCGCTAATTTATTAATTTAAAAATATCTGTAATGAATTTTATATATAATTAAAAACGAATTTTGGTTTAATAATATTTAAATTTATATGTTATATTTAAATTCTTATTTTCTTATTTGTCATATTTTATTAGGTTTTAAGCTTTTATATAGGTCAATAATTTATTATTAGTTTTTTACTGAGTATTTATTAATTTTAAAAAAACTCGTAATGAATTTTATATATAATAAAACACGCATTTTATTTTAATAATACTAAATTTATATGTTATATTAAATAATTAATTATAAACTAATATAATAGAATTGTGAAAATATAATTTAAACTTAAGAGGATTCTTATATATATTGTGTTGCTATCTGAAAATAATATTTTTTATTATAAAGCTAAAAATCTAAGATATAAAACAGTTTATAATTAAATATTAGTCAAGCAAAAATATTTATATAAAGATATTTTCTGAACTATTTCTAATATATAAGTGTTTTAAAACTTTTAACACAATAATAAGTACATAGTTTGATGAATGTTTTTTATCATATATAAATAATTTGATGTTTGATTTAGCTATTTAAAATCATAAATAATAACTTAACTTGTGACTGAGTTCAAAACAATTTTTCTTGTTTTTATTTTAAACCAGTTTAAGTTTAATCCATGAAACACTATAGCTTCAATGGTGACCACTAAAAGAATGAAAAAAGATGATCAAAATAAAAATAAAATTTCATTTGTGGAATGAAAAAAATGAATTTTTGTTCAATTTGTTCCTTATCAATATTGCATAGGGAAAAAATTTCTTATAAATTCATTCCTCCATTGGGAATTAAGAAGAAAAAGTGGGATATACCTTTCAATAATTTGACTAAAATTTCAACATAACTGATATAAATTTTGAGGAACAAAGAATTCACCATAAATTTTTTTCTTTGATATGCTCACCAATTAGAGTTTTATAATACCGATTTTGGATTAATAAGATATAAGATAATAAATATCCCTAAGATGATTATGCCCGCATAAAAGGACAAAACACCTAATTTATAATGTTAGTCAAGTTTCCAAACAATACTAAAATATATTTCGTTTTAATAATATAGATACAAGACTCCCAATAACCATTGTACTAAGATACACAAACTTGCAAGTTCTTGGTAGTGAATTTCTAACGTAAGCTATAACACGTATGTAAAAAGACTAAATTATTTGTACGAGCAGATTAGCTAAGCTAAGAGAAGGTTCATCATCAAACGCCTTAAGCTAAAACACTGTACATACCTATGTTTTCAAAGCTTGTTGATAAACTTTAAACTTGGAGAAGGTTAAAACTAGTATGAATATACTTGTTTTTATATGAATAACTTATAACTATCAAACCCGTATTTATATATTCCTTCAAAACTTGATTTGCTTTCCACTCTAGGAAGTTTTCTTAAACTAAAAAAAAGTTAAGTCACTGCTCGAATTAACAATAGAAAACCCACAAAGAGCGTATTTGTTCTCCATTGATTCAGATACGAAACCCTAGGATAGGAAACTCGATCCGCTAAAAACAGTTCATGAGGTTTAGGGTTCAACTTATAAGGCCCAACAAGAAGAGCAACTCCGGCTAATATATATCCAAATATTACTTCATATACAAACAAAAAAAACAGGCTGAAATTTATCACTAAACAAGAATAGAGAAACTCTTTAGAATTCTTTGCACAAAGCATTTATACTTCTTCTATAATTCTTCTTTGGCTTTGTGAAATCATCACTATGTTTAGACCATGTAATAAATTGATCCAAGATTCCATTACTCTTTGTCTTAAATTAAATATTGCTCCTTAAGTTTTATATATTAAATTAAAATTTTTTTCACAATAAGTGTTATTTTACATTTTCGATACATATATTAAATAAATTTTTGATTTTAATCTTATTTGTAGTTCAATAGTTAGTAAATTAAAAAATATATATATAAGTAATGAAGATAAACCAAAAAACCACTAATGTTTTTAATTTGTGTGCAAAAACACATCAAACAGAATGAATATTTAATTAACAATAAATGCTTGAAACATATAAGTGCATATAAATATGTTACCCTATAGCTAACTGAAGTGAAATTATTATTCCTGCAAACAACTAAAAACGTTATTTTTAGTTAATGCAAATCACCAGCTATAACATTCAAAGCGAGTCGATTACTATATATACACCCGTGTAGATCATGGGAATGAAAGAAGAAAAAATAATTCAAATAAGAAAGTTAAAAATTAATCATAGATGATGGAGATGAAGATAATTTTCATGGCATTTTTCTTTATTGCTACTTTAGCATCATATGCACATCCAAGTTTGGGTCAAAAAGATGTTGACGATGAACCACTAGTCAATTCCGGTCATGAAGTTCGATACATTGGATAATATCATCAAGCCCAAGATTATAATAGTTATATGCTCAAGAACCTGTCACCAAAATATGTAACATATTTCAAAACATGTCTGCACAAGGTGGGGATGGGGCCCAATGGTGGTGTGAAATGTTATGATGATGTTCTTGAAGAAATTCTTACGAATAAACCCATTTCCGAAAATGTTGTCTGACAGTAGTAAAAGCCGTAAAAATGCTACATGGAAACTGTAAAGCTTATGTTTCGATTGTATCAACTTAAACGTTTTGCTTCACAAGTTTCTTTCAAAACCAATAAAGTTTGGAATAGATGTTCTGCTAACGTTGAAAGTCCTTCATCATCTCATGATGATGAAAATGAGTTATTTTAATTGAACTTTTGTTATATTATGTGATATATTATAAAATAATGGTTTTTTATATATTCTATCTATATAAAATGAAATCAAAGTTTCATCATAATATGTGTTCTCCTAATTTTAATCATGGGTTGCTCACCAGGTGTTTGTTTTAGTACAGTTTTTAGTTTATCAAATATAAGATCTGATTGCACATGGATCTTGCTAAAATATGTGTATATTTTGTCATCAAAATGACAAATAAAAACCTACTTTTTCTCCGAAGTGTCCCCAAATGCCAAAACTTTTGTTTTGAAAGATCTCCAAAAGACACTCTATAACTTCAAATATGGTTTTTTACTCTCCAAAAAGGAACTTCAAAACTTCAAATTCAAATTTGAAGTTTTGAGGAATGAAACTATATATTTGAAGTTTTACTTCTCAAATCTTCACATTTGAAGTTTCATATTTTTATTTGTATTTTGGTCCCTGCAATAACACATCACATTTATAATTTATAAATATTTTCTTGTTTATTATTTTAATCCTTATAAAAATTATATCTCATAAATATTTTAAGTTTTATTTACAAAATTTAAGTTTACACATAAAATTAAATAAAACTTTAAAAGAAGATTTAAAATATTTAAAACTAGATTTAGATAAAAAAATATACAAAAGAAACTTAACAAAAAACTTTAAATATATTACATGAAGACATAACTATTACACAAATTTAAATATTACAACAACACTAATAGTTAGGTAAATTTGATCCGGAACCTTCAGAATTTTCAAATATTGTCCAATTTTTGTAGTGTAATTGAAGATGGTTGTTGTTGTTGATGATGATGTCTTTTCGTACAATTCTTTTTTGTTCATATTGAATATATTTACTTAGTATTAATATCATCGATAAAAGTTAGTCTTTAGCAATATTTTATGTTCTCTTTTATTTTTTGTTCTGATCTAATGTATTTACAAGTATTAATATCTCCCGATATCAACAATTTTGATCTCTAATCTACTAATTAAAAATGAGGAGAGCTATTTTTACTTTGAAATGCACTAGTATATCATATATGTTTTACAAAAATCAATTTATAGAATAATATAGTATTTTGCTTGAAGTTTAATATTAATTAAGCTATTTTGTTTAAAATTTTATATTTTAATATAATATTTTATTAATTAATATTGTTGTAATATTTGTAATATTTATATTTTAATATAATATTTTATTAATTAATATTGTTGTAATATGTTTATATATGTGGTAGTTATTTACAAAAGTTTTATGAATTCAAATTAGTTATGACAAATATAATAACCATATTATAAAATAGAAATAGTTTTGAAATTAAGTAAGAAGAATTTCGAATTTTGAAAGAGAAAGAGAGTAATAATCAAGAGGATAACGAAACTAGTCAGACAACTACGAAAGAGCACTAACATAGTACTCAACAATATCCAGAGCAAACACTACATTCAACGAATTTGAGGCCACACAACAGCTAATTGAAGAACAATTTCCCCTAATTCAGTAAATCAACGAAAGCTGAACACTTTTCTCCGAACCTTAGACCACATCCTCCGTTAACTACTCCCTAACTCCTCTTTATCAAATTACATGCCTAAAACTAGCCGCAACAGCCTAAGGCTATAATTGCTCGAACAAGGCTCAAAGAAAGGGCAAAACGCTATACATACCTCCTCTGTTCCCAGAAGCTTGAAGGGAAACCCACAAAGAGAGGTTTTCTCCACTGATTCAGATTCGAAACCCTAGAAATCTCGAAAGCGAAAAACTTGACCCGCAAAAGAAGCAATTAAGGGTTTTAGGGTACGACGCGTATTAGGTGAAACGGTAAAATAACGGAACTGAAACGAGAAATTGGAAATTTTTGGAGGGAAAGAAACCAACTTTGCTTTCTCTCGAGAGAGATGTGATCTTTATAGAAGCAAAGAGGGCACAGGAGCTACGATCGATTTCTCCGGGACTCGGATGGGATGGGCGTCGGAATCGCCGAGCAATCGTTTTAAAGACGAAACGACGCGTTTTGGAAATTAAGAACTTATAAGGCCCATTAAAATGAGCAACTATGGCCCAAATTGATTTAATTATAAAGTCTCATTACTATTTACGACCCATCAACGGTCTAATGTGCTTTTGGTCTCAAAACCATATTAACATCAGTCACACTAATTCAATCATATAGTGTTATAAAAGATCTAAAATATAAACCTAAGACCATTTTCAAAAAATGTAAAATTTATTTAAGAGATATGAAAAATTAAAAAGAACCTATCAATATAAATCTCCTCTAAATTAAAACTAAAACATATATAACATATAGTCCTTAAAATAAAAGTATGTTGCAGCAGGAAGACAATCCATAAAGTGAATTCTTTCTTGACTCCGTTTCCAACACACATCCTTCAACATTTTACTCAATAAGGAGAAGCCTACACAGAGAATAAAAATATATATACATATTACAAATCTTGCAAACATATATCGTATAATTTACTGATTTGTATCTGCTAGTCCAAATAAACAATCTAACCTTATCAGTTGGAGAGTATCGTCATTATTGAGCTTGCTCAGAAGCTCTCGATATTCGTCATCAGATATTTTCAACTATTTACGCAATTCTGTTACAGAGACTTTTTTCTCCTAAGTTGTCAAAATGGTACAGCCAAAAGAATCTATAGAGTTAGTCATGAGACTGACAGAGCTACTCAGCTACATAGTAACCTAATCAATACAAAGGGGGAATGCTTCCTTCTCCAGTTGATGAAGTTGTGCCTGGTTATCTACAGAGATAACAGTTATTAACTTGTTATCAAAGCGTCAATGGCCTTGAAAGCTAGAAAACTGTTTTGGTTAAAAGAATGGTATAATTCTACCACAATTCTTTCACGACTATGATAGAGGACTCATAATAATACAAAACTATAAGATAAATTGTTTACTAACCTACTTACAACATCTTCTTCACGTGTGTGGTGGGCTCAACTTCAGCCACGAGTTAGAAGATAATTTATCATTGTTTTATGTCGGCAATTAACGAGAGGTGCATAGTCTAGAGAGTACAATTTGAATATCTCAACAGAATTCTTACCAAACTCTTATAACATTAATTTTATTAAATAGAACAATTGACTTGATAGGCGGTGTGATAATTAACACATCATCATCATACAGATAAAGACATACTACTTATTTCTTCTCACACCATTACCCCACCAAATCAACAAGCCTTTAGTGGGGTCCCACAAAGACAGAGGTTGTGAGAGAAAGCAGAAGGTTCAAATGTCTGAAGGAGACCACCACTTGGGATTTTACCGCAGAGATGATTGTAACTAACGTCGAAATATTCGAGACGCAGCTTACTCAGCCCCCTAGGAAACTTCCCAGAGATTTTGTTGTGGCTTAGATCCAACGACACTATGCTCCTAGCGAACTTAACTTTGGAGAGATCGAACTCAAACATGTTTCTTGATAGGTTCACCCGTATAGTTGTTTTGTTACGTCCGAAAAACATTGAACCATCTCCTATGAAACCATTTCCCGACAGATCCACTGCGTTAAAGTCGTACTTTGACAAAGATTCTGGTACTTTTCCTGCATGAGAATGGTATTAAACCGGTTTAACATTTTTTAGAAAATATATAGGACAGATCGTAGCATAGTTAATAATATCCGAGTATAAATTTTTAGCGGTTACAAAAAAACATGCTACGAGGCTAGTAAAATGTATGAGATAGATCTTACAAATAATTAATATTTATTATTTAAGACTTTTATTATCCAAATATGTATTTTTAGTGGTTATAAAACATTTTAAGGCTAGTAAAAAGAACATAGGACATATCTTAGAATAATTAACTTTTAATATCGCACTATCTATTTTTAGTGGTTACAAAAAAATTAAGCTACTGAGGCTAGTAAAAATATGAAGTACAATAATTAATTTTAATATCCGGATATGCATTTTAATTTTTAAGCAAGGAGACTAGTATAACTTAAATAAAATTACAAATTAAGATGTTGCTTACCTGAGAGCTTATTGTTAAACAAGTAGAGGTTAGGAACGTTTCCAACAAAAGAACCGAAAGAGTTCGGTATAGAACCGGTTAACTTATTGTCATTGATCTGAATGGCTTGTAGCTTCGGCATCTGAGAAAGCGAACCAGGAATCGGACCGGTGAACTGGTTAAAGGAAAGGTCTAAGAACGTAACGCTCTTGAGCTCGCTGATGTAATCAGGAATTGGACCGGAGAGATTGGTCTGCTTTAACCGGAGGAGGTCCAGGTACTTGAGTTTAGTGATGGTGTGCGGAATGTTCCCAGTGAGATGAGTCAGGTAGCTGAAATCAAGCGTACGGAGCTCAAGGAGGTCGCCGACATGGGCCGGGATCTGGCCGGATATTTTGCCGGAGGAGATCGTGAGGGAGGTGACACGGCCGTTGGTGCACTCCACGCCGGTCCAGGTGGTGCAGAAGTCGGTTTGGGGGTTCCAGGAGGAGAGGAGCGGTGGGTTGTTCAAGGCTTTCTTGATTTGGAGGAGGGCATTCTTGTCATTTGAGGAGGAGCTGTGAGAAGATGGGAGAGTGATGAAGAGTATGGAGAAGAAGATAGAGAGATGAAGAAGAAGCTTCATTGTGATTTGATTTGAGTGGTTGCTTCTGAGTAGTGAAGCTGCTACTACTTCTGGTATATAACAGAGGTTTTCAGTGGAACACAGCTGTGTTATGTTACTGCATTCGTACAAGCTATGGTTTTACACAACTTTCAACGTACAATATTCCTTTCTTAAAGTTCTGTAATTCAAAAAAGAAAGTTTTGTAATTCAAAAAAGCGCGGTAAATACATCTCTGCTGTTTTAAATTATTTTTTGAAAGTTTGCATGTGGTTGCAGTCACTCCACGAGTACAATCATATGAATTGCCATGCTGCAATCATTTCATATACATGCACATTAAAAGCATTTAAACAGTATAGATAAATAGTGTATGATACACTGTGTATCTTTACCCCAAGACTTAGACGATTACATGACATTGTTCACAAAGAACGAAAAAAACGTGCTAAACATCTATGATTATGATATGACAGTGGAATCCAATGAGTCGAAAATGCGACAGTATTTGTTGTGTATCGAGACAAAATCAATAATACAATGGGCAGACAGAAGAAAATCAGTAGAGCCCACCCCTTTCGAAAGCCAAACGAATCTTATTCCTAAAAAGAAAACAAATGGTACAACACGAGTAAATCATTTACACAAATACCACGTCCCTTTAGGTTACAGAGAAGTTGTGTTCTTGTTTATAACTCACCAAGACTCTTTCCACTCTAACCTATAGAGACCGTCCCCGTGAAACTCATCGTTGTGCAGCAGAAATAAGGACATGTGATGGAGATAACAATTCTGATCCTTTTCAAAAAAAAAAAACAATTCTCATCCGCTCTCTGGCTTCGTCGAGATTCATTGTAATATTCTGCCATGCAAATTCGAGGGAAATAAAAGAAGAAGAGGTTGTACATGAAAGTATGTCAGGCCTACTTTGATTCTTTGACCACTGCGCAATCTAATTTGTAACATACCGAGTGTAATCAATGCAGAATTCCAATAATGCAGTCATCCTAGATGCACAGCTAAAAGTCATGATCAAACACTTGAAAAATATGGCTCTGATCAATGTTGCCTTGGATGACATTAACCTAACTTCTAATGTAATCAACTTTGAAAATTATATAAAAGTTAATGTTTCATTAGTCTATGCCTAATAACAACCCAGAAGATAACGAAACAAGAAAATATTCGCCTAGGCTCAGTTTTTCTAAAGGTTAAACACAATCACAATCTCAAAATGTTAATTGGTGTCCTTGATCATAGTGGTATGTAAGAAAGTGGGGCTCTTGGTTTCACCCTCCTAACTCTTTGTTTCTCTAGTAAACCTAGGATTATTGTCTCGTTTCAAGAGAAAATGGCCTAACATGAATAAAACACAAAGATAAAACAACAAAACCAAACAGAAAAATAATATAATATCTTTTGTCCTTAGCTTTTGGAGTTACGTTTTGCCACAACATCCACCTCTCTTCTCACTCTCCTGCTCGCTAGGAATGATAATTCTAGTTCCCTTTAAGAGACTTGAATTCCCATCGGCGTCATCATCATCAGCGGCTAATGATTTCTTGCCGATTATACGATAAATCTCTGTTAAGATGGTCAAAAACGCGGTTTCAACATTGGTAGCTTCGAGAGCAGAGGTTTCCATGAAGAACAAGTTTTCTCTTTGTGCAAACTCCTGTGCGTCTTCGGTTGGTACTGCTCTTAGGCTTCCAAGATCGCATTTGTTTCCAATAAGCATAATCACTATGTTTTTGTCCGCGTGCCCTCTTAGTTCTTCTAGCCATTTAGCCATGTGATCAAATGATTGACGTTTGGTCATGTCATAGACCAACATTGCCCCAACAGCTCCACGGTAGTATGCGCTTGTCACCGCCCGGTACCTGAAAACAAAAAACAAAACCAGTAAAAACCTGATGTATATATGACTTACAGGGTGATCAATTGTACAAAATATAACGAATGATGATTATCAAACATATATCACATGCTCATGTTGCCTTTTTGACATATCAAAACTGCAGAAGTCAATGGGAAACTTAGTTTCTGAAATGGGTACTCATGAATAGTTATTAGTTATGACAAAGAAGCATATATAGAGTAAGAAAAGCAATGTGGAGCTATTTTATCACGTTATGACAAAGAAGCATATATAGGGTACGTTGTTTATGTAGAGAGAATGAAAACATGTGATTACCACGTTATGACCATGCATGCATGTCACTGTCTGAACGAATAAAGATTCGAAACAATTAAGTAGCTAGCGTGAAGTGGAAGAAAAGCAAACCTTTCTTGGCCAGCAGTATCCCAAATCTGAGCTTTGACGGTTTTGTTATCGATGACGAGCGTTTTAGTCTGGAACTCAACACCGATGGTGGCTTTAGAATCGACACTAAACTCGTTCCTAGCGAACCGAGCAAGCAGCTGTGTTTTTCCGACCGCGGAATCACCGATCAAGACGACTTTAAAAACGTAATCGATCTTTTGGTTGTAATCTCCATACAAATTAGACATCTTTAGATCGCTTTACAAAACGGATATTAGTCAGATTCCAGATCACGATCCTCCCAAGCAGATCCACGCAAACAAGAGTCTCTGATTCGTGTAATCAACGGAATGTACCATGAAGGGACAAAAAACTGCTCAGATCAAAATGTACGAGGACGGGCGTTTAGGAATGGTGGTTAGGCATTTGATACACAACATGGACTAGACACCAGCCAAATTCACATAGTTTACTACCCTAAACCAAATCCATCTTGGCCGTTTATTTCACATATTGCAATTGGTTACCGTTGGATCTCCTAACCGGTGGTGTTTATTTGAACCGATTATTAGAAGTGTTCAATTCGATATAACAAAAAAGAACCAAAAGCAAAACCCGTGAACCGGATATAGTTTGTAAAGAGATTAGATTTCGAGATCAATGAAATCAAATACCGAATCAACCTTCGGTTTATTTATCTGGTCACATCAAACCAATTTCGGTTAAGAAAATAACAAAGAAACCCATTAGGTTGGGAAAGGATCAGATACTTCTCACAAAATAGGCGGCAAACTATTGGCGCCAAAAAGCATCTCGTCTTTTAACTGGCTCGCTTCTCTGTTGTTATTGCGGTTTCGCCGGGAGAGAGTAAAGCGAGAAGGTTGAGAATGGAGCACGATGGTGGATGTAGCAGCGAGAGAAGTCTTTACGAGGTTATCTATCTAATCTCTCCTTTCTCCTTTTTATCAATCTGCGAATTGGATCCGCCATCTAGATTTTGGGATCGGTTTAGCTTTGGATTGTTTTGTCAAATTTTCATGTAAATTATCGTCTAGTGACGAGTCTTGGTTGATGAGATTTTAAGATTCGTCTGATTTGTTTATGAAAATTTGAGAATCTAATTCATCCTCTTGTCTTGTTGGTTGATTAATTGTGTGATTAAAAAGATTGATTCAATGTAACGAATATGGTTGAAGGTAATTGGAGTGGGAGCAAAAGCAACTCAACAGGAGATAAGGAAAGCTTACCATAAGTTGGCTTTGAGGCTCCATCCTGACAAAAACAAGGACGACGAGGTTCAACACTCTGCTCTTAAGTGGCTTTGAGGTCCCTTTTGTATTTCACAGGGAATTTTGACTTCTTGTTTTTTTTTCTTTCTTTCTTTATATTTAAACAGGAAGCTAAGGAGAAGTTTCAGCAGCTGCAGAAGGTGATTTCGATTCTTGGTGATGAAGAGAAAAGGGCTGTCTATGATCAAACTGGCTCTGTTGATGATGCTGTAAGTCAGGCTCTTTAGTTTTCTTTATCTTCATTGTTTTAATATATGATGTTGGTTAATTGTATATTGTTTTCCCTGAAGTTCACACATTGCACATATGTATACTTCTCTTTCAGTCTCGGTAAGAAAACCGAAAGATGGTTCTTTTACAAACTTGTTTTTTTTTTAATTATCTTATTAGGATCTTTCGGGAGATGTGGTTGACAACTTGAGGGACTTCTTCAAGGCAATGTACAAGAAGGTAAACAAGCTTTATTAACAATATTCTCCTTTTGCGGAATTTGCAGACAAACTGTTTTGTTCTGTTTCCTTTGCACTTGCTGATTCTTGTGGCGTTTGTGTAAATAGGTCACCGAGGAAGATATTGAAGAGTTTGAGGCAAACTACAGGGGCTCTGCGTCTGAGAAGAAAGATTTGATTGAGCTCTACACCAAGTTTAAGGGTAAAATGAGCAGGTAACTTTATTATGATTCACCTTGTTTTCATTCATAAGTTTAAATTTCTATTCATTATTGTTGATACTGTATCTCTTCTAGGCTTTTCTGCTCAATGCTTTGCTCGGACCCCAAGCTCGATTCACACCGTTTCAAAGATATCATCGATGAGGCCATTGCAGCGGGTAGGCTTCTCTCTCTCTCTCTATGTTCCACTAGTTCTTTGTTAAGAAAAAACGCATGCGAAGTCATGATTCTATGAAACTATTGTTTCGCAGGAGAAGTGAAGTCGACGAAAGCTTACAAGAAATGGGCAAAAGAAATTTCAGAAATAAAGCCCCCCACTAGTCCCCAAAAGATGAGACAGAAGTAAAGCTTCTCCATGTCTTTACCTTTCTTTCTACTAATTTCCCTCTCTAATATAGAAACGTTCTTGTAACATGTTTCAAATTTTCAATACTTGTAGAGCTAAAAAGGGAGCAGAGACGGATCTCTACGCTCTAATTTCACAGCGAAGAGATTCGAGGAAAGAAAAGTTCGATACAATGTTCTCGTCACTTGCCTCCAAGTATGGTGGCAGTAGTGCTGACACAGAGCCCAACGAAGAAGAGTTTGAAGCTGCCAAGAGAAAAGTTGAAAGCCGGGTCTCATCAAAGAAGTCAAGAAGAAAGTAAAGCTTTTGGAAGAGGGAGGGGTTTTGCAAGCAAAGTAAGAAGATGTAGTAGTTTGCGAGGGACAAGAAAGTCTGGAGAATTTATATCACATGTTTGTTTCCTAAGGTTAAATAATTTCTGTGACAGAGTGTGTTTGTGAATCTCTCATATCGTAATGCTAATGTCTACTCTCTCCTTGTTGCAATATTCGAAAGTAATCTCTATCTTTAAACAAGCCTGTAACCTTGCCAAACTAATTTATCTTCCCAAAACGTATAAACGCAATAGATGCCAAAAAAGAAGAAGAAAAAGTAAAGTTTCCGACAGAACTCATCAAGTCATAACTCATTAAGTTAAAAGTACATTTTACATATTTCGGTTTTTATTATAAAAAAAAATCGAGTTTTAACAGAAACGACCTAAACCAGAAAAAAGAAGAAGAAGCAAAGGTTTAGTAGTATAAACAAGAGAGTCGCACAGAGATTTATAGTAGTAATAGTAGTTGGTCTCTCGATTCCTCTCAAAAGAAAACAATGGCATGGGATTTGTTCTTATGGATTCTCTCCTTCTTCATCAGCTTAGCCCTCGTCGCTTCCGTCTTCTATCAGGTCCATCCCCTTCAGATTCTCAAATCGAGATCTGTCCTAAGGATTTTTTTACAGTTCAATTCGTACGTGTGTAGTAACAACTGTTCACCATTTATTACCGGAATCCTAGCTAGCATACGCCTTTGTAGCTGTGAAAAAAACCCTTCTTAGGTTCTTAGCTTTTGTCCAGAAATTTTGGTGTTCATTGAGAAATTCTGCAAGAGATTCTAATATGTCTAAAGAGGTTTCTCTGATGATTCTTTTTGCTTCTGGTTTGTCTTAAAAGACTAGTTTGGCACCTGTTGGTCTGTAAGATGATTCTTCTTTAGTGTAAAGTTGATGAGCTGAGAGTTATAGGGTGAAGAAGTGATGGAATGAGATAACCAATACTGCTTACTCGCACACTATTATCACCTCTTGTTCATGATCTTAAGTGTTGAGAGCCTTTTTTTTTTCTTTTTTCTTTCTTCTATTGATATTGTGTGTGATACTATAGGTTATATGTTTAACCGATTTAGAAGCTGATCACATGAACCCTTTTGAAACATCAACCCGTATCAACCGTTTGGTACTGCCTGAGTTTATCCTCCAAGGCTCACTCTGCATTCTCTTCCTCCTCACTTGGCATTGGTTCTTTTTCCTCGTGTCTCTCCCTGTTACATGCTATCACGCTATGTTGTAAGTTCTCTCCTCTCTTTCTCCTCTTTGATTGACATGTATGGAAAAACTAATCACACGGTTTGAAAAAAAACCTTGGGGGGTTTTACAGATACAATAAGCGACGACATCTTATTGATGTCACTGAAGTGTTCCGTGGTATTGACTTTGAAAAGAAACTCCGGTTTACCAAGCTTGGGTTCTACATCTCTCTCTTCGTCCTGGTTGTCTTTAGGTAAATTTAAAGAGTTACAACTTTAGCTCTCTTTTTGAAATCTCTTCTACAGTGAAGTTACTGAGGTCTACAACACTTTTTTTTTTGGACAGGCTTACTCTCTCGGTTGTCTATAGCTTAACGGAGGACGATGATCTACTTCATCTGTTTTGATTAGTGTTGTTATAGAGATTTAGAAACACTGCTGCTTTAGAATTAGTCAATTAGGGAGCTACTCATATGATTCTAATGTCTTATACGATGAAAGCCATACTGTATAATTATTGACACTTCATCAGAAAAAATCAGTTATTAGCTCACATTCCATGAAGTTCAACGAGAGGAAAAATGGTAACAGTAAGAGAAAACTAGCTCACATTCAAACATTTATAACTTAGTTGCAGTAGATATTACATAGAAAAAAGCAGTGTGTTCACAAACTAAATTGAAAAAGCAATCAGAAAAAAAGATTTCTACATATTTGACAAATAAAGAAAATGGATGTTCTCAAACTCAAAACTCAAATCAGGTTCCTTGGTTGAGTTTGTCAGAAGAAGACAAGAGTGTCTTTGCGAACCAAATAGCAGTGTCCCTAGCCGAAACACCGTCTTCACCAAACGGTGTAAGCAAACCAGCAAGTTCTTCATACTTCTCTTGCTTCACAAGCCCTGCGCATTTCTCCAACAAACACTCCAATGCATCTGCTCTTTCTTTACTCTGTGGTGGACCTAGTTTCGTGAGCTTACTCAGCACAGAAGACATTTCGCTCGCTGTTAGCTTCACCGTCTTTGCTTCCTCCACAACCTCAACGCTTCCACTTTCTGCTACAACTTCAGACAGCTTTATCTGATCCTTTGGTTCCGGAACTGCCTCCTGAGCTTCAGCTTCTTCTTGAGTGAAACATAAACCTTCTTGTGCACTCACAATCTCGACATCAACATCAAGTAACTGAGATTCCCCGGAGGAGATCATGTTTTCCCATTCTTTTGGCACATCATCATTCTCTTCCTTCTGCTTCTCTGTAGTAGGCTCAGAAACCTTCAAAGTGTCGCAGCTTGGATCGATTCTTTTTGTTTCAGGCTTGTCATCTGCTTCATTTGTTGACGATGCCGGTTGCGATGAGCTGCTAGAACCAGTCTCTGCTTTAGTCCAAAACGGGTATAAGTTCTCCAAGCTGCGAGACACCTCGCTCTTCTCCCTCTCTTCTCTGTCCTTCACAAACTTGCCTGGCAGCGAACTTCTTCTTGCCTTATCCTTAGGGCTGTTTATAGGGAAAACAGGAAGATAGATGGGAGAGAGGTTTTGGCATTTAAGGAGGTAAGGTTGTAGACAAGGGTTCCTCAGCAATTCGCAGGCCTGCAGAATAGTTAGCTAATAGCATTAGTGTTGTTGTTAATCAAACGGTCACACAATGATCTAATGCTGATAACTTACTGTTGGCCTATGTTCAGGCTTCTTCCTAAGCATAAGCTTTATCATCTGCTTCCTGTAATATGAAACAGTTGTGACACGTTTCATGCTGTTTGTGGCATTGGAATGAAAGAAGAAGAAACTTACAAGGTAGAGGAGTAGACAATGGGAAGAGGAGACATGAGAGATCTGTTTATTTTGTTGATGAGTCCAGCCTTATCCTGTTAGTTTTTTTTTTCCCTCACAGCTTTAGTTTTCATATACTCAACATGGAAATACTAAGCTAAGACGATGCTTACCTGAGCTTTAAACGCAGGCTGGTGTGATGTAATTTCATACATACAGCAACCTGAAGAAAGCAAGGCATAAAAAAGTGATTCTTATCAGTAACTTTAAAAATCTACATATTGGGATTTTAAATTCTGTAGCTTACCTAGCGACCATATGTCAGATTTATATCCATACGGTTCATCTTCTAAAACCTCAGGGCACATGCTGTTGGCAATTCCTGGAACCTGGGAAAGAAATGATTTGTTCTTTTATTGAGATAGTAAATATACAAATGGGTCCAGAGAAAGAAAATACAAAAAGGTGTTAGAAAACAGACCAAGGAAGCAGGCTTTTCTGGATTGATGAGTTTCGCCAAACCATAGTTACCTGCAGCATTCAAAGCTGATAAGAGCACACAAGGTTATAGTGAAAAAAGAGTAAAAGTATTATATTCTCATTTATCATACCAAGCTGGACGTGATCATGTTTTGGAAGGAAAATGTTTGAGCACTGCAGAGGTATTCGACATTCAGAGCGTTATTCTTTACCCAAAAAGACACACACCAGGAAAAAGTAATAATGAAAGATGTACCGTAAGATCCATGTGAAGTACACGGTTTGAATGCAAATAGTTAACAGCCAGTAACAATTGTGCCAGCCATTTAAAGATTCTCTGCAGAATCACATGTGAGTTTGTTATGATCAGCAAGACAGTGACAATGTGGAGCAAAGAAGAATAAGAGAAACAAAAGAAGAAACTGAAACAGAGGAGGTTACCTCCTCTGGAAATAACTTTCCTCTGGCTTTCTTGATAGCATTAGCCCTGATTTGGTAATAAAAAAAAAGTTGTTATTTTGATTTAGTAGTCATATTCATATGTGGATTTCATTTAAGGCTGAATCCACAAACAGAGAGTTCAAAACAAAGAATAACTCACATGTTCCCTCCCTCACAGTAAGCAGTAAAAATGCAGGCGTTATTGTCCTGTTTAAAGAGAGTAAAAAAAAAATTGTGAATGCTGATGATAACAATCTTAATAAACCCTTTATATCTAAATCCTTTACCTCATCAATCCAAGAATCTTCATATTCCACTATATAAGGATTCTTTAATTTTGAGAGCGTTTTCATCTGCAACACAAGTTTCACACATTGGTATAGATATATGAGAGAGAGACTACGAAGATGGTGATTTACATGAGACTATGAAAGTGTGTGATTTGAAGTTAACACATTGGTATATATATGTAAAATGCCTTGTCAATTAGAAATCATAGTTAACAAAAATCACCACTGATGATGATTCAAAAAGAACAACAAAAGGTCACATAGTTTACCTCTTGGCAAGCGATTTGCTTTAACTTCTCAGTGTGTTTAGCAAGACAAATCTTCTTCATTGCATACCTAACGGAGACAAGAAACGTAAGGCATGAAAAAGGTAGGCAAGAGACCAACAACATATCACAAACACAATTGTAAAAAAAAAAAAAAAATCCAATTTTTTGCATTTCCATGGAAATTTCAGGCAAGAAAGAAAAAACCTTTTTTGTTGGGTTGAAAAGTCAAAATCACTACAAAGGAAACAGCAAAAGAGTCTTACTTTGTGTCCTCGATTCTGTGAAGAACCACGAAATCGGAAGTAGACTTGCCTCTTCTAACCTGCTCCACGACATGATAGTTGCCGGCAGTGAACTTGTGAGCTTCTTCTTCTTCAAAATCGTTACCTTCCATTTTTTGCATGAAATCTTACAGAAACACAGTTTCAGCTAAGGAAAACTGTAAGAGAAAATCAAGCAAAAGCTCTCCGCTTTTCGCAGAAAGAAGAGGAGATGAGAGAAGTTGCGGTAAGTACGGTCCAAGGACGGCGACGACGGAGGGAGGTTGAAATCTCTTCACTTTCTCTCTCTCTCTCTCTCTTCGGGACTCTAATCTCATTGGACATCCACCGTATAGTAGTAGTCTACCATTATTTACCTTTTCAGTTTTTTTTTCTTCCTATTAGAACTTTTTTTATTTATTATTTACTATTATAAATACCTTTATTTTTAAAAAAATATTATTTGTTGTCAAACGAGTGTTTTGACGATTTCTTTTTTTCTTTCTTTTAGTAGAGTGTCGGCAATCCGATTTGAAAATGATAACGCGCATACTCCAAAAAAAAAATTTTATAACTGAAAACATTCTTTATTTATGTATATTTATTTATTCCGTGAGCTGAATTGAATTCAGATAAAGGTTAACGAATTAAAGAGTTGTTATTCTATTTATTGACAACATGCAAAAATCCCGTGAGTTTATATTCTATTGACATTTAAGATTTATGCTCAAGTATTTATTAGTTTTTTAGCAAAAAAAAAAGTATTTATTATTTTCAAATGATACCATTACATTTGAGTGGTTTTAATTAAAATCGCTGCGTTTTCACCTAAGATTTTTTTTTAAAAGATATTTGATTAAACTTACCTAACTTGTGAATTAAGGTAGAAATGGTAACTACTAAAACCTATTTTCTTACTAAATCTTTCTTATAGAATAGTTATCTTTCCAATGTCAAATTTAAATTATGGTTAATCATTTTAGTTGCTTTAAATAATAAAAGTGTTTTTTCGGTAGGACTTGATGTTTAGATTGGTATGTGATTATCTTAGGATTCCTTGCTTATAAATATATTAATTTTTTTTCTTTTCGATTAAATTCCCAAAATTATCTATAATATCTTTATAAAATATTGTTTGTCATATATTCCCCAAAATTATTTATAATATCTTGTGTATATTTCTTCAATGGTAGTCAACTATTATTAAGGGATTATCACTTCAATAGGTGCAGTAGTCTTGTACCTAATCCCGCCTTCTATATGCATTTTCTAATGATCAACCGTAATTGTCGGCAGGTCTTTCAAAATTCGTTTTGCATAAATTGTTGTTTAATTAGTTTCAATAATAATAATAATAATAAATTGTTGTTTAACTTTCAGTAGTCATAAGTTCAAAAAAAAAAACTTTCAGTAGTCATATAACTTGTCCCTTTATTTGGGACGATGAGTCACAAAGATTTTTTAAAAGATCATATACAAATCAGTCTGTGTGAAGATTTTGCAAAGGTTAAATAGATGTTGTGACCGATCTAAACTCATCATATTTTTGTTTGATCTAAACTCATCATTATATATATGTACATAAAGTAATTTTGGTGTATAATTATTGATAGGTTGTTATAGAGGTCGACCACTTATCCACCTCTTGAACATGATTCATTCAACTGGTTTACACAATGGTGTGTGCCCGCCTCTCTATAAAGCCAAAATACTAGTATTAAACAGTGAAAGTCCATACGTAAAATGCTTTTTATATATATGCAAAACATCTTTGATGAACCATACGAGTGAACAAAAGAAACAAAATTGGTGTAAAGATTAAAGATTATCAGTGTTCTAAAATACGGTCTAGGCGCCCGTCTAGGCGGCGTCTAGGCGCTATACGGTATATTTAGATTGGTTTTCACGGTATACAGTATTTTATGCGAATTTATATAATTCGGGCGCATAATAGCGTTTAGGCGGATATTATGCGGTCTACGCAGACGTCTAGGCCGATTTTGAACAATAATACTCAAAAAAAAATTATTAATATTATTATTATATTACATTAATGTTATTATTTATATTAAATTTATTTATTTTATGTGTTTATATGATTGTAGATATTAGTTTAATTATTGAAAAATCATTTTAAATTTGTCATCTTTATATATTTAAAATGATTTTAATTTTTGTAATTTAAGACTATTTATATATGTTAAACTATATACTTATACAAAAAATGTATTTTAAACATATTTATGTTCATTTTTTAAAAACTAATGTATGTATATTAATTTTATATTTATATTTTGTATAAAATTATATATCCGTATATACCCCATTTAGGCGTCCATTTATACTGTTAAAGCTATACACTCATCTCCTCACAGAATGAGCGATGGCATTTTAGAACACTGAAGATTATACCCAGTAACTTGATTGTGAATAAGTTGATAATTAAGAGGAAGAAATGATTATATTGGATCAAGAGGGATGTGAGGAAGAAGAGCCTAACTAGATCGAGTGAAAATTCTTTATTACAAATCTTGGTTAATCTAGAGTAGACTATAACTTCTTCTGTTTTTTTTTTTTTTGTGGTTAAAACTTCTTCTGTTTTATTTACTTAAAAATATAAGAAAATACATAGAAACAAAAAAAAAATCAGGGAATCGTAATTCACACGAACATTAACATAAACAACACCAATTCTCTCTCTTTGTTGAACAATAACTTAATTAAAATGATTAAAAAGAAATTAGGAAATATTCGTATCTTATCATTTCCAGTTTGGTCTGACGATCATTGGTGGCTTGGCTATTTTATGCTCGCATCGTTACCATTTGAATGTTCTGAGGCTTCACGGGCTATTTCACAAGCTCTTAAAATTTGGATCATAGGATTCGAATTACCACCACTACCGTAGGGTCTGACATTCGGACCAAGACTGGGAGGGTGAAACCTTTGTTTCATTAATTGACATGCAGATGCTTTTAACTTTGGTGTTACAGGCCCGCTCCAAGGTGTACAACATTGGGCCTTCCACGGGCTTAATTTAGGAATTTCGCACAAGCAGGAATCAACAGTACCGCAATCAGTCTTTTTTTTTTTTGTTTGCTTAAAAATCAGTCTTGATCGTAGCCGGGAATGAAGTCAAGAGTATGACGAAGGCAATGCACATTAGTGGAATCGTCTTCATTTTTTTTGGATTAATTAGTAGCTCTTGGTAATTAAGTAGCCTCTAATATTTTATTTATTGAGAAATTTGAAACAATTTAATTAGTTTTGGAAAAACGTTGTATGTCTTGAGGTCTTTCATAGCAAACTGGAACGAGCAATAAGTGGATATATAGGTGGGAATCGAATCCTAAAAACAAGGGAGGATATATACGTTCACTGGTTTCTATTTTTTTAAAAAGCATTAAATTTTCAAAATAAAAATATGATTTGTTCAAATGACCGACTATTGCTATAAATAGATCAGTTCGTGATGAATAGGTGTATTTAGTGCTACCTCCGACAAATATGCATGCATCATATAAGTGCATGCCCCATGCAAATATGCATGCATCATATAAGTTGTCCTTTTTATGTATTGTAGGCTCTAACACAAAGGTGAATTATAGAATACACGCTGATAAGACTGAAGAAAGCAAGTTTGCCCAAAGAGATTTGTTTACGTAGGAACAAGAAAATGTTTATTATCATGGTTTAAATCGTGCATGCGTGTATATATATTTTTGCATGATTCATGTGTCATGTGTGTACACTCAGCAACATGCATTAGTTTTTTTTTTGTTCTTGTATATATTTGACATAGATACTGAGAGAGCTCTATGGAGTTTTTGTGCGTTCTAAATCACTGCCAGCCGGAGAAAACGGTAAGGCGAGACACTAAACACACCTTTGTATGATTTGTGTTGGTCTTACATAATCACAGATCTATCCCTCTAGTGTGGTAACTTTTTTTTTCTATCTGATTCGCATTCTTATCAATGTTGAAGATTAACCAGCTTTTTAATTGAACAACAGTAAGTGTTGCTATGTCTAAGCCAAAGATAAACTATGTAGACATGACCATATCAAGATTTTGCAGAAGGTTTTCAACCACAAATCGCTGATAGATAGAATGTTATAGAGGCTGGCCATTAATCCATCTCTCGAACATGACTGAGCACTCCTCAGGTTTGTACACCATCGTGTGCCCGCCTCCCTATAAACCAAACCAAAACCACAAAAACTGAGAAACTCTCAAGTATAAAAAAGCTCTTTTTTTCATTAACGTAATAAGAACATGTAAGACTTGCTTTCACAGTGGCAAATGTCATCTTATTAGCATAAGTCCTTGGGAATCGAATCCTAAAAACAAGGGAGGATATATACGTTCACTGGTTTCTATTTTTTAAAAGCATTAAATTTTCAAAATAAAAATATGATTTGTTCAAATGACCGACTATTGCTATAAATAGATCAGTTCGTGATGAATAGGTGTATTTAGTGCTACCTCCGACAAATATGCATGCATCATATAAGTGCATGCCCCATGCAAATATGCATGCATCATATAAGTGCATGCCCCATGCAAATATGCATGCATCATATAAGTGCATGCCCCATGCAAATATGCATGCATCATATAAGTGCATGCCCCATGCAAATATGCATGCATCATATAAGTGCATGCCCCATGCAAATATGCATGCATCATATAAGTGCATGCCCCATGCAAATATGCATGCATCATATAAGTGCATGCCCCATGCAAATATGCATGCATCATATAAGTGCATGCCCCATGCAAATATGCATGCATCATATAAGTGCATGCCCCATGCAAATATGCATGCATCATATAAGTTGTCCTTTTATGTATTGTAGGCTCTAACACAAAGGTGAATTATAGAATACACGCTGATAAGACTGAAGAAAGCAAGTTTGCCCAAAGAGATTTGAACTCAGTAAGTTCAGCTGCAAAGGCTGGCCATTCCTCGTGTTTGAGATCATTTTACTAATTCTTGGGAATCGAATCCTAAAACAAGGGAGGATATATACGTTCACTGGTTTCTATTTTTTAAAAGCATTAAATTTTCAAAATAAAAATATGATTTGTTCAAATGACCGACTATTGCTATAAATAGATCAGTTCGTGATGAATAGGTGTATTTAGTGCTACCTCCGACAAATATGCATGCATCATATAAGTGCATGCCCCATGCAAATATGCATGCATCATATAAGTGCATGCCCCATGCAAATATGCATGCATCATATAAGTGCATGCCCCATGCAAATATGCATGCATCATATAAGTTGTCCTTTTATGTATTGTAGGCTCTAACACAAAGGTGAATTATAGAATACACGCTGATAAGACTGAAGAAAGCAAGTTTGCCCAAAGAGATTTGAACTCGAAGTTCAGCTGCAAAGGCTGGCCATTCCTCGTGTTTCGAGATCATTTTACTAATTCTTGGGAATCGAATCCTAAAACAAGGGAGGATATATACGTTCACTGGTTTCTATTTTTTAAAAGCATTAAATTTTCAAAATAAAAATATGATTTGTTCAAATGACCGACTATTGCTATAAATAGATCAGTTCGTGATGAATAGGTGTATTTAGTGCTACCTCCGACAAATATGCATGCATCATATAAGTTGTCCTTTTATGTATTGTAGGCTCTAACACAAAGGTGAATTATAGAATACACGCTGATAAGACTGAAGAAAGCAAGTTTGCCCAAAGAGATTTGAACTCAGTAAGTTCAGCTGCAGGCTGGCCATTCCTCGTGTTTGAGATCATTTTACTAATTCTTGGGAATCGAATCCTAAAACAAGGGAGGATATATACGTTCACTGGTTTCTATTTTTTAAAAGCATTAAATTTTCAAAATAAAAATATGATTTGTTCAAATGACCGACTATTGCTATAAATAGATCAGTTCGTGATGAATAGGTGTATTTAGTGCTACCTCCGACAAATATGCATGCATCATATAAGTGCATGCCCCATGCAAATATGCATGCATCATATAGTGCATGCCCCATGCAAATATGCATGCATCATATAAGTGCATGCCCCATGCAAATATGCATGCATCATATAGTGCATGCCCCATGCAAATATGCATGCATCATATAGTGCATGCCCCATGCAAATATGCATGCATCATATAAGTGCATGCCCCATGCAAATATGCATGCATCATATAAGTGCATGCCCCATGCAAATATGCATGCATCATATAGTGCATGCCCCATGCAAATATGCATGCATCATATAAGTTGTCCTTTTATGTATTGTAGGCTCTAACACAAAGGTGAATTATAGAATACACGCTGATAAGACTGAAGAAAGCAAGTTTGCCCAAAGAGATTTGTTTACGTAGGAACAAGAAAATGTTTATTATCATGGTTTAAATCGTGCATGCGTGTATATATATTTTGCATGATTCATGTGTCATGTGTACACTCAGCAACATGCATTAGTTTTTTGTTCTTGTATATATTTGACATAGATACTGAGAGAGCTCTATGGAGTTTTTGTGCGTTCTAAATCACTGCCAGCCGGAGAAAACGGTAAGGCAGACACTAAACACACCTTTGTATGATTTGTGTTGGTCTTACATAATCACAGATCTATCCCTCTAGTGTGGTAACTTTTTTTCTATCTGATTCGCATTCTTATCAATGTTGAAGATTAACCAGCTTTTAATTGAACAACAGTAAGTGTTGCTATGTCTAAGCCAAAGATAAACTATGTAGACATGACCATATCAAGATTTTGCAGAAGGTTTTCAACCACAAATCGCTGATAGATAGAATGTTATAGAGGCTGGCCATTAATCCATCTCTCGAACATGACTGAGCACTCCTCAGGTTTGTACACCATCGTGTGCCCGCCTCCCTATAAACCAAACCAAAACCACAAAACTGAGAAACTCTCAAGTATAAAAGTTTTTCATTAACGTAATAAGAACATGTAAGACTTGCTTTCACAGTGGCAAATGTCATCTTATTAGCATAAGTCCTTGTGTATCTGCAACCAAAAAGATTGTTTGATCTAAAAGGTGTGTGTCCTTTTGTTAGAGAATTAATACAAATATGTAACACAAGAACTGGTTTAATTATACCCGGCGACTTGATTGTGAATAAGTTGATAATTAAGAGGAAGAAATGATTATATTGGATCAAGAGGGATGTGAGGAAGAAGAGCCTAACTAGATCGAGTGAAAATTCTTTATTACAAATCTTGGTTAATCTAGAGTAGACTATAACTTCTTCTGTTTTATTTACTTAAAAATATAAGAAAATACATAGAAACAAAAAAATCAGGGAATCGTAATTCACACGAACATTAACATAAACAACACCAATTCTCTCTTTGTTGAACAATAACTTAATTAAAATGATTAAAAAGAAATTAGGAAATATTCGTATCTTATCATTTCCAGTTTGGTCTGACGATCATTGGTGGCTTGGCTATTTTATGCTCGCATCGTTACCATTTGAATGTTCTGAGGCTTCACGGGCTATTTCACAAGCTCTTAAAATTTGGATCATAGGATTCGAATTACCACCACTACCGTAGGGTCTGACATTCGGACCAAGACTGGGAGGGTGAAACCTTTGTTTCATTAATTGACATGCAGATGCTTTTAACTTTGGTGTTACAGGCCCGCTCCAAGGTGTACAACATTGGGCCTTCCACGGGCTTAATTTAGAATTTCGCACAAGCAGGAATCAACAGTACCGCAATCAGTCTTTTTTTTTGTTTGCTTAAAAATCAGTCTTGATCGTAGCCGGGAATGAAGTCAAGAGTATGACGAAGGCAATGCACATTAGTGGAATCGTCTTCATTTTTTGGATTAATTAGTAGCTCTTGGTAATTAAGTAGCCTCTAATATTTTATTTATTGAGAAATTTGAAACAATTTAATTAGTTTTGGAAAAACGTTGTATGTCTTGAGGTCTTTCATAGCAAACTGGAACGAGCAATAAGTGGATATATAGGTGGGAATCGAATCCTAAAACAAGGGAGGATATATACGTTCACTGGTTTCTATTTTTTAAAAGCATTAAATTTTCAAAATAAAAATATGATTTGTTCAAATGACCGACTATTGCTATAAATAGATCAGTTCGTGATGAATAGGTGTATTTAGTGCTACCTCCGACAAATATGCATGCATCATATAAGTTGTCCTTTTATGTATTGTAGGCTCTAACACAAAGGTGAATTATAGAATACACGCTGATAAGACTGAAGAAAGCAAGTTTGCCCAAAGAGATTTGAACTCGAAGTTCAGCTGCAAAGGCTGGCCATTCCTCGTGTTTCGAGATCATTTTACTAATTCTTGGGAATCAAGAATCTAAACAATCACGTAACCGTTGATGGCGAGATAAACATTTCACTGCCCAAACTAAACTTTTTAGTTCCGTATGTAGTGGTGAAATTTGTTTGTGACAGCCCGAAGTCCGAAGATCTATTGATCCATCCCGGTTGTAAGATCCATCCTATTCCACTTGTGGAGCCATCGTTTTCCACGATCCGCCTATGCGACCGTAAAGTAGGCAACTCTTGAGGAATCTCCGTTAGAGTTCCCGGGTGGCATCATCCGGTCGGTTTCTTCATTAGCTAGGAACCAGGCATTACATTCGTAATGCTAGATTAGTTGTGTCCACGGTGAGAAATCACGGCCATTGAAAAGTTTTTCATTTCTAGCTTTCCGGATATACCATATTAGCCAAGGAAATACTGTTAGTTCCTCCATATCTCCACCCATACCGTCTTTGAAAGGAGGTAGTTTATATTGGTATAGAGATTTTATGAAGGAAAAATTCCGTGTTCAAGGAATTGTCGAGAGGGCCCAGCATTGTAAAGCTGGAGGGCATGTAAAGATCGATGATTAATTGTTTCCTCAGATGGCCACATCTTGGGCGGAAGGGTCGCTCCCGATGTGCCTTTTAAAAAGCATTAAATTTTCAAAATAAAAATATGATTTGTTCAAATGACCGACTATTGCTATAAATAGATCAGTTCGTGATGAATAGGTGTATTTAGTGCTACCTCCGACAAATATGCATGCATCATATAAGTGCATGCCCCATGCAAATATGCATGCATCATATAAGTTGTCCTTTTATGTATTGTAGGCTCTAACACAAAGGTGAATTATAGAATACACGCTGATAAGACTGAAGAAAGCAAGTTTGCCCAAAGAGATTTGAACTCAGTAAGTTCAGCTGCAAAGGCTGGCCATTCCTCGTGTTTGAGATCATTTTACTAATTCTTGGGAATCGATGCGAAACAATCACGTAACCGTTGATGGCGAGATAAACATTTCACCGCCCAAACTAAACTTTTTAGTTCCGTATGTAGTGGTGAAATTTGTTTGTGACAGCCCGAAGTCCGAAGATCTATTGATCCATCCCGGTTGTAAGATCCATCCTATTCCACTTGTGGAGCCATCGTTTTCCACGATCCGCCTATGACACGTAAAAGTAGGCAACTCTTGAGGAATCTCCGTTAGAGTTCCCGGGTGGCATCATCCGGTCGGTTTCTTCATTAGCTAGGAACCAGGCATTACATTCGCTAATGCTAGATTAGTTGTGTCCACGGTGAGAAATCACGGCCATTGAAAAGTTTTTCATTAACGTAATAAGAACATGTAAGACTTGCTTTCACAGTGGCAAATGTCATCTTATTAGCATAAGTCCTTGTGTATCTGCAACCAAAAAGATTGTTTGATCTAAAAGGTGTGTGTCCTTTTGTTAGAGAATTAATACAAATATGTAACACAAGAACTGGTTTAATTATACCCGGCGACTTGATTGTGAATCATCCACGGCCTCCAGTCATCAATAATGGAATAGCTGAGTGATCTTATCCAGTCTTGAGTTGCAAGAAAAGGTACGTACATGTCGTGATCACCACTGTTTCACCAGAAAGATCATGCCAAAGAAAAAGAAGAGTTTATTTAAGACATTTTAATTCTTAACAGAAGAATTAAAAAAAAGAGTTTTAGATGTTACCATTCTCAAAAGAAGGCCAGAGAGAGAAGAGCAGCCAGGTCCTCCACTTAACCAGATAAGAAGAGGGTCTTCTTCTGCGTTTCTCTCAGACTTGATGAAGTAGTAGAACAACTGTTCTTCCTCTGCCTCACCAACACCAATGTACCTAAACGACTTAACTCCAGAAATTCAGATAACAGAGTCATTCATTTACAAGATTATTAACTTATGAGAAGAGGAACAGAACCCGGTTTCAAGTTCGAAAGGAAGAGGGCCTTGGAAACCAGGAAGATATCTGACGGTAGATCTTGAATAAGCATGCTGAATCAAAACAAGAACAAGAAGCAGCAGCAACTTGATGTCCATTGTTTTTCTTCTTCTTTGAGTTTCTGAGTTAATGTCACATTTAGGATAGTCCTCGGCATCCGGGTCTTCCGGGTCCGGGTTGGTTTTATGGAATCTGGGTTTATAGAATCTTCGAAATTTAGATTTATATAGGTTTCCATAATTTTTGGGTGGTTTTAGGTTAGGTTCGTTAGTTTAGATCTATAATTCAATACCTAAAAATTTACCCAAAATCAGATCTGAAAATCCAAAAGGTATCCGAATACTCAAATTATTTTCTGAAAATCTAAAATTTTACTAGAAACTTGAAATTATATCTGAAAACCGAACCGAAACTTGAAAAATCTGAAATACCAAAAATATATCCAATCACCTAAATATACCTAATATATAAAATAATTTTCAGGTACTTGAGTATCCGATCGGGTCTCGGTTGGTCTGGATCCTATCCGAGAACCGCGGATCCCAAAAATACTCATATAGATATCTATAATTTTGGATATATTTTGATTCGGATCGGTTCGGTATTTAGTACAAAAAGATCCGAAATGGATTCTAAACTCGAAAAATATCCAAAAATATTCAAGAACTGCAAAAATACCTAAAAATATCTATAATTTTGGATATATTTTGATTCGGATCGGTTCGGTATTTAGTACAAAAAGATCCGAAATGGATTCTAAACTCGAAAAATATCCAAAAATATTCAAGAACTGCAAAAATACCTAAAAATATCTATAATTTTGGATATATTTTGGATTGGATCGGTTCGGTATTTAGTACAAAAAGATCCGAAATGGATTCGAAACTCAAAAATATCCAAAAATATTCAAGAACTGCAAAAATACCTAAAAATATCTATAATTTTGGATATATTTTGATTCGGATCGGTTCGGTATTTAGTACAAAAAGATCCGAAATGGATTCGAAACTTCGAAAAATATCCAAAAATATTCAAGAACTGCAAAAATACCTAAAAATATCTATAATTTTGGATATATTTTGGATTCGATCGGTTCGGTATTTAGTACCAAAAGATCCGAAATGGATTCGAAACTTCGAAAAATATCCAAAAATATTCAAGAACTGCAAAAATACCTAAAAATATCTATAATTTTGGATATATTTTGGATTCGGATCGGTTCGGTATTTAGTACAAAAAGATCCGAAATGGATTCGAAACTCGAAAAATATCCAAAAATATTCAAGAACTGCAAAAATACCTAAAAATATCTATAATTTTGGATATATTTTGATTCGGATCGGTTCGGTATTTAGTACAAAAAGATCCGAAATGGATTCGAAACTCAAAAATATCCAAAAATATTCAAGAACTGCAAAAATACCTAAAAATATCTATAATTTTGGATATATTTTGATTCGGATCGGTTCGGTATTTAGTACCAAAAGATCCGAAATGGATTCTAAACTCGAAAAATATCCAAAAATATTCAAGAACTGCAAAAATACCTAAAAATATCTATAATTTTGGATATATTTTGGATTGGATCGGTTCGGTATTTAGTACCAAAAGATCCGAAATGGATTCTAAACTCGAAAAATATCCAAAAATATTCAAGAACTGCAAAAATACCTAAAAATATCTATAATTTTGGATATATTTTGGATTGGATCGGTTCGGTATTTAGTACCAAAAGATCCGAAATGGATTCGAAACTCGAAAAATATCCAAAAATATTCAAGAACTGCAAAAATACCTAAAAATATCTATAATTTTGGATATATTTTGATTCGGATCGGTTCGGTATTTAGTACAAAAAGATCCGAAATGGATTCGAAACTCGAAAAATATCCAAAAATATTCAAGAACTGCAAAAATACCTAAAAATATCTATAATTTTGGATATATTTTGATTCGGATCGGTTCGGTATTTAGTACAAAAAGATCCGAAATGGATTCGAAACTCGAAAAATATCCAAAAATATTCAAGAACTGCAAAAATACCTAAAAATATCTATAATTTTGGATATATTTTGATTCGGATCGGTTCGGTATTTAGTACCAAAAGATCCGAAATGGATTCTAAACTCGAAAAATATCCAAAAATATTCAAGAACTGCAAAAATACCTAAAAATATCTATAATTTTGGATATATTTTGGATTGGATCGGTTCGGTATTTAGTACCAAAAGATCCGAAATGGATTCGAAACTTCGAAAAATATCCAAAAATATTCAAGAACTGCAAAAATACCTAAAAATATCTATAATTTTGGATATATTTTGATTCGGATCGGTTCGGTATTTAGTACCAAAAGATCCGAAATGGATTCTAAACTCGAAAAATATCCAAAAATATTCAAGAACTGCAAAAATACCTAAAAATATCTATAATTTTTCGAGTCAATTCCAGATCGAATATTTTGGATCGGTTTTATTCGGATCCTCATGTCGGATAAAATGCCCGACCTAATTTAGGACGAGAGGCACTATGCATGCGGTCCGGTCGGCACAAATAAATTATTTATATTTTAATAACGTTTAATTTATTATGATTTAATTGTTATGCCAGACAACCAATTCCCAATTCAATCTCAGAGTGTGGAGTCATTGCTAAATTTCAACAGGCTAGGGTCCAATCACCATGTGCTTTAGGTTCTAAAATATATTTTAAAAAATAAGACACAAATCTTCAGAAGCTATTTTGGTTGAACGGATTAGTCCAACGTCACACTCTTCCATTTATCAAGTTTGACACGTATAACTTGCAGATTTATTCTTTTTTTTTTTTTGGTTAAAACTTCTTCTGTTTTTTTGTGGTTAAAACTTCTTCTGTTTTATTTACTTAAAAATATAAGAAAATACATAGAAACAAAAAAATCAGGGAATCGTAATTCACACGAACATTAACATAAACAACACCAATCTCTCTTTGTTGAACAATAACTTAATTAAAATGATTAAAAAGAAATTAGGAAATATTCGTATCTTATCATTTCCAGTTTGGTCTGACGATCATTGGTGGCTTGGCTATTTTATGCTCGCATCGTTACCATTTGAATGTTCTGAGGCTTCACGGGCTATTTCACAAGCTCTTAAAATTTGGATCATAGGATTCGAATTACCACCACTACCGTAGGGTCTGACATTCGGACCAAGACTGGGAGGGTGAAACCTTTGTTTCATTAATTGACATGCAGATGCTTTTAACTTTGGTGTTACAGGCCCGCTCCAAGGTGTACAACATTGGGCCTTCCACGGGCTTAATTTAGAATTTCGCACAAGCAGGAATCAACAGTACCGCAATCAGTCTTTTTTTTTGTTTGCTTAAAAATCAGTCTTGATCGTAGCCGGGAATGAAGTCAAGAGTATGACGAAGGCAATGCACATTAGTGGAATCGTCTTCATTTTTTGGATTAATTAGTAGCTCTTGGTAATTAAGTAGCCTCTAATATTTTATTTATTGAGAAATTTGAAACAATTTAATTAGTTTTGGAAAAACGTTGTATGTCTTGAGGTCTTTCATAGCAAACTGGAACGAGCAATAAGTGGATATATAGGTGGGAATCGAATCCTAAAACAAGGGAGGATATATACGTTCACTGGTTTCTATTTTTTAAAAGCATTAAATTTTCAAAATAAAAATATGATTTGTTCAAATGACCGACTATTGCTATAAATAGATCAGTTCGTGATGAATAGGTGTATTTAGTGCTACCTCCGACAAATATGCATGCATCATATAGTGCATGCCCCATGCAAATATGCATGCATCATATAAGTTGTCCTTTTATGTATTGTAGGCTCTAACACAAAGGTGAATTATAGAATACACGCTGATAAGACTGAAGAAAGCAAGTTTGCCCAAAGAGATTTGAACTCAGTAAGTTCAGCTGCAAAGGCTGGCCATTCCTCGTGTTTGAGATCATTTTACTAATTCTTGGGAATCAAGAATCTAAACAATCACGTAACCGTTGATGGCGAGATAAACATTTCACCGCCCAAACTAAACTTTTTAGTTCCGTATGTAGTGGTGAAATTTGTTTGTGACAGCCCGAAGTCCGAGAAGATCTATTGATCCATCCCGAAGTTGTAAGATCCATCCTATTCCACTTGTGGAGCCATCGTTCTTCCACGATCCGTCATGCGACCGCGTAAAAGTAGGCAACTCTTGAGGAATCTCCGTTAGAGTTCCTGGGGTGGCATCATCCGGTCGGTTTCTTCATTAGCTAGGAACCAGGCATTACATTCGCGTAATGCTAGATTAGTTGTGTCCACGGTGAGAAATCACGCCATTGAAAAGTTTTTCATTAACGTAATAAGAACATGTAAGACTTGCTTTCACAGTGGCAAATGTCATCTTATTAGCATAAGTCCTTGTGTATCTGCAACCAAAAAGATTGTTTGATCTAAAAGGTGTGTGTCCTTTTGTTAGAGAATTAATACAAATATGTAACACAAGAACTGGTTTAATTATACCCGGCGACTTGATTGTGAATAAGTTGATAATTAAGAGGAAGAAATGATTATATTGGATCAAGAGGGATGTGAGGAAGAAGAGCCTAACTAGATCGAGTGAAAATTCTTTATTACAAATCTTGGTTAATCTAGAGTAGACTATAACTTCTTCTGTTTTTTTGTGGTTAAAACTTCTTCTGTTTTTTTGTGGTTAAAACTTCTTCTGTTTTTTTTTTTTGTGGTTAAAACTTCTTCTGTTTTTTTTTTTTTTTTTTTTTTTTTTTCACAATAAAATACAAAGACTAATCTTAGTATAAATCGCGAAGGGCGAGTTGCGAGTGTCGATCCAATAAGGTACCGACGTGTTAACATATGAGAAAACGATTCCTTGTTCGAGCTTGTCTTGCAAGGAAGTCCGCTTTAGTATTGTTTGCTCGGTTGATACACCACCTTTCGTCTTGGTAGGCCTCCCAAAGAGATTTGTTTACGTAGGAACAAGAAAATGTTTATTATCATGGTTTAAATCGTGCATGCGTGTATATATATTTTGCATGATTCATGTGTCATGTGTACACTCAGCAACATGCATTAGTTTTTTGTTCTTGTATATATTTGACATAGATACTGAGAGAGCTCTATGGAGTTTTTGTGCGTTCTAAATCACTGCCAGCCGGAGAAAACGGTAAGGAGACACTAAACACACCTTTGTATGATTTGTGTTGGTCTTACATAATCACAGATCTATCCCTCTAGTGTGGTAACTTTTTTTTTCTATCTGATTCGCATTCTTATCAATGTTGAAGATTAACCAGCTTTTTAATTGAACAACAGTAAGTGTTGCTATGTCTAAGCCAAAGATAAACTATGTAGACATGACCATATCAAGATTTTGCAGAAGGTTTTCAACCACAAATCGCTGATAGATAGAATGTTATAGAGGCTGGCCATTAATCCATCTCTCGAACATGACTGAGCACTCCTCAGGTTTGTACACCATCGTGTGCCCGCCTCCCTATAAACCAAACCAAAACCACAAAAACTGAGAAACTCTCAAGTATAAAAAAGCTCTTTTTTTCATTAACGTAATAAGAACATGTAAGACTTGCTTTCACAGTGGCAAATGTCATCTTATTAGCATAAGTCCTTGTGTATCTGCAACCAAAAAAGATTGTTTGATCTAAAAGGTGTGTGTCCTTTTGTTAGAGAATTAATACAAATATGTAACACAAGAACTGGTTTAATTATACCCGGCGACTTGATTGTGAATCATCCACGGCCTCCAGTCATCAATAATGGAATAGCTGAGTGATCTTATCCAGTCTTGAGTTGCAAGAAAAGGTACGTACATGTCGTGATCACCACTGTTTCACCAGAAAGATCATGCCAAAGAAAAAAGAAGAGTTTATTTAAGACATTTTAATTCTTAACAGAAGAATTAAAAAAAAAAAGAGTTGTTGTGGACCTGAAGATGAGAGATCGGTATCTTTTGATGCTGATATTCCTGTGGTACGGTACGCTGCTTCTAATGTCAAACTTGTACGGTATTTCACGATAACATCTTAACCATTCTCCTATACTCCCCTGCAAACTCACGGTTTCGTTACCATATCAATCAAAGCCTTTACAAAACCCATCTAATATTAATAAACTTTGTCATCATAGATAGATTACCTTCTCCACATGAAGAGCTCTGCGCACACTCTCATCATTGGCCCAACGGTTAGAATGCACAGACATGCGATGCTCAGTAGGATTGCTTACACAGGGATCAGATGCGTTTGCATACTTTAGTCCTAGAATATATGTTATATCTAATCCAGAAACACACTGTAGATAAAAGAACAAAGTCTGAAGTTAGTGATATTTTTGTATATATAGTGTCTATATTTTTCAGTGTGTTTATAATTTACATTCTCGAACTCTTGAACGGATCTCAAGCAATCTGTGTTAAGAGGATCCACTTTAATATAGTTCCCTCTGCAGCTTCTCCTCAGAAGCTGCAAAGAAGAATCATTACTTAGTTTCTCAGCTGCTTCGTTATGGTGGTGACAGGAAAAACATTACACAGTACTTGTACCTCGTAGTTTTCATCAGATATCAGAGCCATCCCATGAGCAAATGGAATGCGCCAGTTATCATTATTATTAAAATCTGTTACAGGATTTCCCAGAACGTAACCCTGTTTTTTTTTGTTAAATTCTAGATGCTCTTGACAAGGTAATGTGTAATAAGAAACAAGAGCAAGATCAATGAACCTGAAGATTTACTAGAGGTTTACAGCATAAACCATTTTCTGCAATAAAAGTAAGTGAAATAACTTATCAAGAGGGGTTTGCGTAGGGTATTGAAGTGTATATAAGAAACTAACCATTTGAGATTTCTTGAACTATTGCCGGAACCACTATACCGGAATAAGAGTTTCCGGCGACATAGAAAGGATTGGAATAATACTCAGGATGCTTAGCTAGCCACTGCACAACAACCACCAATGAGGACAACAAAATCTCCAAAGGTCTATTCACAAAGACAAAAAAAATACTTGAAAACAATTTAAGTTTTCTTTTTACATTATGAATAAACTCATTGACCAGCTTAGCTGATCTTGTGTCACTTGGAATCTCAGCAAGTGAATTTCTTGAGTAAGAGAAGCCAGTCCCAGCAGGCTGATCCAAATAGATTATATTCGCCACCTGAATCAAAAAGAAGCAATCATTCAAAAACTTGAATATCATGACCACAAAAGGTTTCTGTGTCCTATTGAGATAAGCACTTTATGTTGACCTTAGTCCATGAATATGTAGTAGAGACTAATGATGGGATATCTCCATTTTCAGCCTCAATGTTGAAAGACAGAGGCCCTGCATCCATTTATCTCAAATGGAAAACAAAATCATCAAAATTTCTCTAGAAAAAAAAAGAGTTTTAGATGTTACCATTCTCAAAAAGAAGGCCAGAGAGAGAAGAGCAGCCAGGTCCTCCACTTAACCAGATAAGAAGAGGGTCTTCTTCTGCGTTTCTCTCAGACTTGATGAAGTAGTAGAACAACTGTTCTTCCTCTGCCTCACCAACACCAATGTACCTAAACGACTTAACTCCAGAAATTCAGATAACAGAGTCATTCATTTACAAGATTATTAACTTATGAGAAGAGGAACAGAACCCGGTTTCAAGTTCGAAAGGAAGAGGGCCTTGGAAACCAGGAAGATATCTGACGGTAGATCTTGAATAAGCATGCTGAATCAAAACAAGAACAAGAAGCAGCAGCAACTTGATGTCCATTGTTTTTTTCTTCTTCTTTGAGTTTCTGAGTTAATGTCACATTTAGGATAGTCCTCGGCATCCGGGTCTTCCGGGTCCGGGTTGGTTTTATGGAATCTGGGTTTATAGAATCTTCGAAATTTAGATTTATATAGGTTTCCATAATTTTTTGGGTGGTTTTAGGTTAGGTTCGGGTTAGTTTAGATCTATAATTCAATACCTAAAAAATATCTATAATTTTTGGATATATTTTGGATTCGGATCGGTTCGGGTATTTAGTACCAAAAAAGATCCGAAATGGATTCGGAAACTCGAAAAATATCCAAAAATATTCGAAGAACTGCAAAAAATACCTAAAAATTTACCCAAAATCAGATCTGAAAATCCAAAAGGTATCCGAATACTCAAATTATTTTCTGAAAATCTAAAATTTTACTAGAAACTTGAAATTATATCTGAAAACCCGAACCCGAAACTTGAAAAAAATCTGAAATACCAAAAATATATCCAATCACCTAAATATACCTAATATATAAAATAATTTTCAGGTACTTCGAGTATCCGATCGGTCTCGGTTGGTCTGGATCCTATCCGAGAACCGCGATCCCAAAAATACTCATATAGATATCTATAATTTTGGATATATTTTGGATTCGATCGGTTCGGTATTTAGTACCAAAAGATCCGAAATGGATTCGGAAACTCGAAAAATATCCAAAAATATTCGAAGAACTGCAAAAAATACCTAAAAATTTACCCAAAATCAGATCTGAAAATCCAAAAGGTATCCGAATACTCAAATTATTTTCTGAAAATCTAAAATTTTACTAGAAACTTGAAATTATATCTGAAAACCCGAACCCGAAACTTGAAAAAAATCTGAAATACCAAAAATATATCCAATCACCTAAATATACCTAATATATAAAATAATTTTCAGGTACTTGAGTATCCGATCGGTCTCGGTTCGGTCCTGATCCTATCCGAGAACCGGATCCCAAAAATACTCATATAGATATCTATAATTTTGGATATATTTTGATTCGGATCGGTTCGGTATTTAGTACCAAAAGATCCGAAATGGATTCGAAACTTCGAAAAATATCCAAAAATATTCAAGAACTGCAAAAATACCTAAAAATATCTATAATTTTGGATATATTTTGGATTGGATCGGTTCGGTATTTAGTACCAAAAGATCCGAAATGGATTCTAAACTCGAAAAATATCCAAAAATATTCAAGAACTGCAAAAATACCAAAAATATATCCAATCACCTAAATATACCTAATATATAAAATAATTTTCAGGTACTTCGAGTATCCGATCGGGTCTCGGTTCGGGTCTGGATCCTATCCGAGAACCGCGGATCCCAAAAAATACTCATATAGATATCTATAATTTTTCGAGTCAATTCCAGATCGAATATTTTCGGATCGGTTTTATTCGGATCCTCATGTCCGGATAAAATGCCCAGACCTAATTTAGGACGAGAGGCACTATGCATGCGGTCCGGTCGGCACAAATAAATTATTTATATTTTAATAACGTTTAATTTATTATGATTTAATTGTTATGCCAGACAACCAATTCCCAATTCAATCTCAGAGTGTGGAGTCATTGCTAAATTTCAACAGGCTAGGGTCCAATCACCATGTGCTTTAGGTTCTAAAATATATTTTAAAAAATAAGACACAAATCTTCAGAAGCTATTTTTGGTTGAACGGATTAGTCCAACGTCACACTCTTCCATTTATCAAGTTTGACACGTATAACTTGCAGATTTATTCTTTTTTTTTTTTGTGGTTAAAACTTCTTCTGTTTTTTTGTGGTTAAAACTTCTTCTGTTTTTTTTTTTTGGTTAAAACTTCTTCTGTTTTTTTTGTTAAATTCTAGATGCTCTTGACAAGGTAATGTGTAATAAGAAACAAGAGCAAGATCAATGAACCTGAAGATTTACTAGAGGTTTACAGCATAAACCATTTTCTGCAATAAAAGTAAGTGAAATAACTTATCAAGAGGGGTTTGCGTAGGGTATTGAAGTGTATATAAGAAACTAACCATTTGAGATTTCTTGAACTATTGCCGGAACCACTATACCGGAATAAGAGTTTCCGGCGACATAGAAAGGATTGGAATAATACTCAGGATGCTTAGCTAGCCACTGCACAACAACCACCAATGAGGACAACAAAATTCCAAAGGTCTATTCACAAAGACAAAAAATACTTGAAAACAATTTAAGTTTTCTTTTTACATTATGAATAAACTCATTGACCAGCTTAGCTGATCTTGTGTCACTTGGAATCTCAGCAAGTGAATTTCTTGAGTAAGAGAAGCCAGTCCCAGCAGGCTGATCCAAATAGATTATATTCGCCACCTGAATCAAAAAGAAGCAATCATTCAAAAACTTGAATATCATGACCACAAAAGGTTTCTGTGTCCTATTGAGATAAGCACTTTATGTTGACCTTAGTCCATGAATATGTAGTAGAGACTAATGATGGGATATCTCCATTTTCAGCCTCAATGTTGAAAGACAGAGGCCCTGCATCCATTTATCTCAAATGGAAAACAAAATCATCAAAATTTCTCTAGAAAAAAAAAGAGTTTTAGATGTTACCATTCTCAAAAAGAAGGCCAGAGAGAGAAGAGCAGCCAGGTCCTCCACTTAACCAGATAAGAAGAGGGTCTTCTTCTGCGTTTCTCTCAGACTTGATGAAGTAGTAGAACAACTGTTCTTCCTCTGCCTCACCAACACCAATGTACCTAAACGACTTAACTCCAGAAATTCAGATAACAGAGTCATTCATTTACAAGATTATTAACTTATGAGAAGAGGAACAGAACCCGGTTTCAAGTTCGAAAGGAAGAGGGCCTTGGAAACCAGGAAGATATCTGACGGTAGATCTTGAATAAGCATGCTGAATCAAAACAAGAACAAGAAGCAGCAGCAACTTGATGTCCATTGTTTTTCTTCTTCTTTGAGTTTCTGAGTTAATGTCACATTTAGGATAGTCCTCGGCATCCGGGTCTTCCGGGTCCGGGTTGGTTTTATGGAATCTGGGTTTATAGAATCTTCGAAATTTAGATTTATATAGGTTTCCATAATTTTTGGGTGGTTTTAGGTTAGGTTCGTTAGTTTAGATCTATAATTCAATACCTAAAAATATCTATAATTTTTCGAGTCAATTCCGGATCGAATATTTTGGATCGGTTTTATTCGATCCTCATGTCCGATAAAATGCCCAGACCTAATTTAGGACGAGAGGCACTATGCATGCGGTCCGGTCGGCACAAATAAATTATTTATATTTTAATAACGTTTAATTTATTATGATTTAATTGTTATGCCAGACAACCAATTCCCAATTCAATCTCAGAGTGTGGAGTCATTGCTAAATTTCAACAGGCTAGGGTCCAATCACCATGTGCTTCAAGTTTTAACCCATATATTTATATTGGCTTCATCAGATTTCACATGTCTGAATATATGGTTCTTATTGTGCTTCTTCTCTACAGAATGGTTTACAAAGCATCTCCCTTGTTTTAATTTTCATGTGAATCAACTCGTAGATAGATTGATTTTTACTCATATTTTGAAAGGATTTAGTATCTAAACTTTGTTTCTCTTGTCTTGTTCTTTTCTCTGTAGGAAGAAACATTATCTGCTGTAGCTTCATCACCTCCATTTTTCCTCGGATCTCCTCCACGCAGAACATCAAACTACACCTTGTCTCACCCTCACTCTCACCATTGATCCCATCTCCATCTCGTGTCAAAGGAGGATGTTGTGGTTGAGTAAAGTTTGGGATTAAATCTGCAGCCGTTAGAGTAGAAGGATTTGATTGCTTAAACAGGGACCGCCAAAACTCAAGCATACTTGCCATGGCTTAGGAACGCCAAAACTCAAGCATACTTGCCATGGCTTAGGAACGCCAAAACTCAAGCATACTTGCCATGGCTTAGGAACGCCAAAACTCAAGCATACTTGCCATGGCTTAGGAACGCCAAAACTCAAGCATACTTGCCATGGCTTAGGAACGCCAAAACTCAAGCATACTTGCCATGGCTTAGGAACGCCAAAACTCAAGCATACTTGCCATGGCTTAGGAACGCCAAAACTCAAGCATACTTGCCATGGCTTAGGAACGCCAAAACTCAAGCATACTTGCCATGGCTTAGGAACGCCAAAACTCAAGCATACCCACAGGTTTTGTTATTTATCCCTTCAAGTAGTTGTTTTCATTTCTTTGTGGATTGTGAATGATCTTTATAACTTTCTTTGATCCTGCTCTTAATGGAACACTCAACGTTTTGAACTCGTCTACCAATTTTATTTATGCTTTTCTTCCATATTTGTTTAAAATTTAAAATTTGTATTTCTATTTTTAATATGTTTTTATGTCATATTTTTTAAATTATATGAAATCCAATAATTTATAAGTTTTGTAAAATTTAAATTTAATAATTCACCATTTAAAAAATATATTTTAAGAACCTCAAAAGGATTCTCCGTTGGATCTTCACAGAACTAATTATAGTAACAAAAGATCTTAACTTCATAAAGTACACATTTAATAATTAAACTAATGGTTAGAACCCATTAAAGACTCTAACCATTGGACATGCTCTTAATGTTTCAGTCTGTTAGAGAGGTTGACCACTTATCCACCTCTTGAACATGATTGAATTTTCCTCTGGTTTATACTCCAACGTGTGCCCACCTCCCTATATAAACCAAACCCACATACCAAATCAAGAAACAAAACTCTGCATTAATTACGTTGGGAAAGATGTGTAACAAAGAGGTAACCTTCACAGTAGCAAATGTCATCTTATTAGCATAAGTCTTGGTGTATCCAGCGACTTTATCAAGTATCATCCATGGCCTCCATTTCTCAGTAATGGAATAGTTAAGTGACCTTATCCATGCTTGCGTTGCAACATAAGGGATTGTCATATCGTGATCACCGCTGTTCACAACCATGACAAAGAAAAGCTTACAAACAATATTTGAATAAGCAGAAGCTTGTAATTAAAGAAGTTGTTTAAAATTTAAAATTTGTATTTCTATTTTTAATATGTTTTTATGTCATATTTTTTAAATTATATGAAATCCAATAATTTATAAGTTTTGTAAAATTTAAATTTAATAATTCACCATTTAAAAAAATATATTTTAAGAACCTCAAAAGGATTCTCCCGTTGGATCTTCACAGAACTAATTATAGTAACAAAAGATCTTAACTTCATAAAGTACACATTTAATAATTAAACTAATGGTTAGAACCCATTAAAGACTCTAACCATTGGACATGCTCTTAATGTTTCAGTCTGTTAGAGAGGTTGACCACTTATCCACCTCTTGAACATGATTGAATTTTCCTCTGGTTTATACTCCAACGTGTGCCCACCTCCCTATATAAACCAAACCCACATACCAAATCAAGAAACAAAACTCTGCATTAATTACGTTGGGAAAGATGTGTAACAAAGAGGTAACCTTCACAGTAGCAAATGTCATCTTATTAGCATAAGTCTTGGTGTATCCAGCGACTTTATCAAGTATCATCCATGGCCTCCATTTCTCAGTAATGGAATAGTTAAGTGACCTTATCCATGCTTGCGTTGCAACATAAGGGATTGTCATATCGTGATCACCGCTGTTCACAACCATGACAAAGAAAAGCTTACAAACAATATTTGAATAAGCAGAAGCTTGTAATTAAAGAAGTTGTTTAAAATTTAAAATTTGTATTTCTATTTTTAATATGTTTTTATGTCATATTTTTTAAATTATATGAAATCCAATAATTTATAAGTTTTGTAAAATTTAAATTTAATAATTCACCATTTAAAAAATATATTTTAAGAACCTCAAAAGGATTCTCCGTTGGATCTTCACAGAACTAATTATAGTAACAAAAGATCTTAACTTCATAAAGTACACATTTAATAATTAAACTAATGGTTAGAACCCATTAAAGACTCTAACCATTGGACATGCTCTTAATGTTTCAGTCTGTTAGAGAGGTTGACCACTTATCCACCTCTTGAACATGATTGAATTTTCCTCTGGTTTATACTCCAACGTGTGCCCACCTCCCTATATAAACCAAACCCACATACCAAATCAAGAAACAAAACTCTGCATTAATTACGTTGGGAAAGATGTGTAACAAAGAGGTAACCTTCACAGTAGCAAATGTCATCTTATTAGCATAAGTCTTGGTGTATCCAGCGACTTTATCAAGTATCATCCATGGCCTCCATTTATCAATAACGGAATAGTTCAGAGACTTTATCCATGCTCGAGTTGAAACGAACGGAATTGACATATATATGGTAAATTCATCAAACCATACACCTTTCTGCTTTAAGATTAGTTAGATCAGTGCAAGTCTCCATGATTATAATGTTTCTGTGATTAGAGAGGTTGACCACTTATCCACCTCTTGAACATGATTGAATTTTCCTCTGGTTTATACTCTAACGTGTGCCCACCTCCCTATATAATCAAACCCACAAACCAAATCAAGAGAAGCTCTGCATATATTTAAAAGAGCTGTGGATCAAAAGAGGTACCTTCACAGTAGCAAATGTCATCTTATTAGCATAAGTCTTGGTGTATCCAGCGACTTTATCAAGTATCATCCATGGCCTCCATTTCTCAGTAATGGAATAGTTAAGTGACCTTATCCATGCTTGCGTTGCAACATAAGGGATTGTCATATCGTGATCACCGCTGTTCACAACCATGACAAAGAAAAGTTTACAAACAATATTTGTTTTAGCAGAAGCTTATGAAAAGTTATTAAAATTTGTGTACCTGATGATGAGAGATCGATAGCCTTTGATGCTGTTATTCACATGGTATGGTATGCTGCTTATAATGTCACGAGGGCACCGCATGTTATAGTCACATCGTTTCCATGTACCTGTAGTCCCCTGCACTCAAAACCCTCAAGAAAGTTTAATCATATCACCAGTTATTACCAATGATGTATGCTAATATAAACTTTGTCACATACCTTCACCACTTTAAGTGCCCTGCGTACGCTCTCGTTATTAGCCCAGTATTCTGATAAGGAATACCGATACGTCTGCAGCACGCAACATTGTTTTCTAGTGGTTTGTTAAGTGACTAGCCATTAATTGATCAAAAGATACAAAGGAGCTCACATAGCAATCAGGAGATTTTGGATCACAGTTTGATGCTAGGATAAGTTCTTCATATATTCTAAAACACACTGAAAATAAACCACATGCATATCCTAAGTTAGTTAGTGACTTAACCATTGAAGCTGCAACTAGTTTCCAGAATGTGTACATACCTGCTTGAACTCTTCAACGAGTTTCAAGCATTCTGTGTTAAGAGGAAACACGTTGAAATAATTTCCTCCACAGCTTCTCTTCATTGACTACAACGTAAAGTTTTGAAATGGTCGTTAACTACTTCACTATGGAGACAAGAGATTCTAGGTTGTGTAACTATACATCATATAGCTCATCAGAGATGAGTGCCTTTCCATGAGCAAATGGAATGCGAGCGTTCCCATCAAGTACACTGTCTGTTAACGGGTTTCCAAGCAAGTAGCCCTGTTGTTAGACATCATAGAGAGGTTGACCACTTATCCACCTCTTGAACATGATTGAATTTTCCTCTGGTTTATACTCTAACGTGTGCCCACCTCCCTATATAATCAAACCCACAAACCAAATCAAGAGAAGCTCTGCATATATTTAAAAAGAGCTGTGGATCAAAAAGAGGTACCTTCACAGTAGCAAATGTCATCTTGTTAGCATAAGTTTGGGTGTATCTGCAAGTAAAAATGTTGATCAGCGTATACAAACGAATAATGAACACCCCAAAAAGGCAAAACAAAAAATATATACCCAGCGACTTTATCAAGTATCATCCATGGCCTCCATTTCTCAGTAATGGAATAGTTAAGAGACCTTATCCATGCTTGCGTTGCAACATAAGGGATTGTCATATCGTGATCGCCGCTGTTTCACCACCATGACAAAGAAAAGTTTACAAACAATATTTGTTTTTAGCAGAAGCTTATGAAAAAGTTATTAAAATTTGTGTACCTGATGATGAGAGATCGATAGCCTTTGATACTGTTATTAAGATGGTACGGTATGCTGCTTATAATGTCACGAGGGCACCGCATGTTATAGTCACATCGTTTCCATGTACCTGTAGTCCCCTGCAACCAAGAAAGTTTAGTCGCCAGTTATTACCAATGATGTATGATAATATACACTTTTGTCACATACCTTCACCACTTTAAGTGCCCTGCGTACGCTCTCGCTATTAGCCCAGTATTCTGATAACGAATACCGATACGTCTGCAACACGCAACATTGTTTTCTAGTGGTTTGTTAAGTGACTAGCCATTGATCAAAAGAGACAAAGAAGCTCACGTAGCAATCAGGAGCTTTTGGATCACAGTTTGATGCTAGGATAAGTTCTTCATATATTCGAAAAACACACTGAAAATAAACCACATACATATATATATTAAGTTAGTGATTTAACCATTGAAGCTGCAACTAGTTTCCAGAATGTGTACATACCTGCTTGAACTCTTTAATGAGTTTCAAGCATTCTGTGTTAAGAGGAAACACGTCAAAATAGTTTCCTCCACAGCTTCTCTTCATGGACTACAAAGTAAAAGTTTTGATTTGAAATGGTCGTTAACTAGCTACTTCATTATGGAGACAAGAGATCCTAGGTTGTGTAAATATACATCATAGAGCTCATCAGAGATGAGTGCTTTTCCATGAGCAAATGGAATGCGAGCGTTCCCATCAAGTACACCGTCTGTTAACGGGTTTCCAAGCACGTAGCCCTGTTCTTGGAAGTCATAGAGAGAGGGAACACAAAGAAAATCTTTAACTCTTAATGCTTGATAAGGTATATGGAAGTAGCTCAAGGAGCAAGCAAATACTGATGAACCTTTATGTTTATTTGAGGTTCGCAGCATATGTCATTTCCTGTGATAAGATGGTGAAACAACTGATCAAGAAACAAGAATCAAAGAGAAAGTGCTTGCATAAGGATTGAAGTGAGAAAGGAAAAGGAGTTACCATTTGAGATCTCTTGAACTATGGCTGGAATCACTATACCAGAATAAGAGTTTCCAGCGACATAGACAGGATTAGAAAAGTATTGAGGATGCTTGGCTAGCCACTGCACAACAAACACAACACACTCTTAAATGTTTGTATGCATCAAGAGGAGGATGCGGGTTTGTCCATTACCTTACGAAGAAACTCATTAATCCGCTTAGCTGCTTCAGTGTCACTTGGTGTTTCAGCATAATGATTTCTTGAGTAGGAGAAGCCAGTTCCAACAGGCTGGTCCAAGTAGATTATACTCGCCACCTGAATCAAAAGAAACAATGATCTTAGAACTTGAAGATGAAGAAGAGTTTCATTTGGTTTGTATGAATAACTGGTGTTACCTTAGTCCATGAATATGTAGTAGAGACCAAGGATGGGATACTTCCATTGTATGTTTCCACCTTGAAAGCAAGAGGTCCTGATTTTTTTTGTTCAATTGAAACAAGTCATTGACTATTCTGTGGAGACAAAGAAGAAGTAACGTTTGAGATTTTTACCATTCTCATAAACAAGGCCAGAGAAAGAAGAGCAGCCAGGTCCTCCAGCTAACCAAACAAGAAGAGGGTCTTCTTCTGGGTTCCTCTCAGATTTAATGAAGTAATAGAACAACTGATCTTCCTCTGCCTCACCAACACCTATGTACCTAAATGATTAAACTCCAAACTCTAGAGTCATACAGTCTATAAGACTAATATGAAGACGAAGAGGGATATACCCGCTTTCAAGCTCAAAAGGAAGAGGGCCTTCATAACCAGGAAGATATCTGATGATTGAACTTGCATCAGCATGATGCTGAATCAACACAAATAGAAGTTGTAGGAGCAGCGACTTGAGTATCCAAGATTATTTTTCTTGAGTATTTTGAGTGTTATGACAAAACATCTTTAAACTAAAGAAAACATAGTAGTTGACTCAAATAAAGAAAGACTAAATAGCTTTTCGGTTGAGTAGACTTTGAAAGAGTCACTTTGTAATGAAAAAGTTGGCCACGTGAGAAGGGACAAAGTCGCGTGTGAAGTGCGTTGCTGGATCCAACAACACTTGTAATAATAAGAAGCAAATACTTAATCACTTGTTGGTAGGAAAATAAAGTGGAAGTAGTAAAGGAAACCCACGAGTACGTAGTAGTAACATGTAACATTTATTTATCATAAATATCATCATCAAACCAAACCAAACACTTCCAGCTTAAACATTAATCATATCAGTCCAAGTCTCCAAGATTATTGCTTCTGTGTGTTTAGAGAGGTTGACCACTTATCCACCTCTTGAACATGATTGTATTTTCCTCTGGTTTATACTCTAACGTGTGCCCACCTCCCTATTTAAACCAAACCCCACAAACCAAATCAAGAAAAAAAAACTCTGCTTGTACGTTAACAAAGATGTGTAACAAAGAGGCAACCTTCACAGTAGCAAATGTCATCTTATTAGCGTAAGTAGTGGTGTATCCAGCGACTTTATCAAGTATCATCCATGGCCTCCATTTATCAATAACGGAATAGTTCAGAGACTTTATCCATGCTCGAGTTGAAACGAACGGAATTGACATATATATCGTGATCGCCGCTGTTCACCAGAAACACCATTGTTACAAAAAAATATATTTAATGAAGCACATGCTTGTAAAAAGGAGTTGTGTACCTGAAGATGAGAGATCTATAGCCTGCAATGCTGTTACTAAGATGGTGTGGTATGCTGCTTTTAATGTCTTGCTTGCACTGCACGTTATAATTACAACGTTCCCATTTCTCTGTAGTCCCCTGCTAATCAAAAGCATCTTACATCAGATTGTGGTACCAATGATGTATGATAATATAAACTTGTCACATACCTTCACCACTCCAAGTGCTCTACGTACGCTCTCGTTATTAGCCCAATATTCTGATAATAAATACCTATACGTCTGCAACAAGCAAGCAACCTTGTCAATATTCTCTTCTCTATTGGATTCTTGTGGTTTGCATTTGATTTAGAAGTTACGTACATAGC
>CM028690.1:55774178-55835367 GCA_016771965.1 Brassica carinata | reverse complement strand
GCATTACTCAGCCTAGGGGCGCGGAGGCTTAGAACCACTACATCACCACCAGTTGCTGTCAACAATGAAGAAGCAGCACCAAGTGTTGAACCAGTCCATCCTGATCCCGAGGGGCAATGAGCATGAACCAACACCGTAAACACCGTAAGATGGTTCAGCTTCAGTTCATGATCAAGATGGAGCAGAATCGATCAGTCTAGTGATGATCAGTATGATGGTGATCAAGGACAGGAAGAGGCAGTAATAGAGGAGCAGATTCAGCCATTAAGAAGAAGTACCAGAGTGAGAAAAGATCCATCTAATTGGGTTAACACTGAGTATACTTCAACAAAGAATGCAAGAGCTCATCCTATCCAGGCAGCCTGCTCCTTTGCTAGTTATCCTCAAGATCATGTAGCCTTCATCACCAATCTGGATCAAGATTATGTTCCAAAGACTTATGAAGAAGCAATGGAGCATGATGAGTGGAGAATTCTGTTGGAGATGAAGTTGGAGCCATGATCATTGTGCACAGCAGATACTTTCTTAGGGGACATGTCTGGAACACTTGGAAACACCGACACTTTTGGTGATCCAGGACAAGTACCTGCAAAATCCAATACAAGACAATCAATCAACTTAGGTACTGCATTCATGGACAAAGCTCACGTCTAACAATAAACTACCTTCAGGATTCTTATTGGCCTCCACAGCTTGGTCCTTTTTCACAGGAACTATCTCCACCAGCAACGGCTTTACAGCAGGGATAAATATATCGTTGTAGAATGTGATGATGTCAACATGATCTGGTCCTACTCTCTGTTACACAAGTCATTGTCATAGAAGTTTTAGTCTTTCTTCATAGAGTCAGAAGACTTGTTCAACAACTTAGAGTTTAAAGAGTGTAAGTATAATACCCCTTGACGGCGACAGTGTGACGAATCCACAAAAACGCTGCGGAAAACTAGTGGTTTACACTGTGGTTGCTTCCTATAGTTGTATATGATTTCCCTGAAAGTCAGGCTCATTTGGGATATCTAGAGTTGTGATTCATGAAAAAAAGTGTTAGCCGACAAGAGATGGAGATATAAAGAAGATAACATATAGAGTTAAGAATTTGAACTCACCTTGGCCACTCCGTAAAAGCAACAGAGAATGATCTGGTCAATGTGCCGATTAAACAAAAGAGAAGTCCGCTGAGCAAGCACACGTTGGAAGAGACAATATACACTCTCTCTTATTTGCTGCGAAAGTTGTAGCCTTTCCACCATTCCGTTGATTCTAACCGCAGCTAATTTATTTATCTGTATCATGTAGTGAATATGACAAGTAACACATCAGCCACAGCTTAATAGTCAATACCAAGTTTAATAGTGATCTATAGTAATAACATCCAACCAGACGATAAGTTATATGTTGTAAAGGATGTTTAGCACCAAAGATTGCATTGACCTACCTTAGTGAAGAATATATTGATACCAGTTTCTGCACAAGTTTCTCCTCCACCTCCTGGGTTGGGCCGTGTGGGACTGTACACAATTATCCAAAAAGGTAAACTTAACAAGTACAGAGACATATAATTCAGGAAAATCAAACGAACTTGGCTGACTAATTCGTCCATTTATACACACAAATCACACAGGACGTACGTAGCAAATGCAGACTGCAACGGAGGTGGCAGCGTCTTGGATTTAACGTTACCAAGTGCCAACAGACGATCCTTTACTGGTGATGCAAAGGAGCTGCGTTCAACGAGAATGCTGCGGTAATCAGTACACAGTCTTTTGGGCGATTTTATATCTCCATTTTGTCCTGTATGGCAGTAAATTTGAAGATTTTTGGTAAGAAAATCACACTGTTAACATCAGGTTTCAATTGCTTTGACTCAAATACAATTTAAATTACCTGGACCTGCTTCAGGCTTTTGGATAGATGATGCATGATTTGATGATCCTTCAGAGAAGTTAATAAGAGCTGCAATTGCATCCAGAGATGGCATCGGTTCAGCTAGTAATCCAAGCCGGTTAATCTCCAAAGCAAGCGATGGCTTGGCAACGATCAGAGAGTTGTACATCGAAGAGCCTTTCTCCCAAACCATACTCTCGAGAAGCCGTTCCTCCAGCGAGTTCAGATGCCGTCTCAACTCTCTAGGCAGAGAATCCTCATGTCTGATGAAACTCTCTATCACTTTGCTGAGATCAAAGGCTGTGATCCCAGTCCTCTCCAGAACAGCCGGGAACAGCATTGTGATGCTTTTGTGGGTAGCCAGAACCAGTTCAGCCGAACAAGCCAGCATACATCTATGGAACCTCTCGTTGGTCAGTAAAGAGTTCAAGTTGTTTACATGCAAAATCTGAGCTTCTGCTTTACACATTGCCTCGAGAACTCTGTAGTATAACTTCACAGCTTCTAATCTTCGCTGTTGCCCATATGTCATCCATCAGGTTAACAGGTTGCAAACTCCGCCTGCACACTGGTCCCCAAGCGAGCTATTTGGAAAAATAGCTTCCAGTATTACATGTGCTCTTCTTGTGACATCATGTGTTATATCCCTATCACACGATTTCAGGAAATGCTCCAACCCGGGAGAAGGCTTTGACGGAAGCGGACATATAACAGTCCTGAGCCATTTGGCAGTTGTCATTGCTGTGCTCACTGGTGTTGCTGTCAACTTATTACCGCCGCTAGTAATAGTTGTCTTAGCGCAGGTGACTTATGAGGAGAGAGTGGACTTATAAATGTCCTCGCAGGTGAGCTCAAAGAATCAATTTTCCTCTTAACACCAGTGGTGACATTAACAGCTCCTGCAGATAAGCTTCCAGATCCAAGTAAGCTATCCTCTTCATTGATGAACACCCTCTCATCAAGCTCGCCTTTATTACAGACTGTATCATTGTAATCTTTTTCCAGTGTGGTCAAGCTAGTTGAGATGGATGCTTCATCCAGTAAATCCTCAAAGTAGGTCAATCCATCTGAAAATGAAAGAACAATCAGGTAACGGTTCAATCAACTCATATGACTCTGAGAGAGGAAAAATGTTCTTAGACCAACCTGGACTAATATTATCTAGCTTGTCAGTTTTGCACGCAGATGCTGAAGATGGCTTCTTCTTCAATATTGTTTCAATTAAATTATTTGCCTTGTCCATTATTTTCCTCAACTCATCTTCTGAGGCGTCATATATCTTGCAAAGTGATGCAACCAAGTCTACATCTTTGTCACCTTTCTTAACTGAAACTCATCACAAAAAAATGAGAATAATAGATCAATACCCAATGCCGCCATGGTTACCTGGCTAGAATAATAAATAAAGCACTTACCAAAGCGTGAAGAGTCTTGGATGTTGAAATTTCTAAACCGACAAGGAACGTGTATGATCAAAATAGCCTGATACCAAAAAGAGAAAAATTAGTCTAAACTTATCAACATTGAAAAAATATGAAGGGTCTTTTAAGTACTGCAGAGTAGGGAGTGCACCAACCAATACAGAAACTAGGCCATTGGTGCATGTCACGAGGTCTTTAAACCGACTAAAAGCATGGTTTCGGAGTGCTAGAAAGAGTAACCATCCAAAACGGTAACTATCCGGCAAGTAACTAGCAGAGTTTGCTGAGGTTTTTTCAGCGTTTGCATCATATGTCAAGAAGAATTCCCGGTACCCACGTTTGTAGTATCTATTCCCAAGAACAGGTACCAAAAAACGTTATACATACAAGACAATTAACTAGAGCATATTCACACAAAGACAAGAAATTAAAAATTCAAGCACTTATTATTATTGAATAGTGAGAAAGTTTGCATCTCAGATTCAGGTGATAAAACTGTATCTATGTCAACCACTCTCATGCCACAGAGCAAGAGAAATGACAAAACAGTGCAACACATAGGGGAACTAAACTCACTTGCTTAGAAGGCTAAGATGCACAAAGTTCGCCTGCAGCTCCTTTGCCTAGTAAGTAAACATTAGCAAAAGTTAACACAGGCTAAGAGAAGATGCAGTGATGGACTAAGATCACACTATATATAACGAGCTTAGGCAAAACCTGGAGTCTGATCTCCCAGTCAGCACCATAAAGTTCACATAGCACAGGACCAGCCTTGACCACAAACTGAGGCAACTCTTTAAAAAAATCCACAATACTGAAACAGAAACAAAGAATGTTAATCAAATACAAATAAAAAATGTATCAAACGAAAGGTAAGAAGTGGTGATTACGTACTTTAGCTTCAGAGCCCTCAGGATCTGACATAGATTAAACCCACTATCACCAGACACTGACTGCCCGTCCACTTGTTTTCTAACAGTAAGCATCTTCACTGAGTAGAGAATGAACGCAAACCAGAACCTCTCCACTTCCTCTCGCTAATAAACAGAATAACAAAAGAATCAGTCTCAGTGAACCATACTCTTAACTCCTAGAAGGAAAAAATAAAATTGAATTTCACCGTTCCACTTCCAATGTTGGCCATGTTTGCTGACAAAATCCGTTTGGTTTCTGAAAACAACTTCAAAGCTTCATCGCAAACGCTACCTTCAAGGGAAAGAACTTTCTGCAATAAAAGACAGTGAATTCTAGGGATTAGAGAGCTAGCTAGTCTTCCAACTTCATCAATCCATGATACATGCAATTAGATCGGCAGAGTGAAACCTCGCATAAGTCCAAGAGAGTTGCTTCGCTTCTTTTCCCGTTGGGATCAATGGGTGGAGTCACCGGAGGCTGAACTTCTTCCATCGTCTCCAACAACGCAGCTGAAAACATGAAAAAAAAAATCAAGTTAATTTGATTGTTCTTCCCGATTAAAAAAAAACAGTACTTTTCAGGGCAATACGAACAGACACCGACCAAACTATTTCTAAGACAGCACTTCTTGTCTTAAACTCATATTCTCAAATTCAAACAAAAATTACCCAAACCCTATCGATAAAAATTGATTTTTTTTTTCAGGAGAAAACTCTACAAGTTGCAATTGAATAGCGAAACATCAAATTAACACACAAAAAAAAACCCAAAAATGAAATTCATCCAAAAATATGCAAAAGGGTAAAGATCTTACATTTGTTTCTGTATCACAGATCCCAAAATCGAAACGTCGTCTGGTTCAAGCTGAGCAGAAAGATCCAAACTTTAAGAACTCCTCTTAAAAATCGACGAATTAAACGAAGAAGCAGCGAGAATAAGAGATCTCCGTCACTCCGTCGACTCTCTCTCTCTCTAGATTGGGGGAGACTGATTAAGCGGCAAACCCTAAAAAAGGAATCTATCTAGCGCGGGAAAAACAACACCGAGTATACATACACATGCGTATACAAATTATATACGACCACTATCGACCATTCGTGTCTCGACACGTAACCCTTATTGACCCCAATTTTACCGCCAAAACTTTCTTACTGTTGCGTGAAACGCTGGGAGGGAAAATGATTCTCCGTTACGGACGGTGTTAAAAACTAACGGAGTGTGTGTCATAGACGGCGTGTGGGTTTCCGTGACCGCGACAAAGCTTTGTGTCAGTTACACGGGGCCCGCGTTAATACGGCACCGTTTTAGGAGTAAATGTGTCCTAGTCTTGACTGTGGATAGTGGAGACACTCTAGTGAACAGATAATCTAAAAAATATTGATATGCGACTCCGTTCTCTTCTAAGCAAAGCATGATTGATCATTAAGATGATTGGGTTGTATATGCGTAGCTTTAAGCAGCTATATGATCACATTCTTCTGTTGAAAATTGGTAAACGAAGCTGAGAAGGAAGCGCCTTCGTTTCAGTTTTAGGTTCATCAAAACGTTGAGTTTGTGTTGACTCTGTTGGAAAGTATTACCTCAAGCAGCATACTAATTTACTATCCAGTCTAAGTATCACACTGATGGTATGCTAAGTTTATATGGTTTGTCATTGTTGGTTTGCCCGTTTCACTTCTATTGCTCAAGGCTGATGCCTGCTGTTACCATTCTCACACCAAGTATCCTGAGGCTATCATAAAATACAAAATAAACACTTTTGATCTTGCATTCCAGATTAAGTGCGACTGGGTAAAGCTAGGGGATGCAGTAATTCACACATCGCTATAAATAATTTTCAGATTAACGTTTTTGTTTCACGAAAAAATGAAAGTTACATATTTTTCCCCTGTATTGTTCTCTCATTTTTTATTTATTTTTATAGAATTTATTTGATTTTTGAAAATAGCATAATTTATTCAAGTTACAAGGAAAGAAATATAGGATTTTGTTTAACAAGATTCATGTGCAATTATGTTTTATATTTGATAAACTAAAAACAATACTAAATAAACACTAGTTAGAACAACCCAATATATGCATCCGAGTTTGCTTTATACAACATTAGAGTAAGGAAACCGAATAAGCTGATGAAAATTTGATTTTATTTATATAGTTAGATTTGCATAACAAACAATTATTTCATAATACATCATATAATATAACAAAAGATTCAATCAAGATAACTTGATCGTGTCATCATGAGATGACGAAGGCCTTTCAACTTCAGCAGAACATCTGTTCCAAACCTCATTAATTTTGAAAGAAACTTGAGAAGCAAAGCGTTTGAGTTGATAAAATTGAAACGCCAACTTACTAATCACCATGTGGCATTCTTTTCCATTTCTTACTACTTCCAGACAACACTCTCTTGAAGCTGGTTCATTCGTAAGAATTTCTTTAAGAACATCATCAGCACATTTAATACCAACTCTCCCCATCTTGTCCATGCAGGATTCTATATTCTTTTTGAATTTTGGTGGGAGGTTCTCTAGAATATATTTATTGTAATCTTCCGAAGCTGGCGATATCGTATCCAATGTATCAAACTCGTGACCAGGATTGACCAGTGGTTCATCGTCAACATCTTCTTGACCCAAACTTGGATACGCATATGACACTAAAGTTGTGATTATGAAAAATGCTTTGAAAATTGTCTTAGTCTCCATTATGTATGATCACTTTTTAACTTCTTCTTTCAATTGTTTTTAATAATATTCCCATGAACTATAAATGTGTATATATAGCAATTGACTGGTTTTGAATGTTCTTCATGTTGATTGTATTAATTGATAAAAATAACTTATTTTAGATGTTTTGCAACAATAAAGTTCTTTTATTAATTCAGTTAGCTCCAATAGTAACACCTTACTTATTTGTTTCAAGCATTTAAATGTTAATTTAATAATATTCATTGAGTTTCATAATAAATGTGGTTTAAAGTTTTTGTAAATAAATTAACAATCAATGCGTGAAACATAGAAATCAATTTAAAAATGTCATTCTTAGAGCAAACTAAACTAATTAAGAAATTATGTTGTTGCTTTAATTAATACAATTCACCATCAATAACATTCGAAATCACTTGATTGCTATATATAGATACACTTATAAATCACTTTAATTGGAAAAACAAAACAATTCAAAGAAGAAGTTAAAAAGTAATCATATAGAATGGAGACTAAGATGACTCCCATCTCCAAAGCAATATTACAGTTGCAAGCCGATGATTGGAGGCTTCTCCAGCTCTGACATCGGCTTGTGAAGAAGGGAAAAAACCCTAGCCGTCAAGAGAGAAAAAAGAGATTTTTCTTAGTTGCAAGCCGATGATCGGAGGCTTCTCCAGCTCCGACATCGGCTTGTTTAATTCGTTTTGCTTCCTTTTCTTTGATCTGTTTTGTTTCCAGTCGCTATTTTATTGCCAATTTATTTTGAATCTGGTAAAGTTTTTTACTGTTCTTTCTTCCAATTGGGTTGGAAGACAAAACTTTCAGTTCAGTTGAATTGTATAGAAAAGGTAATTGACAGATCTACTGCAGATGGTGGCGACGGGTCTTACCGGCTTCAATCGTTGATGGTTCTTCATTCGATGGTGATGGAGTTCTTGCTGCAAACTATCGTTACTTCGAAAGACAGCATGAAGTTCTATGGAATGGTAATCTCTTTGACTATGTTAATAGAGCAAAATAAAGAGTTGTCTTATCTCGGTGGCTCCTACTGGAGTAATAAAAAGAGAATGACAATCGTTTTCAACTCACTCTAAATCGTGGTGCTTTTGGATTAATATGAAGATTATCTCTTTCGAGATTCATCTATTCCAGAAACAAATATGAAGCTTTTATAAGAAAAATCTTTTGTTATCCATACGCAAAAAGATGTATTAGTTTATTTTGGATCCATACTGGTGTATCCCTTTTCTATGTTGTTTTGTTGGTTCTCATTGTTTAGAACTCTTTTCCTCGAAAAGGTCTAATGACAAAAAAAAATAGAATGGAGACTAAGACAATTTTCATGAAATTTTTAAGTATTTTTTTGTTAACACGACGCCGGTTTATTCGTCGTTTGGATGGAATCTCGCGGAAAATCACATCGTTTGGTTGCACGAGTAGAAGTATCCCTATTCGTGGATTGATTCAGATTCAATAAAGTCTGCTCGTTATCAATGACTGGTGGATAGTGGATGCTACAGCCTACACTGTCACACCTAACCAGAGACTCAGATTCTTATTTTTCCAAAACAAGCTCATGGCGTCACCATCTGATCAAACGGCGAAGATAATCGATGGAAAGGCGATTGCTCATACCATCCGATCAGAGATCGCCGAGGAAGTTCGCGATCTATCTGAGAAACACGGCAAGGTAAGACAACCTTGCAGCAATTACAAGTCAGTTTAGTTTCATGGTTTTAGCACTGTCTCTATAGAATCAGTGTCCGAATGTCTGAGATGTGTCTCTGTCAGTTCAATACCGTCTTCTCTTCTAACCGAACCGTCGTGATTGATCATAATAATAAGATGATTGAAATATGAAAAACTTTATTTTTATGTTAGTTTCTACTTTCTAGTGTTGTATGTAGCGTTTAGGCAGCTGTGATCACACGTTAGCGTCTGCTTTGGTTACTTTTAGTTATTTTGCGTTTGGTTCGTTAAAGCATTTAACTTTTTGTGTCTACTCTATTCATGTAATAATGTAACAAAAGGTTTGAAATTTGTTTGTTCCTATGCTTCAACTGAGTCTGGTATTTTTACCTTGGAGCAGGTCCCAGGACTAGCGGTAGTTATAGTTGGGGCACGGAAAGATTCACAGACTTATGTGACTATGAAGAGGAAAGCGTGTGCTGAGGTTGGGATCAAATCAGTTGATGTGGACCTACCTGAGGATGTTTCTGAAGCTGATCTTATAAGCAAAGTTCATGAGCTAAATTCAGATCCGGATGTCCATGGTTAGCATTTATTTTGAAATTAAATGTTTAGTTTTGTATATACCTCAGTTTATCATTTTATCTTTAACTGTGAATGTATGTACTTGGATTTTGATAGGTATATTAGTTCAACTCCCACTGCCGAAACATATTAATGAGGAGAATGTTTTAAGTGCAATCAGCATTGATAAAGATGTGGATGGCTTCCATCCTCTGAATATTGGTAAGCTAGCTATGAAAGGCAGAGAACCCCTCTTCCTTCCATGCACCCCAAAGGTACTTGCTCCTCCGGTCTCTTTCAAGAAAGCATCTGGTTATCTGCGATTAGTGAGGTGGTGATTTTGTTGTGTGCATGCAGGGATGTTTGGAACTCTTAGTAAGAAGTGGCATAAAGATAAAAGGGCAACGAGCTGTTGTAGTAGGTCGGAGTAACATTGTTGGATTGCCTGTTTCGCTTCTATTGCTCAAGGCTGATGCTACTGTTACAACTGTACATTCCCACACCAAAGATCCTGAGGCTATCATACGGGAAGCTGACATCGTTATTGCTGCAGCCGGACAAGCCTGCATGGTGAGTTTTTTCAGACGTTTTCATTTGTCTTTGAGAAGATAATATAGTCTAGTTCTTGGAGATATAACACTCTTGGTCTTGCATTTCAGATTAAGAGGGAGTGGATTAAGCCAGGGGCTGCGGTAATCGATGTTGGAACCAATGCAGTGAGCGACACGAGCAGGAAGTCAGGATACCGTTTGGTTGGAGATGTGGATTACGCAGAAGCTTGTAAAGTTGCAGGTTGCATAACTCCGGTCCCTGGTGGTGTAGGTCCAATGACAGTGGCAATGCTGCTGAGGAACACCTTAGACGGTGCCAAGCGGGTCATTGGCCAGTAAAATGTCCTATTGTATGTTATAAAATGAATTTGGAGTTTATCCATTATCCAATTATGTTCTCGGATTGATGACATTATTCCACTCGAATAAATTGAAGTTTGCGTGCCCTTTGAATGTTTGTTTCCCGCAAATTTGTACACAACATGAGTCTTAGCATCATTTTAATTAAAAAAAAAAATCTGTATTTTCCCTGTCTACATTGATTCGATATCATGTACAGTATTCATTGAAAATCTTAAAGTGTATATGATGTCATTTCATAAAGAGTTACAAACTATCAACTCAAGCTGCTCAAGTTATGGCAAATTCCTAATATAATGGATGCTACAAGCCATTCTGAAACTCTCACCTAATGTAGAAGCTCTAGGGCTATCTGAAATAGATTTCCTGCGTACCACAACAATGGTAGAAGAATAGATCCGTCTGAGAAGGCATTTAGCATGAACCTGAACTTGCAATGTCTCCGCGTAATTAGTCCCATAAGTTCTCCTAGTAAGATCAGGTAAGTTCAGCTGGATCTGATTCCATCCCTCTCATCCATCTTCAGTGGCATTGTGGCTTGTGCAGAGATATATATGGCTATAATCTAGTGACAGGCTACCAAAAAAAAGGAGATAAAGAGTTCTATCGAAACTAGTAATAACAACTGTATTTAATAGAGATAGACTAGACATAAGATGATAAGATGATCTGCTATAAAAATAACATTCAGAGGCACTAGTGAGATCCAAGACCTGCCCTGAGCCATGCTAAATAAAAAATTTGCAATAAGTCTCCGAAATTTTTGGAAAAAATTACATAGATATAATTTCCAGAAAAAATTTTAGATTCCCGAATTTACAAAAAAAAAAAATTATATAGACATTACCATAAGCTCCCAAAATCTCAGGACTGACTTGATAAGATTGAATGAAATTAGAGTTGGATTCGCGGATCAACCCGCCACGCCCGCCTCGCCAACTAGTGCGGGTCGACTAATTTTTTTTACTCAAAATTTCGACCCGCAAAAAAAGATTCAAATACCCGAATCTGCCATGTCCAGATTTGCGGATAATCCATGGAACCCGCAGATAATATAAATTCTAATAAATAATTATATATTAATTTTTTTTAATAAAATAATTAAAATTATATATTTATAATTAAATTATATAATTTTCCAATATTTTATATACCTTTTATGATTTTTTTGTTCTGAAAAAAATTAATTTTTTGTGAGTTAACGAATATCCGCTATTCAAATTCAGCCGATTCATCGCCCACCTCGACCCGCGGGTGAAAACTTAAATTCCCAACTCTAAATGAAATAAAGGAAAGACATACGTACTTGAAAGTTAGAAACACGGGAAGATCAGGTGAACAAGTAATGAATGTATATTGGATGTTTGATCCAACTACTTCAAGCACATTGGATTGAATGTCATCAACCTTGTAGCTCTTGGGCCTCAGCCCATTAATCCTTGTCCTACTCTTTGAGTTGAGAGACGGCTAGATACCATATTTTCCATCATATGCCCTTTGCCTGGATAATACCGACGTGCCATTCTACCGCTCATCACATGCCACGTGCTAGTCTCTCCACAAACACTTCGCCACGTGTTAACTAGATATAAGCCAACCAAAGACACGTTGCTATTGCCCAAAATGACCAATTTGTCCTCTAACTACCACGTTATCCGCTTACTGCTTGAGAAGGTTATTTTCGGAATGATAAAAGGACAGGAAAGCGGTGGAGTAAACGTGGTCCAATGAGAAGAGAGGTTTAGATGGAGGAGAGATCTGAGCCACAAATCTCGTCTATGAATTCTGAGCCACGAAAACAAGATCTACCTCACGCGCTCGTTTGATTGCTGCTATCTCTGTCTCTCTTACCTCCTCGGAAGTTGAAACAATACAGAACACATTGGTCTCCTCTCTCTCTCTGGTCTTTTCTTACTTACAGGTGAAGTCAATCGAATCTAAAGCTTCTCTCTTCTCTCTTCTCTCTTAATCTGAGTTCATAGTTGGGTTTGATCAAGATTCTCCCATCGGTTTACTGAAAGTGAGTTCCTTTCTCTGTTTTAACTCGAAGTTCATGTTTATTTTCTCATGGGTTTCTGAAAGTAGTTAGCTTTGTTTGTTCTTATGACAGATCACATCGATCATGGATTGTTATTCCGGAATGAAGTTTGATGAGCTTGTTGTACCTAATTATCATGAGTCGTCGTCATCAGAGACATACCCTTCTAATGGTATGTGGGGTGGATGGAGCATGAACTCCCCTGAAGCTTCAGAGAAACGTTTCGATTACGATGGTTTCGGTGGTGAAGGATTGTTGTACGGTCAGATGAGTATGAGGACTAGTGAAGAAGAAGAAGAGTCCAAGAGATCAGAGGCTTTCTACGGTGCTTCTTCCCTTCATGATTTCGAAGGAATCGAACAGATGGATGATTTATTCTTGTAAAAGCCTCTTTCTTTCTTTGATCATCATCATCATCATCAAAAAAGTGTCTGCATATGCTTATGTTTTGTCTCTCTCTCTCTCTGTTTTTTCCGGTTTTACTGAAGAAGTTCAATTTTGGAGGATGTTCCAGGGAATGATGGTGATGTACATCGTGCTTCCACCAGCAATAACAGGGTCGGATCTTCCTCTATGTATGGTGGCAGGGATGTTCAAATGTTCCATTGTCATGACATGCCTCTAAAGGTAAGAGATTTGTCTCCAAAGTCGACTTTTCTTACATGTTATTAATCTGAAGCTGATCTATGCTGGTTTTACTGTTACTTTGTCTGATGTTTTAAGATCCCTCCATGTGTTTTCTTTTTGGTTAACAGGAGGAGGCTCCATTTACAATCTCGGATCTGTCTGAGGAGAACATGTTAGATTCACAGTATGTGGATGAACTGTCTTCTGAAGAACTCGTGTTGCAGGATCTGCAGAGAGCTTCTGAAAAGGTGAGTTCCCGTTTACAATGGACCTAATTTGTTGAAACTTGGATTTGGTCTTTAGAAAAACTAACTAATGGTTTGTTTCTTTTTCCTTTTCTAGTTAACTGATGAGACACGAAAGTGTTTCCGAGATACGTTTTACCGGCTTGCAAGAAACTCACAAGAGAAGTTTGATTCAGTCAACACCAACACAGAAGAGTTCTAAAAGTAATCATACGAATGGAGACTAAGACAATTTTCATGGCATTTTTCATAATCACCACTTTAGTATCATATGTGTATCCAAATTTGGGCCAAGAAAATGTTGACGATGAACCACTGGTCAATCCCGATCGCGAGTTTGATACAATAGATACGATATCACCAGCTTCACAAGATTACAATAATTATATGCTAGAGAACCTCCCACCAAAATACAAACGGTATATTGAAACCTGCATTGGTAAGATGGAATCCGTTGGGAAATGTGGTATTGATGTTCTCAAAGAGATCCTTACGAATGAACCTGTTTCAAGAGAGTGTTGTCTAATGGTTGTAAGAGCTGGAAAAGAATGCCACATGGAGATTAACAAGTTGTTGTTTCGATTGTAGCAACTCAAACGCTTTGCTTCTCAAGTTTCTTTCAAAATTAATGAGGTTTGGAACAGATGTTCTGCTGAAGTTGAAAGTCCTTCATCATCTCATGATGATGCGAATGAGTTATCTTGATTGAACATTTGTTGTATTATATAAAGTATTATAAAATAATGGTTTGTTATACTATTCTAACTATATGATAAAATCAAATTTTCATTAATTATTTGTTTTATAACTCTAATATTGTTTAAACAACTCTAATGCAATATCTTGGGTTGTTCTAACTAGTGTTTGTTTAGCATAATTTTTTACTTTATCAAATATAAAACATAATTGCACATTAATTTTGTTAAAAAAATCGTATATTCTTTCTTTGTAGCTCGAATAAATTAAGTTGTTTGAAAATCAAGTAAAATTTTAAAAACAAAAAAAAAAAGCAAGAGAGCAAAATAGGGAAAAAATTATGTCTTTCATTTTTCGTGAAACGAATACGCTAATCTCATTTTTATGATCCTAGCTATGACCTAATATGAAAATTCCTTATAACGATTTCTGAATTAATTACCTTAAGCTCTTTTACAATGTTTTCCACATAACATATAACTTCTTTATTTTTCATATATCATCTCTTCTTTTGTAATAATCCGCATATAGAATGAAATAATAATTGGGTTCATAGGATCAAAATATAGATTCTCATGAGGAGACTGATCAGAGGGACAATTACTTGATCGAAGGGACAATATGTTTATGCTTAGTGGCCTAATACTCTATATGAAAAAGAGCATCATGTTTCAAAAATTCAGAAGATTTTATTCAACTATAACCAGTAAGAACTCAGATAAACATAAACTCAGAGGGATCAACGAACCAAGAGAAAAGATTTCATGATTGTCAATGTTCTTGGTATTTATCTCAAACAGTGTGTCAAGTTATATATCTATAGTCATCCTTGGTCATGTTTTTGCGTCTTCTTCTTATTCTTGCTTGTTAAAGATTTATGTAGTACTTAATCATAATGATTTATCAGACAAGACTAGACATAACTCTTTAAAATTCTTTGCAAAAAGCATATGTACTTCTACAAATATTCTTTCGTTTTGCGAAGTCATCACTACATTTAGACCATGTAATTATTTCAATAAACATAGATTCAAGTTTCATTAGTTATAAAATTATAATCTCTTACTTAAGTGAAATATTACTCCCTACGTTTCATATCAAGTGTAGTTTTATTTTATTTTAAAATATTATAAATGCCGTTATACATTTTTCTACATATTTCAAATAAATTTTAAATTTGCTCTTATTTTTTTAGCTCCTTATTTAATAAATTTTAACAAAATATAATATTTAATAAGGATAAAACCAAAAATTACTAATTTCTTAATTTTTATGCAAAAACGTTAAAGATACATGAAACATAGTGAGTATTTAATTAACAATCAATACCTGAAACATAAAAATCAATTTAAATATGTTACTCCTAGATATAAATAAAGTAACAAAGGAATCATGTTTTGTTTTTGTAAAACAACTAAAAATTTTGTTTGATTAATTAATACAAATCACCATCAATAGCATTCAAAACCACTTGATTACAATATATATATATATACACACGCTTATAACTCATGGTAATAGGAGAAAACAAAACAATTCAAAGAAAAAGTTAAAAAGTAATCATACAGAATGGAGACTAAGACAATTTTCATGGCATTTTTCATAATCACCACTTTAGTATCATATGTGTATCCAAATTTGGGCCAAGAAAATGTTGACGATGAACCACTGGTCAATCCCGATCGCGAAGTTTGATACAATAGATAATGATATCACCAGCTTCGCAAGATTACAATAATTACATGCTAGAGAACGTCCCACCAAAATACAAACAGTATATTGAAACCTGCATTGGTAAGATGGAATCCGTTGGGAAATGTGGTATTGATGTTCTCAAAGAGATCCTTACGAATGAACCTGTTTCAAGAGAGTGTTGTCTAATGGTTGTAAGAGCTGGAAAAGAATGCCACATGGAGATTAACAAGTTGTTGTTTCGATTGTAGCAACTCAAACGCTTTGCTTCTCAAGTTTCTTTCAAAATTAATGAGGTTTGGAACAGATGTTCTGCTGAAGTTGAAAGTCCTTCATCATCTCAAGATGACACGATTAAGTTATCTTGATTGAATCTTTTGTTATATTATATGATATATTATGAATTAATGGTTTGTTATACTATTCTAACTATATGATAAAATCAAATTTTCATTAATTATTTGTTTTTATAACTCTAATATTGTTTAAACAACTCTAATGCAATATCTTGGGTTGTTCTAACTAGTGTTTGTTTAGCATAATTTTTTACTTTATCAAATATAAAACATAATTGCACATTAATTTTGTTAAAAAAATCGTATATTCTTTCTTTGTAGCTCGAATAAATTAAGTTGTTTGAAAATCAAGTAAAATTTTAAAAACAAAAAAAAAAAGCAAGAGAGCAAAATAGGGAAAAAATTATGTCTTTCATTTTTAGGTGAAGCGAATCAGCTAATCTCATTTTTATGATCCTAGCTATGACCTAATATGAAAATTCCTTATAACGATTTCTGAATTAATTACCTTAAGCTCTTTTACAATGTTTTCCACATAACATATAACTTCTTTATTTTTCATATATCATCTCTTCTTTTGTAATAATCCGCATATAGAATGAAATAATAATTGGGTTCATAGGATCAAAATATAGATTCTCATGAGGAGACTGATCAGAGGGACAATTACTTGATCGGGGACAATATGTTTATGCTTAGTGGCCTAATACTCTATATGAAAAGAGCATCATGTTTCAAAATTCAGAAGATTTTATTCAACTATAACCAGTAAGAACTCGGATAAACATAAACTCGTGAGGGATCAACGAACCAAGAGAAAAGATTTCATGATTGTCAATGTTCTTGGTATTTATCTCAAACTTGGAAAAATATGGGGCCTAGTGGTACTGTGCAATGTAATGTAGATGTTATTAAAGAGATTCTTACAAATAAACCCGTTTCGAGAGAATGTTGTCTGAAAGTAATAAGAGCTGGAAAAGAATGCCACATGGAGATTAACAAGTTGTTGTTTCGATGTAGCAACTCAAACGCTTTGCTTCTCAAGTTTCTTTCAAAATTAATGAGGTTTGGAGCAGATGTTCTGAAGTTGAAAGTTCTTCATCATCTCAAGATGACACGATTAAGTTATCTTGATTGAACATTTGTTGTATTATATAAAGTATTATAAAATAATGGTTTGTTATACTATTCTAACTATATGATAAAATCAAATTTTCATTAATTATTTGTTTTATAACTCTAATATTGTTTAAACAACTCTAATGCAATATCTTGGGTTGTTAACTAGTGTTTGTTTAGCATAATTTTTACTTTATCAAATATAAAACATAATTGCACATTAATTTTGTTAAAAAATCGATATTCTTTCTTTGTAGCTCGAATAAATTAAGTTGTTTGAAAATCAAGTAAAATTTTAAAACAAAAAAGCAAGAGAGCAAAATAGGAAAAAATTATGTCTTTCATTTTTAGGTGAAGCGAATCAGCTAATCTCATTTTTATGATCCTAGCTATGACCTAATATGAAAATTCCTTATAACGATTTCTGAATTAATTACCTTAAGCTCTTTTACAATGTTTTCCACATAACATATAACTTCTTTATTTTCATATATCATCTCTTCTTTTGTAATAATCCATATATGAATGAAATAATAATTGGGTTCATAGGATCAAAATATAGATTCTCATGAGGAGACTGATCAGAGGGACAATTACTTGATCGGGGACAATATGTTTATGCTTAGTGGCCTAATACTCTATATGAAAAGAGCATCATGTTTCAAAATTCAGAAGATTTTATTCAACTATAAGTCTATAACCAGCATGAACTCCAATAAACCTAAACTTGTTGTTCGGGTAGTAATCAAGAGAGTTAGTTATGTAAGATTAAAGAAACGTTGTTTCCATGATGACGAGCTGATGGCTCAGAGCAGAAACTTACGCCTGTGCATCATCTGATTTTTACTGCCTCCACTTCATAATCTTAGGCACATGTATTCTCTCAACTCATCTTCTGAGTACATGTGTTCATCATTATCACATCCAGTGCAAGAAAATCAAAGACAAAGGCCCCTCATATAGCCCAATTTCATAAGAAAGAGACAATAACGTTTCAGAGTATCAAATTTTAGAAATTGAACACAAGAAGCAAACGAGTCATGAACTTGCGCTGACCATTCATAGTTTGAGATAGATGTTTTGTGGCGGTCTCAAATCCGTCGATGTGTTAACATCAAAGACTGAAGAAAGTCTGTTAATTTGTAATATTCGCTTGGAAGACTCACCAACCAAAATCTCGGACTGACTTGATAAGATTGAATGAAATTAGAGTTGGATTCGCTGGGTCAACCCGCTTCCAACTAGTGTGGCTTCTAATTTTTTTACTCAAAATTTCCAACGCAAAAAGATTCAAATACCGACCGCCATGTCCAGATTTGCGGATAATCCATGGAACCCGAGATAATATAAATTCTAATAAATAATTATATATTATTTTTTTAATAAAATAATTAAAATTATATATTTATAATTAAATTATATAATTTTCCAATATTTTATATACCTTTTATGATTTTTTTGTTCTGAAAAAAATTAATTTTTTGTGAGTTAACGAATATCCGCTATTCAAATTCAGCCGATTCATCGCCCACCTCGACCCGCGGGTGAAAACTTAAATTCCCAACTCTAAATGAAATAAAGGAAAGACATACGTACTTGAAAGTTAGAAACACGGGAAGATCAGGTGAACAAGTAATGAATGTATATTGGATGTTTGATCCAACTACTTCAAGCACATTGGATTGAATGTCATCAACCTTGTAGCTCTTGGGCCTCAGCCCATTAATCCTTGTCCTACTCTTTGAGTTGAGAGACGGCTAGATACCATATTTTCCATCATATGCCCTTTGCCTGGATAATACCGACGTGCCATTCTACCGCTCATCACATGCCACGTGCTAGTCTCTCCACAAACACTTCGCCACGTGTTAACTAGATATAAGCCAACCAAAGACACGTTGCTATTGCCCAAAATGACCAATTTGTCCTCTAACTACCACGTTATCCGCTTACTGCTTGAGAAGGTTATTTTCGGAATGATAAAAGGACAGGAAAGCGGTGGAGTAAACGTGGTCCAATGAAGAGAGGTTTAGATGGAGGAGAGATCTGAGCCACAAATCTCGTCTATGAATTCTGAGCCACGAAAACAAGATCTACCTCACGCGCTCGTTTGATTGCTGCTATCTCTGTCTCTTACCTCCTCGGAAGTTGAAACAATACAGAACACATTGGTCTCCTCTCTCTCTCTGGTCTTTCTTACTTACAGGTGAAGTCAATCGAATCTAAAGCTTCTCTCTTCTCTCTTCTCTCTTAATCTGAGTTCATAGTTGGGTTTGATCAAGATTCTCCCATCGGTTTACTGAAAGTGAGTTCTCTGTTTTAACTCGAAGTTCATGTTTATTTTCTCATGGGTTTCTGAAAGTAGTTAGCTTTGTTTGTTCTTATGACAGATCACATCGATCATGGATTGTTATTCCGGAATGAAGTTTGATGAGCTTGTTGTACCTAATTATCATGAGTCGTCGTCATCAGAGACATACCCTTCTAATGGTATGTGGGGTGGATGGAGCATGAACTCCCTGAAGCTTCAGAGAAACGTTTCGATTACGATGGTTTCGGTGGTGAAGGATTGTTGTACGGTCAGATGAGTATGAGGACTAGTGAAGAAGAAGAAGAGTCCAAGAGATCAGAGGCTTTCTACGGTGCTTCTTCCCTTCATGATTTCGAAGGAATCGAACAGATGGATGATTTATTCTTGTAAAAGCCTCTTTCTTTCTTTGATCATCATCATCATCATCAAAAAGTGTCTGCATATGCTTATGTTTTGTCTCTCTCTCTCTGTTTTTCCGGTTTTACTGAAGAAGTTCAATTTTGGAGGATGTTCCAGGGAATGATGGTGATGTACATCGTGCTTCCACCAGCAATAACAGGGTCGGATCTTCCTCTATGTATGGTGGCAGGGATGTTCAAATGTTCCATTGTCATGACATGCCTCTAAAGGTAAGAGATTTGTCTCCAAAGTCGACTTTTCTTACATGTTATTAATCTGAAGCTGATCTATGCTGGTTTTACTGTTACTTTGTCTGATGTTTTAAGATCCCTCCATGTGTTTTCTTTTTGGTTAACAGGAGGAGGCTCCATTTACAATCTCGGATCTGTCTGAGGAGAACATGTTAGATTCACAGTATGTGGATGAACTGTCTTCTGAAGAACTCGTGTTGCAGGATCTGCAGAGAGCTTCTGAAAAGGTGAGTTCCCGTTTACAATGGACCTAATTTGTTGAAACTTGGATTTGGTCTTTAGAAAAACTAACTAATGGTTTGTTTTTTTTCCTTTTCTAGTTAACTGATGAGACACGAAAGTGTTTCCGAGATACGTTTTACCGGCTTGCAAGAAACTCACAAGAGAAGTTTGATTCAGTCAACACCAACACAGAAGAGTTCTATATGCAAACATCGAGATATGCTTATGATGATAATACCAGGTATAGCTTCATGGCTTCTTTTATTTTTTCTAATCGACACATGAAAATGAAACTGATCAGAGTGACAGTTATTTGATTGCAGGATGAGTAGAGAGGAAGAGATTGAATCAGAAACAAACTCAATCGATAGAGCCATCGCAAACCTCACATACAACAAGATGGAATCCAACATAAGCAACTTTCCTCTATCAGAAAGAGTACAGTAGCTTATGTTGTTGGATCAAGATCAACCATTCTCTGTCTCTTCAGCTTCCTATATGGAATCTTCAGTCTCGTCACTGCAGTAGCCGTGTGTATATTTGTGTGTATATTGCAAACGTCAGTTTTGATATGTCTCTAAAGAATCTGGTTCTCTTTAACGTCCTGCAGTAAGTTTCTTTTTTACTTTAGTAGTGTGTGTGACAACAATGCTTAATGGCTTAAAAACTTGATATGAGAAAGAGTACACGTTTCAATAATTCGTAAGCATTTATTCAACTATAAGTCTATAACCAGCATGAACTCCAATAAACCTAAACTTGTTGTTCGGGTAGTAATCAAGAGAGTTAGTTATGTAAGATTAAAGAAACGTTGTTTCCATGATGACGAGCTGATGGCTCAGAGCAGAAACTTACGCCTGTGCATCATCTGATTTTTACTGCCTCCACTTCATAATCTTAGGCACATGTATTCTCTCAACTCATCTTCTGAGTACATGTGTTCATCATTATCACATCCAGTGCAAGAAAATCAAAGACAAAGGCCCTCATATAGCCCAATTTCATAAGAAAGAGACAATAACGTTTCAGAGTATCAAATTTTAGAAATTGAACACAAGAAGCAAACGAGTCATGAACTTGCGCTGACCATTCATAGTTTGAGATAGATGTTTTGTGGCGGTCTCAAATCCGTCGATGTGTTAACATCAAAGACTGAAGAAAGTCTGTTAATTTGTAATATTCGCTTGGAAGACTCACCAACCAAAAACACACCTAACAACATGTTTAGTTATCATCACATTTCGCAGTTGACATGGCCTCTTTGTGGCACACAACTTCAAGACTAAAACTTTGAATATGAATCACATCCATCTCATCAAATTTCAACTGAATACGCATCAAGAGAACAAACATACCGATTCAACTCGTCTTTCAATGTCTTTTAAGCTCACCATCATAATCCATACATTTTTTAAAAAAAACTTGCATTTGCATTTTACTCAGAACAATAACAAACTCACTCCAAAGTAACATCCTTTTAAATTGTTCAATTCTATGAGAGTATACATTACATACAATACAAAAGCATACACCTTTCAATCACAAAAGCAAGCAATTTCACAATATCTCAAGACCATCTTTTTTAATCCTTAGGCCAGACACTAACCTTCTCCTTCTCGATCTTAACAAACATAGCAGAAACAGCCGCCATGAAATAGATCTGAAGCCACACCACAGACGGCGTGTGGTAACTCAACAAACTCTTCCCCGTGGCTAGCTCCACCAGAAGCAAAGCCACGAGCCCCAGCCCCGCCATCCTCCCGTTAAGCCGCTCGGTGTAAGGACTAAACCCCAACTCCACTTTCAACCCACCCGAAACCGGCTCCTTTAAACTGACCGGCGGCAAGTAAAGCCCCGAGCTTTTCGACGACGACGATGTCCCCCCGGAGGCGGATGATGACCCTCCTTTCTTCGATTTCCTCACCTCTGCTTTCTTCCCCGTCCCGCTTCGGTATCTGAGTCGGATGTTCGAGAGACGTGACTCGAACTCTTCGGAATCTTCGGTTTGGGCAGCGGCGGTGGTGTTTGGGTCGGGTTGAGTGTCTTCCGTTGATTCGACGTCGGTGGCGCGGACGACGGTGAAGAGCTTTAGAGCGTGTGGCTTTACAGTTGGGAGAAAGGGATGAGATGGGAAAGGGGTCGTGATGCGTAGAGGTGTTATCGCCATTTTTTGTGTGTTGCAGAGCTTCGTGTCTCCTTCCTCTCCTCGTTGCCTTTTGGATAAGGAATTTTTTTTTTTTTGTTTAATTTATTTATAAGTGCTAGTGAGTGGTACTCGTTTTTCTAAAAAGTTTGATAGGTTACTACTTGCTAGTACTGGTGAACGTCCACTTACCACCCACCTCTAAAGCAGAGGAAAGTCTTATATTTCAATTGTTACAGTCTGTCTGTATGTAACTTACTAAAAAATAATGGTATTGTCATCGACAGATTCAAAAGCCAAGCTTAAACTAATCATCAAAGCTATAATAATAATCTCAAAATTTAAACTGTAAGAGTGACTTTATCAGTGGACTACTAGTAATTGATGACTTTTTAGTTTTAAATGATATTATAAAAAGAAAATATACTCCAATCCAACTTTATTTTTGTTCTGAAAAAATTAATTTTTGTGAGTTAACGAATATCCGCTATTCAAATTCAGCCGATTCATCGCCCACCTCGACCCGCGGGTGAAAACTTAAATTCCCAACTCTAAATGAAATAAAGGAAAGACATACGTACTTGAAAGTTAGAAACACGGGAAGATCAGGTGAACAAGTAATGAATGTATATTGGATGTTTGATCCAACTACTTCAAGCACATTGGATTGAATGTCATCAACCTTGTAGCTCTTGGGCCTCAGCCCATTAATCCTTGTCCTACTCTTTGAGTTGAGAGACGGCTAGATACCATATTTTCCATCATATGCCCTTTGCCTGGATAATACCGACGTGCCATTCTACCGCTCATCACATGCCACGTGCTAGTCTCTCCACAAACACTTCGCCACGTGTTAACTAGATATAAGCCAACCAAAGACACGTTGCTATTGCCCAAAATGACCAATTTGTCCTCTAACTACCACGTTATCCGCTTACTGCTTGAGAAGGTTATTTTCGGAATGATAAAAGGACAGGAAAGCGGTGGAGTAAACGTGGTCCAATGAGAAGAGAGGTTTAGATGGAGGAGAGATCTGAGCCACAAATCTCGTCTATGAATTCTGAGCCACGAAAACAAGATCTACCTCACGCGCTCGTTTGATTGCTGCTATCTCTGTCTCTCTTACCTCCTCGGAAGTTGAAACAATACAGAACACATTGGTCTCCTCTCTCTCTCTGGTCTTTTCTTACTTACAGGTGAAGTCAATCGAATCTAAAGCTTCTCTCTTCTCTCTTCTCTCTTAATCTGAGTTCATAGTTGGGTTTGATCAAGATTCTCCCATCGGTTTACTGAAAGTGAGTTCCTTTCTCTGTTTTAACTCGAAGTTCATGTTTATTTTCTCATGGGTTTCTGAAAGTAGTTAGCTTTGTTTGTTCTTATGACAGATCACATCGATCATGGATTGTTATTCCGGAATGAAGTTTGATGAGCTTGTTGTACCTAATTATCATGAGTCGTCGTCATCAGAGACATACCCTTCTAATGGTATGTGGGGTGGATGGAGCATGAACTCCCCTGAAGCTTCAGAGAAACGTTTCGATTACGATGGTTTCGGTGGTGAAGGATTGTTGTACGGTCAGATGAGTATGAGGACTAGTGAAGAAGAAGAAGAGTCCAAGAGATCAGAGGCTTTCTACGGTGCTTCTTCCCTTCATGATTTCGAAGGAATCGAACAGATGGATGATTTATTCTTGTAAAAGCCTCTTTCTTTCTTTGATCATCATCATCATCATCAAAAAGTGTCTGCATATGCTTATGTTTTGTCTCTCTCTCTCTGTTTTTCCGGTTTTACTGAAGAAGTTCAATTTTGGAGGATGTTCCAGGGAATGATGGTGATGTACATCGTGCTTCCACCAGCAATAACAGGGTCGGATCTTCCTCTATGTATGGTGGCAGGGATGTTCAAATGTTCCATTGTCATGACATGCCTCTAAAGGTAAGAGATTTGTCTCCAAAGTCGACTTTTCTTACATGTTATTAATCTGAAGCTGATCTATGCTGGTTTTACTGTTACTTTGTCTGATGTTTTAAGATCCCTCCATGTGTTTTCTTTTTGGTTAACAGGAGGAGGCTCCATTTACAATCTCGGATCTGTCTGAGGAGAACATGTTAGATTCACAGTATGTGGATGAACTGTCTTCTGAAGAACTCGTGTTGCAGGATCTGCAGAGAGCTTCTGAAAAGGTGAGTTCCCGTTTACAATGGACCTAATTTGTTGAAACTTGGATTTGGTCTTTAGAAAAACTAACTAATGGTTTGTTTCTTTTTTCCTTTTCTAGTTAACTGATGAGACACGAAAGTGTTTCCGAGATACGTTTTACCGGCTTGCAAGAAACTCACAAGAGAAGTTTGATTCAGTCAACACCAACACAGAAGAGTTCTATATGCAAACATCGAGATATGCTTATGATGATAATACCAGGTATAGCTTCATGGCTTCTTTTTATTTTTTTTCTAATCGACACATGAAAATGAAACTGATCAGAGTGACAGTTATTTGATTGCAGGATGAGTAGAGAGGAAGAGATTGAATCAGAAACAAACTCAATCGATAGAGCCATCGCAAACCTCACATACAACAAGATGGAATCCAACATAAGCAACTTTCCTCTATCAGAAAGAGTACAGTAGCTTATGTTGTTGGATCAAGATCAACCATTCTCTGTCTCTTCAGCTTCCTATATGGAATCTTCAGTCTCGTCACTGCAGTAGCCGTGTGTATATTTGTGTGTATATTGCAAACGTCAGTTTTGATATGTCTCTAAAGAATCTGGTTCTCTTTAACGTCCTGCAGTAAGTTTCTTTTTTACTTTAGTAGTGTGTGTGACAACAATGCTTAATGGCTTAAAAACTTGATATGAGAAAGAGTACACGTTTCAATAATTCGTAAGCATTTATTCAACTATAAGTCTATAACCAGCATGAACTCCAATAAACCTAAACTTGTTGTTCGGGTAGTAATCAAGAGAGTTAGTTATGTAAGATTAAAGAAACGTTGTTTCCATGATGACGAGCTGATGGCTCAGAGCAGAAACTTACGCCTGTGCATCATCTGATTTTTACTGCCTCCACTTCATAATCTTAGGCACATGTATTCTCTCAACTCATCTTCTGAGTACATGTGTTCATCATTATCACATCCAGTGCAAGAAAATCAAAGACAAAGGCCCTCATATAGCCCAATTTCATAAGAAAGAGACAATAACGTTTCAGAGTATCAAATTTTAGAAATTGAACACAAGAAGCAAACGAGTCATGAACTTGCGCTGACCATTCATAGTTTGAGATAGATGTTTTGTGGCGGTCTCAAATCCGTCGATGTGTTAACATCAAAGACTGAAGAAAGTCTGTTAATTTGTAATATTCGCTTGGAAGACTCACCAACCAAAAAACACACCTAACAACATGTTTAGTTATCATCACATTTCGCAGTTGACATGGCCTCTTTTGTGGCACACAACTTCAAGACTAAAACTTTGAATATGAATCACATCCATCTCATCAAATTTCAACTGAATACGCATCAAGAGAACAAACATACCGATTCAACTCGTCTTTCAATGTCTTTTAAGCTCACCATCATAATCCATACATTTTTTAAAAAAAACTTGCATTTGCATTTTACTCAGAACAATAACAAACTCACTCCAAAGTAACATCCTTTTAAATTGTTCAATTCTATGAGAGTATACATTACATACAATACAAAAGCATACACCTTTCAATCACAAAAGCAAGCAATTTCACAATATCTCAAGACCATCTTTTTTAATCCTTAGGCCAGACACTAACCTTCTCCTTCTCGATCTTAACAAACATAGCAGAAACAGCCGCCATGAAATAGATCTGAAGCCACACCACAGACGGCGTGTGGTAACTCAACAAACTCTTCCCCGTGGCTAGCTCCACCAGAAGCAAAGCCACGAGCCCCAGCCCCGCCATCCTCCCGTTAAGCCGCTCGGTGTAAGGACTAAACCCCAACTCCACTTTCAACCCACCCGAAACCGGCTCCTTTAAACTGACCGGCGGCAAGTAAAGCCCCGAGCTTTTCGACGACGACGATGTCCCCCCGGAGGCGGATGATGACCCTCCTTTCTTCGATTTCCTCACCTCTGCTTTCTTCCCCGTCCCGCTTCGGTATCTGAGTCGGATGTTCGAGAGACGTGACTCGAACTCTTCGGAATCTTCGGTTTGGGCAGCGGCGGTGGTGTTTGGGTCGGGTTGAGTGTCTTCCGTTGATTCGACGTCGGTGGCGCGGACGACGGTGAAGAGCTTTAGAGCGTGTGGCTTTACAGTTGGGAGAAAGGGATGAGATGGGAAAGGGGTCGTGATGCGTAGAGGTGTTATCGCCATTTTTGTGTGTTGCAGAGCTTCGTGTCTCCTTCCTCTCCTCGTTGCCTTTGGATAAGGAATTTTTTTGTTTAATTTATTTATAAGTGCTAGTGAGTGGTACTCGTTTTTCTAAAAAGTTTGATAGGTTACTACTTGCTAGTACTGGTGAACGTCCACTTACCACCCACCTCTAAAGCAGAGGAAAGTCTTATATTTCAATTGTTACAGTCTGTCTGTATGTAACTTACTAAAAAATAATGGTATTGTCATCGACAGATTCAAAAGCCAAGCTTAAACTAATCATCAAAGCTATAATAATAATCTCAAAATTTAAACTGTAAGAGTGACTTTATCAGTGGACTACTAGTAATTGATGACTTTTTAGTTTTAAATGATATTATAAAAAGAAAATATACTCCAATCCAACTTTATTTTTTGTTCTGAGATACAATTTGTTATTTTCTCTCCATTGAAAGAAAAATAAACATTTTATATAAAAATAAAATTTTTACTTTATTTACATGTATTAGAGAAAATATTTTATTTATTATTGAATTGCTTTATTTTCGAGAAAAAAACAAAGTAATACAATGGAACTGATTGGAGCTCAAAAATAAAGTAATTCAATAGAACTGATTGGAAAAATAAAATTGGACTTAAAGCCCTTTTTCGAAAAAAAAAGATATAAAAAGAAATTGGACTTAAGAGTGATATGACAATATGTACAAGTTGGAGTTGCGAAGAAAAAAAAAATGTACAAGTTGGTACTAAAAGTTTTTTGTTTAAAATTTGGTATGTCTTTTATATTACAATAAAGTACGTGGAAAGTTTGCGAACTCATAACTTAGTAAAGGGCAATTCCATAAAATATACAAAGCTTGAGATTTGTTTAATATAATAAACGAGAAAAGTTATGAAAAGAGGCAAATATTTTAGTCAATGGGGGATGAGTCTCACTTTTACCATCTCTCTCTCTCTCTCTCTCTCTCTCTCTCTCTCTCTCCTTCCCCAGTTACCCATCTCAGCACACAACCAGCTAACATAAAACATCTTCCGCTCTTCTATCTCTTGAAGCTTCGAGCTTCACTCATGGCCGCCTCATCCTTTGCAGATGGTAACCGAATTTACTTCACTTATACACACACATACATCTCTCGACGACTTTTCCATACGATCTAAAATTTTGGTCTTTGAAAATTATTCTAGATATTTTTTTTTTGTTAGCTGGAAACACTTTCGTAGACTGTATTCTCTTACAAGTTTGGCAGTTGATTGATTATTTTGCGTGATTGTCGGAAGAGAATAATTCAACCGTTTTTTTCAGACATGTTGATCTTCATGGTCCCTCGTCTTGTCTGTTAATTACCGAACCACCCATATGCTTCTTCACTTATCAATTTCGTACTATTTTTATTTAATCCAAAAATGATTAAATCATAAATTCACATACACGTGTGTATATAGTCTAGATCTAAGTAGTTAAACTGATGTTTAATTCTTCAGGAGATAAAGATATGGAGAAAGGTGGAATCATCTTACAGTCTAGTTTGTCTCAAAACTCTATGTTAGATCCCTCACCAACACCTTCACCGTCCGCAACAGCAACTGCACCAGCTTTGGTCCTGTCTAACTCAGGCAAGAGAATGGACCAAGCTGGGAAAAAAAAGTACGTGAAGCAAGTCACCGGTCGTCACAACGACACCGAGCTTCACTTAGCTGCTCAGCGTGGCGATTTGGCAGCTGTGCAGCAGATTCTCAAGGATATCAACTCTCAGATGGAAGGGACTCTGAGCGGGGAAGAGTTCGACGCTGAAGTTGCAGAGATCAGAGCTTCGATTGTGAACGAGGTGAATGAGTTAGGCGAGACGGCGCTCTTCACTGCTGCTGATAAAGGACATCTCGATGTTGTGAAAGAGCTTTTGAAGTATTCGAGTAGAGAGAGTGTTGCTAAGAAGAACCGTTCTGGTTATGATCCTCTTCATATTGCTGCCATACAAGGCCATCATGGTAAGACTTCGTAAAAGCTTTTACTCTTTGTTTCTTCTTGTGATTGATGTATGGTTTGTTTCTTGAATGCAGCTATTGTTGAGGTGTTGCTAGATCATGATTCGACGCTTAGTCATACGTTTGGTCCATCGAATGCAACACCGCTTGTGTCTGCAGCTATGAGAGGACATACGGAGGTTGTGAACCAGCTCTTGTCCAAAGCTGGGGATTTGCTTGACATTTCAAGGTCTAACCATAAGAACGCGTTGCATCTAGCTGCAAGGCAAGGGCATGTGGACGTGATAAAAGCTCTGCTGGTTAAAGATCCTCAGCTAGCGAGAAGGGTTGACAAGAAAGGACAAACTGCACTTCACATGGCTGTAAAAGGACAGAGCTCCGAAGTGGTGAAACTGTTGTTGGATGCAGATCCTGCCATTGTTATGATGCCTGACAAGTCTTGCAACACGGCGTTACATGTTGCCACTAGGAAAAAACGAGCAGAGGTATGCCATCACCTAGAGTAGGCATACAGGTTCGGTTAGTTCAGGTTATTTGGTTCAGCATATATCTTACCAAATTAACTACAAATAAAGTTCGGTTCGGTATTCTGTTAACTCGGTTTTTGAAAATTCTTCGGAAGGTTTTTATTTCAGTCTGATTTTGGTTTAATCTTGTTAAACATTTTGATAAGTTCGGTTAATTTCGGATAAATCCGGTTATGTCGGTTAGTTCGGTTTGAGATTTTGGTGTGGTTTGGTTATAATTTATTTTTATAACTGATTGCCGAACCAAAAACCAAACTTTTTATAAAAACATACCGAATCAAACCGAACTCCTAACCAAACTAGCCGAACTAACCGGAGATTTGGTTCGGTTCGGTTCAACGGATCCGGTCCTGATTTTATTTCGATATCTTTGATTGAGTGTTTCACATATTGGCATGTTCTTGCAGATTGTGGAACTGTTGTTGTCACTACCTGATACCAACGCCAATGCTTTGACTAGAGAACGCAAGACAGCCCTCGACATTGCAGAGGGGCTTCCACTCTCAGAAGAATCTTCATACATAAAAGAGTGTCTTGCTCGTTGTGGGGCTCTTAGGGCGAATGAGCTGAACCAGCCAAGAGACGAGCTGAGAAGCACCGTCACCCAAATCAAGAACGATGTTCATATCCAGCTGGAACAGACCAAAAGAACAAACAAGAACGTGCACAACATTTCAAAAGAGCTCAGGAAACTCCACAGAGAAGGGATCAACAACGCAACCAACTCGGTTACCGTCGTGGCTGTACTCTTCGCAACCGTAGCTTTTGCTGCTATCTTCACAGTGCCAGGAGGAGACAACAACGACGGGTCAGCAGTGGTGGTAGGCAGAGCATCGTTCAAGATCTTCTTTATCTTCAACGCGATCGCGTTGTTCACTTCTCTGGCCGTCGTGGTGGTCCAGATCACGTTGGTGAGAGGAGAGACAAAGGCCGAGAAGAGAGTAGTGGAAGTGATCAACAAACTGATGTGGTTGGCATCGATGTGTACATCAGTGGCGTTTCTTGCATCGTCGTACATAGTGGTTGGGAGGAAGAACCAGTGGGCTGCAGAGCTTGTGACTGTGGTTGGGGGTGTGATCATGGCTGGTGTTCTTGGGACAATGACTTATTACGTGGTGAAGTCGAAGAGGGTGAGGTCAATGAGGAAGAGGATTAAGAGTGCTCGCAGGAGCGGTTCCAACTCGTGGCATCATTCAGATTACTCAAACTCGGAAGTTGATCCAATTTTCGCGATCTAAAGATTCGTTGAGAAGTAATGATCATGTAAATATATTTGGTGAAAGGAGCTAGAGTATCAATATGCAAAACACAATTGTCACAGCTTTGTTAACACTGGTGAACTCATTATATTCCAAAACTCAGTTAACCAAAGTACTATTCAAAAAACAGAGGAGCATCAGCATTGGTGTGTTTAAAAGTGAGACTCATTTGCGGTCTTGATCGGACCACTTGAGCTGCACGTCTTGGTGGTGATAGCAGCATTATGTCACATCTTACCCCAATCCAGGCTGCTGCAATGGCTGCTGAAAGGCGTTTACTTGATGACATCTGGTGTGGTTTACCAATCCGCAGAGGCTTTGGAAGACCAAGAGAATGATGGTGCGGAGCCCGTTTCGGTAAGGGAAACATGTACGAGCTTGAATGCAAAAAGAAGCAGTAGCTGCTCAAATGCCCACCAATTCGTGCCCTTCATCTTCAAGTCATCAATGGGGATCTGATGTCATTGATTTGACAGAGGAAGCTTCTGAAACAAGATGTAGTAAAAGAAGTTGCAGCCCAGGTGTCATGAAATCATCAGAAACTTCATACAATGCAAACCAAGGGAGAGAAGAAACTGCAATCTGGGAGTGTGCTATATCTATTCCGTTAAATTCGTTTTGTGTCTTGTGTTCTTGGAGCAGTTGTTGGCTCCTGATATGCGAGCTATGCACTGCAGCAAAGCCAAAGGAAAGGGAGATGAAGCACAAAGTCTGGTCATGCAAATTCTGTACGCTTGAAAACGAGGTGAAGCTGAGGCTTGTGGTCAGTGGAGATACACGTATGGACAACCATTGGCGACTCGTGCTCCTAATGTCGGCACTTGAGGGAGTGTTTTACATGGACCAAAACTCCAGTCTTACCCATTTTTTTTGTAGCTAAAGAGCGATGACAACAAGTTTCTCCAATAGATAAGCAAAAGCAATGTATATAAAAAGTTAAAAAACTGGACTAGGTTTTGCATCAGGATAACGATTTTTTGAGGATTTCTACACAGATGGTCTCTCTGCTCTCTCGTTGCTTCCATCTTCTATCCATGATGGTTTCAGTTCCTCTGCTTAGATTTTATGCTTGAAGGTTTCGAGGACTCTGTCGCTGAGGAATCTAGGGTGTGCTCATTCTATTTTGCCTGTCTCAGAATCTCTATTGTTTGCTTTGTAACATGTTTTTTTTTGGTATCTTTGCCATCCTTTTGAGTTAAGATCAAACTGACTAAATAATAGTATAGATAAGAATATACTATACTAATCAAAAGATTTAAGAATCAAAATTAATCAGATACTACTAGTTTAGGCCCATTCAGGTAACCTCTTGCGCGAGCCTCTGGGCCATTTTAGGTTTTAAGGTTTCAAGAATCTTTCTTTCCCTCTCTCTCTTCAGTAGACGACACCTATCATCATGACTACCGAAGAGAAAGAGATCCTCGCCGCCAAATTGGAAGAGCAGAAGATCGATGTAAACAGATTTATCTTCTTACTCTCTCTCTCTCTCTCTCTCTCTTTCTTTCTATTATCTGTAACTAGACTCAGCTCAGATTGTTTGGTTCCCGCCCCAGATCTTAGTGTTTTGAATACTTAAGATCTGAATTGTTTATGTTTAAACTTGGTTCAGTTATCGGTTTTCTAATAAATCACATAAAATTTTATAGATTAGCATTAGATATGTCTGATTTGTTTGCTTTTTGGACTGCTGTGTGTAGCTTGATAAGCCTGAAGTTGAGGACGATGATGATGACAACGATGAGGATGACTCAGATGATGATGTGGAAGGTAATAAGTCTTTCTTCCTCTTACTTCTTTCGATGAAGATTGTTTGTATCTTTCATCAAGATACATTGGTTGATGCTAAAAATAAATAAAAAAACATTAAATGAATCTTTATGTAGAGTTATTTTCTTTGTTATTGGAACATCCCACTGTGTGAATATCATATGCATTAGACTCTTGTTTCGTTGAAATTAATTATGATTCTTGTTTGATTACTTTCATTCTGTTGAATCATTTTATATTGAGATGTGATTGGTGAAACAGGACAAGATGGAGAGGGGGGAGGAGGAAAGTCAAAACAAAGCAGAAGTGAGAAGAAGAGTCGCAAAGCCATGCTCAAGCTCGGTATGAAACCCATCACCGGTGTCACCCGTGTCACCGTCAAAAAGAGCAAGAACGTTAGTCATTCTTTTCTTTTTTTCATACTCAAAATCTTTATTCCCCCCTTATATTTTGTTGTAAATAGTAATGATGGACACCGCTCTTAATCACAGATCATGTTCGTCATATCAAAACCTGATGTGTTCAAGAGTCCGGCTTCAGACACATATGTAATATTTGGAGAGGCAAAGATCGAGGACTTGAGCTCTCAGATGCAGTCGCAAGCTGCGGAGCAGTTCAAGGCTCCGGATCTCAGCAACGTGATCAAGGGTGAATCGGCGTCCAGTGCTGCTGCTGCAGTGGTGCAGGATGATGATGATGAGGAGGAGGTTGACGAGGAAGGTGTTGAGCCCAAGGACATTGAGTTGGTGATGACACAAGCAGGTGTGCCTAGACCAAGGGCCGTCAAGGCTCTCAAGGCTGCTGATGGAGATATTGTCTCTGCTATCATGGAGCTTACCACCTAAACCAGAATCTTTTCAACTTTTAGATGTGGTTTAACTTGAGTTATATGTCCCCTGAGGTTTTCAAAAAAGGTTGCGCTAGTTTTTGCTTTCATTGATTTTCAATGTTGTTGTAACGACCCTGATCTTAGGGTCAGACCCATTTGTTTTTTTTTTAATTAAAAACCCATCAACCTTTTTTTTTTTATCTTTGTCCCACATTGGAAGTTTAAGTTTCTTTCCTCCTTTCCCTTCTCCTATATAAGAAACTCCACCCCATTTCTTTATTCTCACCAAGTCAAAGTATTTTCTTTGCCTGTGACGAGTTGTTGTTGGAATATCCGACGACCACTCATTAGTTAATTTTTCGGTGGGATTCTAAGAAGATTCAGCGGAATTTCCGGGCGAAGCTTTCGGCGAGTTTTTCGGTAAGTTGTCGCCTTCATATTTCTAGTCATAGAAATCTATTTAGGGAAGTACCCAGTTTAGGAAACCGCCATTTTAGGAAAGTTTCTATTTTAGGAAAGTTTCTATTTTATGAAAGTTTATATTTTATGAAAGTTTCCATTTTTGGAAACTTTATTTCCTGAGATCTGAGTCTAAGCCGTTGATTCTCGTATTAGGTTGATCTCTTTGACCATCTTCCGTTGTTCATTCCAGCCAGTTGCTAAGGTGAGGGCTATTAGTTAAATCCGTCTAGTGTAGAATTCTTTCTATGTTAGTTTAGTTTCAAGCATGATCCGCCTGCTTGAATTGAGTCTTGTGTGATAATTATAATATTGAATGTTAACCGGAATTAGGGGTATAGAGGATTCAACTGTTGTTTGGATTGGTTGATGATAAGTGATGATATACATATATATATATATATAGTTATATAATTTGGACTATGTGGAGAGTGCGGGGGCCCAGAGAGATTTGGGCTAACGATGCATATGAGTACGGGGGCCCAGAGACGCCTGAGCTAGCGACGATATTGTGTGGTGCGGGTGCAAAGACGCTTGCATATCGACGATATTGGTGGAGTCGCGGGGTCCGAGATGTCCGACTAGCGACGATATTATATTATCGTATATCCGTATGAGGAGAATGCGGGGTGTGTAGATTAGCTATGTACCATCAGCGCATTGTTTGTTTGGTGTGATGCGGTAGGCATCGTGTTTGTTCATGTTAGAGTTAAACTTCCATAGTGGGAGTTCTATTTTCTAGTCGATGATTTATGGATCTAGCATCCCATACCTCACTGAGTGACTCCTGTTGCTCACCCTCCTTTCTTTCCTTTCGTGAGATCACGGACAGGAGTGATTGCTTTGGACCGGTGCTTTTGGGAGTTATTTTATTATTTTCGACTTTCGGTTTTATGGTTTTATCGATCTTATCGGACTTGTTTATTTTATCCGATTTATTAGATTTATGACGATGAGATGACTTTTGAGAAGTAATAAATGGAGATTTTATGAGATATTTATTTATTATATTATTTGGAAAATCGGGGTATTACAATTTGGTATCGAGGCGGGGTTCCGTCCGTCGATCGGGATGGCGATTTACGGACTCGGATTTTAGCGATTTCAATGTTTTGGGATTGGGAGTTTTGAAAGAAAAATGGCACCCTTCATCGAGTATCATTCGGTTAGTCGATAGAGATTCTGATTTTCTTTTCTTCCGCAAGAGATGACCAAGTTTCTTTCGCTTCCATTGTCTATTACCTTGTCTTTTCTCTTCTTCGAAACCGTGAACGTTCTCTCATCGTCTCTTTGGAATTCGGGACGAATTCCGATTAAGTGGGGGAGAATTGTAACGACCCTGATCTTAGGGCCAGACCCATTTGTTCTTTTTTTAATTAAAACCCATCAACCTTTTTTATCTTTGTCCCACATTGGAAGTTTAAGCTTCCTTCCTCCTTTCCTTCTCCTATATAAGAAACTCCACCCCATTTCTTTATTCTCACCAAGTCAAAGTATTTTCTTTGCCTGTGACGAGTTGTTGTTGGAATATCCGACGACCACCATTAGTTAATTTTTCGGTGGGATTCCAAGCAAGATTCGGCGGAATTTCGAGGCGAGCTTTGGTTTTCTGTAAGTTGTCGCCTTCATATTTCTAGTCATAGAAATCTATTTTAGGAAGTACCCAGTTTAGAAACCGCCATTTTAGGAAAGTTTCTATTTTAGGAAAGTTTCTATTTTAGGAAAGTTTCTATTTTAGGAAAGTTTCCATTTTTGGAAACTTTATTTCCTGAGATCTGAGTCTAAGCCGTTGATTCTCGTATTGCAGTTGATCTCTTTGACCATCTTCCGTTGTTCATTCCAGCCAGTTGCTAAGGTGAGGGCTATTCAGATTAATCCCGAGTGCTGGTAGAATTCTTTCTATGTTAGTTTAGTTTCGAAGCATGATCCGTCTGTTTGAATTGAGTCTTGTGTGATAATTATAATATTGAATGTTAACCGGAATTAGGGGTATAGAGGATTCAACTGTTGTTTGGATTGGTTGATGATAAGTGATGATATACATATATATATATAGTTATATAATTTGGACTATGTGGAGAGTGCGGGGGCCCAGAGAGATTTGGGCTAACGACGCATATGAGTACGGGGGCCCAGAGAAATCTGAGCTAGCGACGTATAGAGTGCGGGGGCACAGAGACATCTGAGCTAGCGACGCATATTGATGAGTACGGGGGCCCAGAGACGTCTGAGCTAGCGACGTATATTGTGTGGTGCGGGGTGCAAAGACGTTTGCATATCGACGCATATTGGTGGAGTGCGGGGGTCCAGAGATGTCTGGACTAGCGACGCATATTATATTATCGTATATCCGTATGAGGAGAATGCGGGGTGTGTAGATTAGCTATGTACCATCAGCGCATTGTTTGTTTGGTGTGATGCGGTAGGCATCGTGTTTGTTCATGTTAGAGTTAAACTTCCATAGTGGGAGTTCTATTTTCTAGTCAGTGATTTGCGGATCTAGCATCCCATACCTCACTGAGTGACTCCCCTGTTGCTCACCCTCCTTTCTTTCCTTTCAGGTGAGACTGCCGGACAGGAGTGATTGCTTTTGGACCGGGTGCTTTTGGGAGTTATTTTATTATTTTCAGACTTTCGGTTTTATGGTTTTATCGATCTTATCAGACTTGTTTATTTTATCCGATTTATTAGATTTATGACGATGAGATGACTTTTGAAAAGTAATAAATGGAGATTTTATGAGATATTTATTTATTATATTATTTGGAAAATCGGGGTATTACAGTTGTATCAGTATACAGTTTGGTTTGCGATAACAGTTAAATCCATCCATAAGACAGTAGTGTTAACCGCTATAGCGACACTGCATCGTTGCAACCGGTGGCTCACATTCTTCCACTACTGATAAAACGAAACAATCCCATCTTGAAACGACTTATCCAATGAATAAACTACTGAAAATCAAAAGCTGTACACTCCACCATCTGCCTGAAGAGTGTCGACACGGTCAAATACATTATCCACATCCAGACCAACCAAGTTCTTGGTTTTGCAATGGTTCTTCTCTGTAACAAAAGAGTCAAGAACATCAGTGTTCATGGGGACAACCTGCAACTGCTGTTCAAGTGTCTCTATCTCTTCCACCATCTCCTTCAATCCCCTCTTGATCTATTCCACACTTCTCCTCAGCCATAAAATTAAGTAATGGCTGGTTTACACGTGTTAATTACCCTTTTGCCCTTACTCTAAGATTTTTGGTTTCACAGATGAATACTCATGAATGAAAACATATTTTTCTAAACTAACTTCATATATTAAACCAAATTTATTATTGATAGCAGTTTTAGTATTCAACCCCGTTTAGCTAGAGAAACAACAGGACGCATTTAAATTGGAAGAAAATTAAAACAAAGCTTTTAATGTTTAGTTTCATAGAGAACTAACATAAGATGATGGTCAAAGAGGTTTAGAACCTTGGTTGCCTCCGTTTCTATAGAAAATGAAGATTTTATAATTTTAATTCCACTAATCTAGGCAGTATATGAAATTTTACTAAACTAAATGTTAAAAAATTAGAATGATTCCTATATACCATGAAAAATAGTTTAGAATACATTAATTTAAATGTAGATTGTGTTTTGATTTTTTTAAAAATGAAAGAGCATAAACTTCAGTATATAGAGCATTTACAGAAAAACTCAATATTTTAGAAGGGGTTAACCCACGGATTTTGGAAAATTTTCAAAATTTTAAAAATCTTGTTTTAATGTATAGTTTCATAGAGAACTAACATAAGATGATGGTCAAAGAGGTTTAGAACCTTGGTTGCCTCCATGTCTCTAGAAAATGAATATTTTGTAATTGCACTTCCACTAATCTAGCAGTATATGAAATTTTACTAAACTAAATGTTACAAAATTAGAATGATTCCTATATACCATGAAAAAGAGTTTAGAATACATTAATTTAAATGTAGATTGTGTTTTGATTTTTTTTAAAAAATGAAAGAGCGTAAACTTCAGTATATAGAGCATTTACAGAAAAATTCAATATTTTAGAAGGGGTTAAACCCACGGATTTTGGAAAATTTTCAAAATTTTAAAAATCTGGTTTTAATATATAGTTTCATAGAGAACTGATGTAATATGATGATCAAAGAGGTTTAGAACCTTTGTTGCCTCCGTGTCTTTAGAAAATGAATATTTTGTAATTGCACTTCCACTAATCTAGCAGTATATGAAATTTTACTAAACTAAATGTTAAAAAATTAGAATGATTCCTATATACCATGAAAAAGAGTTTAGAATACATTAATTTAAATGTAGATTGTGTTTTGGCTTTTTTTAAATAAATGAAAGAGCATAAACTTCAGTATATAGAGCATTTACCGAAAAACTCAATATTTTAGAAGGGGTTAACCAACGGATTTTGGAAAATTTTCAAAAATTTTAAAAATCTGGTTTTAATGTATAGTTTCATAGAGAACTAACATAAGATGATGGTCAAAGAGGTTTAGAACCTTGGTTGCCTCGCTTCTATAGAAAATGAAGATTTTATAATTTTAATTCCACTAATCTAGGCAAGATATGAAATTTTACTAAACTAAATGTTAAAAAAATTAGAATGATTCCTATATACCATGAAAAAGAGTTTAGAATACATTAATTTAAATGTAGATTGTGTTTTGATTTTTTTAAAAAAATGAAAGAGCATAAACTTCAGTATATAGAGCATTTACAGAAAAACTCAATATTTTAGAAGGGGTTAACCCACGGATTTTGGAAAATTTTCAAAATTTTAAAAATCTGGTTTTAATGTATAGTTTCATAGAGAACTAACATAAGATGATGGTCAAAGAGGTTTAGAACCTTGGTTGCCTCCATGTCTCTAGAAAATGAATATTTTGTAATTGCACTTCCACTAATCTAGCAAGATATGAAATTTTACTAAACTAAATGTTACAAATTAGAATGATTCCTATATACCATGAAAAAGAGTTTAGAATACATTAATTTAAATGTAGATTGTGTTTTGATTTTTTTAAAAATGAAAGAGCATAAACTTCAAGATATAGAGCATTTACGTAAAAATTCAATATTTTAGAAGGGTTAACCCACGATTTTGGAAAATTTTCAAAATTTTAAAAATCTGGTTTTAATATATAGTTTCATAGAGAACTGATGTAATATGATGATCAAAGAGGTTTAGAACCTTTGTTGCCTCCGTGTCTCTAGAAAATGAATATTTTGTAATTGCACTTCCACTAATCTAGCAGTATATGAAATTTTACTAAACTAAATGTTAAAAAATTAGAATGATTCCTATATACCATGAAAAAGAGTTTAGAATACATTAATTTAAATGTAGATTGTGTTTTGGCTTTTTAAATAAATGAAAGAGCATAAACTTCAAGATATAGAGCATTTACCTAAAAACTCAATATTTTGAAGGGTTAACCCACGATTTTGGAAAATTTTCAAAATTTTAAAAATCTGGTTTTAATGTATAGTTTCATAGAGAACTAACATAAGATGATGGTCAAAGAGGTTTAGAACCTTGGTTGCCTCCGTTTCTATAGAAAATGAAGATTTAATAATTTTAATTCCACTAATCTAGGCAGTATATGAAATTTTACTAAACTAAATGTTAAAAAATTAGAATGATTCCTATATACCATGAAAAAGAGTTTAGAATACATTAATTTAAATGTAGATTGTGTTTTGATTTTTTTAAAAATGAAAGAGCATAAACTTCAAGATATAGAGCATTTACCTAAAAACTCAATATTTTAGAAGGGTTAACCCACGGATTTTGGAAATTTTTCAAAAATTTTAAAAATCTGGTTTTAATGTATAGTTTCATAGAGAACTAACATAAGATGATGGTCAAAGAGGTTTAGAACCTTGGTTGCCTCCGTTTCTATAGAAAATGAAGATTTAATAATTTTAATTCCACTAATCTAAAGATATGAAATTTTACTAAACTAAATGTTAAAAAATTAGAATGATTCCTATATACCATGAAAAAGAGTTTAGAATAAATTAATTTAAATGTAGATTGTGTTTTGATTTTTTTAAAAAAATGAAAGAGCATAAACTTCAGTATATAGAGCATTTACAGAAAAACTCAATATTTTAGAAGGGGTTAACCCACGGATTTTGGAAATTTTTCAAAAATTTAAAATTCTGGTTTTAATATATAGTTTCATAGAGAACTAACATAAGATGATGGTCAAAGAGGTTTAGAACCTTTGTTGCCTCCGTGTGTCTAGAAAATGAATATTTTGTAATTGCACTTCCACTAATCTAGCAGTATATGAAATTTTACTAAACTAAATGTTAAAAAATTAGAATGATTCCTATATACCATGAAATAGAGTTTAGAATGCATTAATTTAAATGTAGATTTTGTTTTGACTTTTTTTAAAAAAATGAAAGAGCATAAACTTTAGTATATAGAGCATTTACCGAAAAACTCAATATTTTAGAAGGGGTTAACCCACGGATTTTGGAAAATTTTCAAAATTTTAAAAAACTGGTTTTAATGTATAATTTCATAGAGAACTAACATAAGATGATGGTCAAAGAGGTTTAGAACCTTGGTTGCCTCCGTTTCTATAGAAAATGAAGATTTTATAATTTTAATTCCACTAATCTAGGCAGTATATGAAATTTTACTAAACTAAATGTTAAAAAATTAGAATGATTCCTATATACCATGAAAAAGAGTTTAGAATACATTAATTTCAATGTAGATTGTGTTTTGAGTTTTTTTTTTAAAAAAATGAAAGAGCATAAACTTCAGTATATAGAGCATTTACAGAAAAACTCAATATTTTAAAAGGGGTTAACCCACGGATTTTAGAAAATTTTAAAATTTTTAAAAATATGGTTTTAATGTATAGTTTCATTGAGAACTAACATAAGATGATGGTCAAAGTGGTTTAGAACCTTGGTTGCCTCCGTTTCTATAGAAAATGAAGATTTTATAATTTTAATTCCACTAATCTAGGCAGTATATGAAATTTTACTAAACTAAATGTTAAAAAATTAGAATGATTCCTATATACCATGAAAAAGAGTTTAGAATACATTAATTTAAATGTAGATTGTGTTTTGATTTTTTTTTTTTAAAAATGAAAGATAATAAACTTCAGTATATAGAGCATTTACAGAAAAAACTCAATATTTTAGAAGGGGTTAACCCACGGATTTTGGAAAATTTTCAAAATTTTAAAAATCTGGTTTTAATGTATAGTTTCATAGAGAACTAACATAAGATGATGGTCAAAGAGGTTTAGAACCTTGGTTGCCTCCGTTTCTATAGAAAATGAAGATTTAATAATTTAAATTCCACTAATCTAGGCAGTATATGAAATTTTACTAAACTAAATGTTAAAAAATTAGAATGATTCCTTTATACAATGAAAAAGAGTTTAGACTACATTAATTTAAATGTAGATTGTGTTTTGATTTTTTTTTTTAAAATGAAAGAGCATAAACTTCAAGATATAGAGCATTTACAGAAAAATCCAATATTTTAGAAGGGGTTATCCCACGGATTTTGAAAATTTTTCAAAATTTTAAAAATCTGGTTTTAATGTATAGTTTCATAGAGAAGTAACATAAGAGGATGGTCAAAGAGGTTTAGAACCTTGGTTGCCTCTGTTTCTATAGAAAATGAAGATTTTATAATTTAAATTCCACTAATCTAGCAAGATATGAAATTTTACTAAACTAAATGTTAAAAAATTAGAATGATTCCTTTATACAATGAAAAAGAGTTTAGACTACATTAATTTAAATGTAGATTGTGTTTTGATTTTTTTTTTAAAATGAAAGAGCATAAACTTCAGTATATAGAGCATTTACAGAAAAATCCAATATTTTAGAAGGGGTTATCCCACGGATTTTGAAAATTTTTCAAAATTTTAAAAATCTGGTTTTAATGTATAGTTTCATAGAGAAGTAACATAAGAGGATGGTCAAAGAGGTTTAGAACCTTGGTTGCCTCTGTTTCTATAGAAAATGAAGATTTTATAATTTAAATTCCACTAATCTAGGCAGTATATGAAATTTTACTAAACTAAATGTTAAAAAAATTAGAATGATCCCTATATACCATGAAAAAGAGTTTAGAATACATTAATTTAAATGTAGATTGTGTTTTGATTTTTTTAAAAATGAAAGAGCATAAACTTCAAGATATGAGCATTTACTTAAAAACTCAATATTTTAAGGGTTAACCCACGGATTTTGGAAAATTTTCAAAATTTTAAAAATCTGGTTTTAATGTATAGTTTCATAGAGAACTAACATAAGATGATGGTCAAAGAGGTTTAGAACCTTGGTTGCCTCCGCTTCTATAGAAAATGAAGATTTTATAATTTAAATTCCACTAATCTAGGCAAGATATGAAATTTTACTAAACTAAATGTTAAAAAATTAGAATGATTCCTATATACCCTGAAAAAGAGTTTAGAATACATTAATTTAAATGTAGATTGTGTTTTGATTTTTTTTAAAAATGAAAGAACATAAACTTCAAGATATAGAGCATTTACGTAAAAACTCAATAATTTAGAAGGGTTAACCCACGGATTTTGGAAAATTTTAAAATTTTAAAAATTTTAAAAATCTGGTTTTAATGTATAGTTTCATAGAGAACTAACATAAGATGATGGTCAAAGAGGTTTAGAACCTTGGTTGCCTCCGCTTCTATAGAAAATGAAGATTTTATAATTTAAATTCCACTAATCTAGGCAGTATATGAAATTTTACTAAACTAAATGTTAAAAAATTAGAATGATTCCTATATACCCTGAAAAAGAGTTTAGAATACATTAATTTAAATGTAGATTGTGTTTTGATTTTTTTTTTTAAAAATGAAAGAACATAAACTTCAAGATATAGAGCATTTACTTAAAAACTCAATAATTTAGAAGGGTTAACCCACGGATTTTGGAAAATTTTAAAATTTTAAAAATTTTAAAATCTGGTTTTAATGTTTAGTTTCATAGAGAACTAACATAAGATGATGGTCAAAGAGGTTTAGAACCTTGGTTGCCTCCGCTTCTATAGAAAATGAAGATTTTATAATTTTAATTCCACTAATCTAGGCAAGATATGAAATTTTACTAAACTAAATGTTAAAAAATTAGAATGATTCCTATATACAATGAAAAATAGTTTAGACTACATTAATTTAAATGTAGATTGTGTTTTAATTTTTTTTTTAGAAAATGAATGAGCATAAACTTCAGTATATAGAGCATTTAAAGAAAAACTCAATATTTTAGAGGGGCTTATCCCACGGATTCTGGAAAATTTTAAAATTTTTAAAAATTTGGTTTTAATGTATAGTTTCAAAGAGAACTAACAGAAGATGATGGTCAAAGAGGTTTAGAACCTTGGTTGCCTCCGTTTCTATAGAAAATGAATATTTTATAATTTAAGTTCCACTAATCTAGGCAGTATATGAAATTTTATTAAACTAAATGTTAAAAAATTAGAATGATTCCTATATACCATGAAAAAGAGTTTAGAATACATTAATTTAAATGTAGATTGTGTTTTGATTTTTTTTAAAAATGAAAGAGCATAAACTTCAAGATATAGAGCATTTACTTAAAAACTCAATATTTTAAGGGTTAACCCACGGATTTTGGAAGATTTTCAAAATTTTAAAATCTGGTTTTAATGTATAGTTTCATAGAGAACTAACATAAGATGATGGTCAAAGTGGTTTAGAACCTTGGTTGCCTCCGCTTCTATAGAAAATGAAGATTTAATAATTTAAATTCCACTAATCTAGGCAAGATATGAAATTTTACTAAACTAAATGTTAAAAAATTAGAATGATTCCTATATACAATGAAAAGAGTTTAGAATACATTAATTTAAATGTAGATTGTGTTTTGATTTTTATTTTTAAAATGAAAGAGCATAAACTTCAAGATATAGAGCATTTACGAAAAACTCAATATTTTAGAAGGGTTATCCCACGGATTTTGGTAAATTTTCAAAATTTTAAAATCTGGTTTTAATGTATAGTTTCATAGAGAACTAACATATGATGATGGTCAAAGAGGTTTAGAACCTTGGTTGCCTCCGCTTCTATAGAAAATGAATATTTTATAATTTAAGTTCCACTAATCTAGGCAAGATATGAAATTTTATTAAACTAAATGTTAAAAAATTAGAATGATTCCTATATACCATGAAAAAGAGTTTAGAATACATTAATTTAAATGTAGATTGTGTTTTGATTTTTTTAAAATGAAAGAGCATAAACTTCAAGATATAGAGCATTTACAGAAAAACTCAATATTTTAAACGGGGTTAACCCACGGATTTTGGAAGATTTTCAAAATTTTAAAAATCTGGTTTTAATGTATAGTTTCATAGAGAACTAACATAAGATGATGGTCAAAGAGTTTAGAACCTTGGTTGCCTCGCTTCTATAGAAAATGAATATTTTATAATTTAAATTCCACTAATCTAGGCAGTATATGAAATTTTACTAAACTAAATGTTAAAAAATTAGAATGATTCCTATATACCCTGAAAAAGAGTTTAGAATACATTAATTTAAATGTAGATTGTGTTTTGATTTTTTTTAAAATGAAAGAACATAAACTTCAGTATATAGAGCATTTACAGAAAAACTCAATAATTTAGAAGGGGTTAACCCACGGATTTTGAAAAAAAATTTAAAAATTTTAAAAATCTGGTTTTAATGTTTAGTTTCATAGAGAACTAACATAAGATGATGGTCAAAGAGGTTTAGAACCTTGGTTGCCTCCGTTTCTATAGAAAATGAAGATTTTATAATTTTAATTCCACTAATCTAGGCAGTATATGAAATTTTACTAAACTAAATGTTAAAAAATTAGAATGATTCCTATATACAATGAAAAATAGTTTAGACTACATTAATTTAAATGTAGATTGTGTTTTAATTTTTTTTTTTAGAAAATGAAAGAGCATAAACTTCAGTATATAGAGCATTTATAGAAAAACTCAATATTTTAGAAGGGCTTATCCCACGGATTCTGGAAAATTTTAAAATTTTTAAAAATTTGGTTTTAATGTATAGTTTCAAAGAGAACTAACAGAAGATGATGGTCAAAGAGGTTTAGAACCTTGGTTGCCTCCGTTTCTATAGAAAATGAATATTTTATAATTTAAGTTCCACTAATCTAGGCAGTATATGAAATTTTATTAAACTAAATGTTAAAAAATTAGAATGATTCCTATATACCATGAAAAAGAGTTTAGAATACATTAATTTAAATGTAGATTGTGTTTTGATTTTTTTTTTAAAATGAAAGAGCATAAACTTCAGTATATAGAGCATTTACAGAAAAACTCAATATTTTAGAAGGGGTTAACCCACGGATTTTGGAAGATTTTCAAAATTTTAAAAATCTGGTTTTAATGTATAGTTTCATAGAGAACTAACATAAGATGATGGTCAAAGTGGTTTAGAACCTTGGTTGCCTCCGTTTCTATAGAAAATGAAGATTTAATAATTTAAATTCCACTAATCTAGGCAGTATATGAAATTTTACTAAACTAAATGTTAAAAAATTAGAATGATTCCTATATACCATGAAAAAGAGTTTAGAATACATTAATTTAAATGTAGATTGTGTTTTGATTTTTATTTTTAAAATGAAAGAGCATAAACTTCAGTATATAGAGCATTTACAGAAAAACTCAATATTTTAGAAAGGGTTATCCCACGGATTTTGGTAAATTTTCAAAATTTTAAAAATCTGGTTTTAATGTATAGTTTCATAGAGAACTAACATATGATGAAGGTCAAGGAGGTTTAGAACCTTGGTTGCCTCCGTTTCTATAGAAAATGAAGATTTTATAATTTTAATTCCACTAATCTAGGCAATATATGAAATTTTACTAAACTAAATGTTAAAAAATTAGAATGATTCCTATATACCATGAAAAAGAGTTTAGAATAAGTTAATTTAAATGTAGATTGTGTTTTGAGTTTTTTTTTTAAAAAATGAAAGAACATAAACTTCAGTATATAGAGCATTTACAGAAAAACTCAATATTTTAGAAGGGGTTAACCCACGGATTTTGGAAAAAATTTTCAAAATTTTAAAAATCTGGTTTTAATGTATAGTTTCACAGAGAACTAACATAAGATGATGGTCAAAGAGTTTAGAACCTTGGTTGCCTCCTCGCTTCTATAGAAAATGAAGATTTTATAATTTTAATTCCACTAATCTAAAGATATGAAATTTTACTAAACTAAATTTTAAAAAATTAGAATGATTCCTATATACCATGAAAAAGAGTTTAGAATACATGAATTTAAATGTTGATTTTTTTTTAAAAAAAAATGAAAGAGCATAAACTTCAGTATATAGAGCATTTACAGAAAAACTCAATATTTTAAAAGGGGTTAACCCACGGATTTTGGTAAATTTTCAAAATTTTAAAAATCTGGTTTTAATGTATAGTTTCATAGAGAACTAACATATGATGATGGTCAAAGAGGTTTAGAACCTTGGTTGCCTCCGTTTCTATAGAAAATGAATATTTTATAATTTAAGTTCCACTAATCTAGGCAGTATATGAAATTTTATTAAACTAAATGTTAAAAAATTAGAATGATTCCTATATACCATGAAAAAGAGTTTAGAATACATTAATTTAAATGTAGATTGTGTTTTGATTTTTTTTTAAAATGAAAGAGCATAAACTTCAAGATATATAGAGCATTCTGAGAAAAACTCAATATTTTAGAAGGGTTAACCCACGGATTTTGGAAAATTTTCAAAATTTTAAAAATCTGGTTTTAATGTATAGTTTCATAGAGAACTAACATAAGATGATGGTCAAAGTGGTTTAGAACCTTGGTTGCCTCCGTTTCTATAGAAAATGAAGATTTAATAATTTAAATTCCACTAATCTAGCAAGATATGAAATTTTACTAAACTAAATGTTAAAAAATTAGAATGATTCCTATATACCATGAAAAAGAGTTTAGAATACATTAATTTAAATGTAGATTGTGTTTTGATTTTTTTTAAAATGAAAGAGCATAAACTTCAGTATATAGAGCATTCTGAGAAAAACTCAATATTTTAGAAGGGTTAACCCACAGATTTTGGAAAAATTTTCAAAATTTTAAAAATCTGGTTTTAATGTATAGTTTCATAGAGAACTAACATAAGATGATGGTCAAAGAGGTTTAGAACCTTGGTTGCCTCCGTTTCTATAGAAAATGAAGATTTTATAATTTTAATTCCACTAATCTAAAGATATGAAATTTTACTAAACTAAATGTTAAAAAATTAGAATGATTCCTATAAACCATGAAAATATTTTAGAATACATTAATTTAAATGTAGATTGTGTTTTGATTTTTTTTTTTAAAAATGAAAGAGCATAAACTTCAGTATATAGAGCATTTACAGAAAAACTCAATATTTTAGAAGGGGTTAACCCACGGATTTTGGAAAAATTTTCAAAATTTTAAAAATCTGGTTTTAATGTATAGTTTCATAGAGAACTAACATAAGATGATGGTCAAAGAGGTTTAGAACCTTGGTTGCCTCCGTTTCTATAGAAAATGAATATTTTATAATTTAAGTTCCACTAATCTAGGCAGTATATGAAATTTTATTAAACTAAATGTTAAAAAATTAGAATGATTCCTATATACCATGAAAAAGAGTTTAGAATACATTAATTTAAATGTAGATTGTGTTTTGATTTTTTTTAAAATGAAAGAGCATAAACTTCAGTATATAGAGCATTTAGAGAAAAACTCAATATTTTAGAAGGGGTTAACCCACAGATTTTGGAAAATTTTCAAAATTTTAAAAATCTGGTTTTAATGTATAGTTTCATAGAGAACTAACATAAGATGATGGTCAAAGTGGTTTAGAACCTTGGTTGCCTCCGTTTCTATAGAAAATGAAGATTTTATAATTTAAATTCCACTAATCTAGGCAGTATATGAAATTTTACTAAACTAAATGTTAAAAAATTAGAATGATTCCTATATACCATGAAAAAGAGTTTAGAATACATTAATTTAAATGTAGATTGTGTTTTGATTTTTTTTTTTAAAATGAAAGAGCATAAACTTCAGTATATAGAGCATTTACAGAAAAACTCAATATTTTAAAAGGGTTAACCCACGGATTTTGGAAAATTTTCAAAATTTTAAAAATCTGGTTTTAATGTATAGTTTCATAGAGAACTAACATATGATGATGGTCAAAGAGGTTTAGAACCTTGGTTGCCTCCGTTTCTATAGAAAATGAAGATTTTATAATTTTAATTCCACTAATCTAGGCAGTATATGAAATTTTACTAAACTAAATGTTAAAAAATTAGAATGATTCCTATATACCATGAAAAGAGTTTAGAATAAGTTAATTTAAATGTAGATTGTGTTTTGATTTTTTTTAAAATGAAAGAGCATAAACTTCAGTATATAGAGCATTCTGAGAAAAACTCAATATTTTAGAAGGGTTAACCCACGGATTTTGGAAAATTTTCAAAATTTTAAAAATCTGGTTTTAATGTATAGTTTCACAGAGAACTAACATAAGATGATGGTCAAAGAGGTTTAGAACCTTGGTTGCCTCCGTTTCTATAGAAAATGAAGATTTTATAATTTTAATTCCACTAATCTAGGCAGTATATGAAATTTTACTAAACTAAATGTTAAAAAATTAGAATGATTCCTATATACCATGAAAAGAGTTTAGAATACATTAATTTAAATGTATATTGTGTTTTGATTTTTTTTAAAAAATGAAAGAGCATAAACTTCAGTATATAGAGCATTCTGAGAAAAACTCAATATTTTAGAAGGGTTAACCCACGATTTTGGAAAATTTTCAAAATTTTAAAATCTGGTTTTAATGTATAGTTTCATAGAGAACTAACATATGATGATGGTCAAAGAGGTTTAGAACCTTGGTTGCCTCCGTTTCTATAGAAAATGAAGATTTTATAAATTTTAATTCCACTAATCTAGGCATGATATGAAATTTCACTAAATTAAATGCTAAAAAATAGAATGATTCCTATATACCATGAAAAGAGTTTAGAATAAGTTAATTTAAATGTAGATTGTGTTTTGATTTTTTTTAAAATGAAAGAGCATAAACTTCAAGATATAGAGCATTTACGTAAAAACTCAATATTTTAAGGGGTTAACCCACGATTTTGGAAAATTTTCAAAATTTTAAAATCTGGTTTTAATGTATAGTTTCACAGAGAACTAACATAAGATGATGGTCAAAGAGTTTAGAACCTTGGTTGCCTCGCTTCTATAAAAATGAAGATTTTATAATTTTAATTCCACTAATCTAGGCAAGATATGAAATTTTACTAAACTAAATGTTAAAAAATTAGAATGATTCCTATATACCATGAAAAGAGTTTAGAATACATGAATTTAAATGTTGATTGTGTTTTGATTTTTTTTTAAAAAATGAAAGAGCATAAACTTCAGTATATAGAGCATTCTGAGAAAAACTCAATATTTTAGAAGGGTTAACCCACAGATTTTGGAAAATTTTCAAAATTTTAAAATCTGGTTTTAATGTATAGTTTCATAGAGAACTAACATATGATGATGGTCAAAGAGGTTTAGAACCTTGGTTGCCTCCGTTTCTATAGAAAATGAAGATTTTATAAATTTTAATTCCACTAATCTAGGCATGATATGAAATTTCACTAAATTAAATGCTAAAAAAATAGAATGATTCCTATATACCATGAAAAAGAGTTTAGAATACATTAATTTAAATGTTGATTGTGTTTTGATTTTTTTTTAAAAAAATGAAAGAGCATAAACTTCAGTATATAGAGCATTTACAGAAAAAACTCAATATTTTAAAAGGGGTTAACCCACGGATTTTGGAAAATTTTCAAAATTTTCAAAATCTGGTTTTAATGTATAGTTTCACAGAGAACTAACATAAGATGATGGTCAAAGTGGTTTGAAACCTTGGTTGCCTCCGTTTCTATAGAAAATGAAGATTTTATAATTTTAATTCCACTAATCTAGGCAGTATATGAAATTTTACTAAACTAAATGTTAAAAAAATAGAATGATTCCTATATACCATGAAAAAGAGTTTAGAATACATTAATTTAAATGTTGATTGTGTTTTGATTTTTTTTTTTAAAAAATGAAAGAGCATAAACTTCAGTATATAGAGCATTTACAGAAAAACTCAATATTTTAGAAGGGGTTAACCCACGGATTTTGGAAAATTTTCAAAATTTTAAAAATCTTGTTTTAATGTATAGTTTCACAGAGAACTAACATAAGATGATGGTCAAAGAGTTTTAGAACCTTGGTTGCCTCCGTTTCTATAGAAAATGAAGATTTTATAATTTTAATTCCACTAATCTAGGCAGTATATGAAATTTTACTAAACTAAATGTTAAAAAATTAGAATGATTCCTATATACCATGAAAATAGAATACATTAATTTAAATGTATATTGTGTTTTGATTTTTTTTTTAAAAATGAAAGAGCATAAACTTCAGTATATAGAGCATTTACAGAAAAACTCAATATTTTAGAAGGGGTTAATACACGGATTTTGGAAAATTTCAAAAATTTTAAAAATCTGGTTTTAATGTATAGTTTCATAGAGAACAAACATAAGATGATGGTCAAAGAGTTTAGAATACATTAATTTAAATGTTGATTGTGTTTTGATTTTTTTAAAAAATGAAAGAGCATAAACTTCAAGATATGAGCATTTACGTAAAAACTCAATATTTTAAGGGGTTAACCCACTGATTTTGGAAAATTTTCAAAATCTGGTTTTAATGAATAGTTTCATAGAGAACTAACATAAGATGATGTTCAAAGAAGTTTAGAACCTTTGTTGCCTCGCTTCTATAGAAAATGAATATTTTATAATTTAAGTTCCACTAATCTAGCAAGATATGAAATTTTAATAAACTAAATGTTAATAAATTAGAATGATTCTTATATTCCATGAAAAAAGAGTTTAGAATACATTTTATTGAAATAAAGAATGTGTTTTGATTTTTTTTTAAATGAAAGAGCATAAACTTCAGTATAAGGCATTTATTGAAAAACTCAATATTTTAGAAGGGGTTAACCCACAGATTTTGGAAAATTTTCAAAATTTTCAAAATTTTCAAAATTTTCAAAATTTTAAAAATCTTGTTTTAATGTATAGTTTCATAGAGAACTAACATATGATGATGGTCAAAGAGTTTAGAATAGGTTAATTTAAATGTAGATTGTGTTTTGATTTTTTTTAAAATGAAAGAGCATAAACTTCATTATATAGAGCATTTACGTAAAAACTCAATATTTTAGAATACATTAATTTAAATGTATATTGTGTTTTGATTTTTTTTAAAATGAAAGAGCATAAACTTCAGTATATAGAGTATTTTTACCGAAAAACTCAATATTTTAGAAGGGGTTAACCCACAGAATTTGGAAAATTTTCAAAAATATGAAATTCCGGTTTTAATGAATAGTTTCATAGAGAACTGATGTAAGATGATGGTCAAAGAGGTTTAGAACCTTGGTTGCCTCGCTTCTATAGAAAATGAAGATTTTATAATTGTAATTCCACTACTCTAGGCAGTATATGAAATTTTAATAAACTAAATGTTAATAAATTAGAATGATTCTTATATTCCATGAAAAAAGAGTTTAGAATACATTTTATTGAAATAAAGAATGTGTTTTGATTTTTTTTTAAAAATGAAAGAGCATAAACTTCAGTATATAGATCATTTACCGAAAAACTCAATATTTTAAGGGGTTAACCCACAGATTTTGGAAAATTTTCAAAATTTTCAAAATTTTAAAAATCTTGTTTTAATGTATAGTTTCAGAGAACTAACATATGATGATGGTCAAAAAGGTTTAGAACCTTGGTTGCCTCGCTTCTATAGAAAATGAATATTTTATAATTTTAATTCCACTAATCTAGGCAGATATGAAATTTTATTAAACTAAATGTTAATAAATTAGAATGATTCTTATATACCATGAAAATAGAATACATTAATTTAAATGTATATTGTGTTTTGATTTTTTTAAAAAATGAAAGAGCATAAACTTCAGTATATAGAGCATTTACCTAAAAACTCAATATTTTAAGGGGTTAACCCACTGATTTTGGAAAATTTTCAAAATTTTCAAAATTTTAAAAATCTTGTTTTAATGTATAGTTTCACAGAGAACTAACATATGATGATGGTCAAAAAGGTTTAGAACCTTGGTTGCCTCGCTTCTATAGAAAATGAATATTTTATAATTTAAATTCCACTAATCTAGGCAGATATGAAATTTTATTAAACTAAATGTTAATAAATTAGAATGATTCTTATATACCATGAAAATAGAATACATTAATTTAAATGTATATTGTGTTTTGATTTTTTTAAAAATGAAATAGCATAAACTTCAGTATATAGAGCATTTACTAAAAACTCAATATTTTAAGGGGTTAACCCACAGATTTTGGAAAATTTTCAAAATTTTCAAAATTTTCAAAATTTTAAAAATCTTGTTTTAATGTATAGTTTCATAGAGAACTGATGTAAGATGATGGTCAAAGTGGTTTGAAACCTTGGTTGCCTCCGCTTCTATAGAAAATGAAGATTTACAATTGTAATTCCACTAATCTAGGCAGATATGAAATTTTACTAAATTAAATGTTAAAAATTAGAATGATTCCTATATACCATGAAAATAGTTTAGAATACATGAATTTAAATGTTGATTGTGTTTTGATTTTTTTAAAATGAAATAGCATAAACTTCATTATATAGAGCATTTACGTAAAAACTCAATATTTTAAGGGGTTAACCCACAGATTTTGGAAAATTTTCAAAATTTTCAAAATCTGGTTTTAATGTATAGTTTCACAGAGAACTAACATATGATGATGGTCAAAGAGTTTAGAATAAGTTAATTTAAATGTAGATTGTGTTTTGATTTTTTTTAAAATGAAAGAGCATAAACTTCAGTATATAGAGCATTTACAGAAAAACTCAATATTTTAGAAGGGGTTAACCCACGGATTTTGGAAAAAATTTTCAAAATTTTAAAAATCTTGTTTTAATGTATAGTTTCACAGAGAACTAACATAAGATGATGGTCAAAGAGTTTTAGAACCTTGGTTGCCTCCGTTTCTATAGAAAATGAAGATTTTATAATTTTAATTCCACTAATCTAGGCAGTATATGAAATTTTACTAAACTAAATGTTAAAAAATTAGAATGATTCCTATATACCATGAAAATAGAATACATTAATTTAAATGTATATTGTGTTTTGATTTTTTTTTTAAAAATGAAAGAGCATAAACTTCAGTATATAGAGCATTTACAGAAAAACTCAATATTTTAGAAGGGGTTAATACACGGATTTTGGAAAAAAATTTCAAAATTTAAAAAATCTGGTTTTAATGTATAGTTTCATAGAGAACAAACATAAGATGATGGTCAAAGAGGTTTAGAACCTTGGTTGCCTCCGTTTCTATAGAAAATGAAGATTTTATAATTTTAATTCCACTAATCTAGGCAGTATATGAAATTTTACTAAACTAAATGTTAAAAAATTAGAATGATTCCTATATACCATGAAAATAGTTTAGAATACATGAATTTAAATGTTGATTGTGTTTTGATTTTTTTTTTTTTAAAATGAAAGAGCATAAACTTCAGTATATGAGCATTTACAGAAAAACTCAATATTTTAAAAGGAACACCCACGGATTTTGGAAAATTTTCAAAATTTTAAAAATCTGGTTTTAATGTATAGTTTCATAGAGAACTAACATATGATGATGGTCAAAGAGGTTTAGAACCTTGGTTGCCTCCGTTTCTATAGAAAATGAAGATTTTATAATTTTAATTCCACTAATCTAGGCATGATACGAAATTTTACTAAACTAAATGTTAAAAAATTAGAATGATTCTTATATACCATGAAAAAGAGTTTAGAATAAGTTAATTTAAATGTAGATTGTGTTTTGATTTTTTTTTTTTTAAAATGAAAGAGCATAAACTTCAGTATATAGAGCATTTACAGAAAACTCAATATTTTAAAAGGAACACCCACGGATTTTGGAAAATTTTCAAAATTTTAAAAATCTGGTTTTAATGTATAGTTTCATAGAGAACTAACATATGATGATGGTCAAAGAGGTTTAGAACCTTGGTTGCCTCCGTTTCTATAGAAAATGAAGATTTTATAATTTTAATTCCACTAATCTAGGCATGATACGAAATTTTACTAAACTAAATGTTAAAAAATTAGAATGATTCTTATATACCATGAAAAAGAGTTTAGAATAAGTTAATTTAAATGTAGATTGTGTTTTGAGTTTTTTTTTTAAAAAATGAAATAGCATAAACTTCAGTATATAGAGCATTTACAGAAAAACTCAATATTTTAAAAGGGGTTAACCCACGGATTTTGGAAAATTTTCAAAATTTTAAAAATCTGGTTTTAATGTATAGTTTCACAGAGAACTAACATAAGATGATGGTCAAAGTGGTTTAGAACCTTGGTTGCCTCGCTTCTATAGAAAATGAAGATTTTATAATTTTAATTCCACTAATCTAGCAAGATATGAAATTTCACTAAATTAAATGCTAAAAAATAGAATGATTCCTATATACCATGAAAAAGAGTTTAGAATACATTAATTTAAATGTTGATTGTGTTTTGATTTTTTTAAAAAATGAAAGAGCATAAACTTCAAGATATAGAGCATTTACGTAAAAACTCAATATTTTAAAAGGGGTTAACCCACGATTTTGGAAAATTTTCAAAATTTAAAATCTGGTTTTAATGTATAGTTTCACAGAGAACTAACACAAGATGATGGTCAAAGTGGTTTAGAACCTTGGTTGCCTCCGTTTCTATAGAAAATGAAGATTTTATAATTTTAATTCCACTAATCTAGGCAGTATATGAAATTTCACTAAATTAAATGCTAAAAAAATAGAATGATTCCTATATACCATGAAAAAGAGTTTAGAATACATTAATTTAAATGTTGATTGTGTTTTGATTTTTTTTAAAAAATGAAAGAGCATAAACTTCAGTATATAGAGCATTTACAGAAAAACTCAATATTTTAAAAGGGGTTAACCCACGGATTTTGGAAAATTTTCAAAATTTAAAATCTGGTTTTAATGTATAGTTTCATAGAGAACTAACATATGATGATGGTCAAAGAGGTTTAGAACCTTGGTTGCCTCCGCTTCTATAGAAAATGAATATTTTATAATTTAAGTTCCACTAATCTAGGCAAGATATGAAATTTTATTAAACTAAATGTTAAAAAATTAGAATGATTCCTATATACCATGAAAAAGAGTTTAGAATACATTAATTTAAATGTAGATTGTGTTTTGATTTTTTTAAAATGAAAGAGCATAAACTTCAGTATATAGAGCATTTACAGAAAAACTCAATATTTTAGAAGGGGTTAACCCACGGATTTTGGAAGATTTTCAAAATTTTAAAAATCTGGTTTTAATGTATAGTTTCATAGAGAACTAACATAAGATGATGGTCAAAGTGGTTTAGAACCTTGGTTGCCTCCGTTTCTATAGAAAATGAATATTTTATAATTTAAATTCCACTAATCTAGGCAGTATATGAAATTTTACTAAACTAAATGTTAAAAAATTAGAATGATTCCTATATACCATGAAAAAGAGTTTAGAATACATTAATTTAAATGTAGATTGTGTTTTGATTTTTTTTTTAAAATGAAAGAGCATAAACTTCAGTATATAGAGCATTTACAGAAAAACTCAATATTTTATAAGGGGTTAACCCACGGATTTTGGAAAAAATTTTCAAAATTTTAAAAATCTTGTTTTAATGTATAGTTTCACAGAGAACTAACATAAGATGATGGTCAAAGTGGTTTGAAACCTTGGTTGCCTCCGTTTCTATAGAAAATGAAGATTTTATAATTTTAATTCCACTAATCTAGGCAGTATATGAAATTTTACTAAATTAAATGTTAAAAAAATAGAATGATTCCTATATACCATGAAAAAGAGTTTAGAATACATTAATTTAAATGTTGATTGTGTTTTGATTTTTTTTTTAAAAAAATGAAAGAGCATAAACTTCAAGATATAGAGCATTTACGTAAAAACTCAATATTTTAAGGGGTTAACCCACGGATTTTGGAAAAAAATTTCAAAATTTTAAAAATCTTGTTTTAATGTATAGTTTCACAGAGAACTAACATAAGATGATGGTCAAAGAGTTTTAGAATCTTGGTTGCCTCCGTTTCTATAGAAAATGAAGATTTTATAATTTTAATTCCACTAATCTAGGCAGTATATGAAATTTTACTAAACTAAATGTTAAAAAATTAGAATGATTCCTATATACCATGAAAATAGAATACATTAATTTAAATGTATATTGTGTTTTGATTTTTTTAAAAAATGAGAGAGCATAAACTTCAGTATATAGAGCATTTACCGAAAAACTCAATATTTTAGAAGGGGTTAACACACGGATTTTGGAAAAATATTTCAAAATTTAAAAAATCTGGTTTTAATGTATAGTTTCATAGAGAACAAACATAAGATGATGGTCAAAGAGGTTTAGAACCTTGGTTGCCTCCGTTTATAGAAAATGAAGATTTTATAATTTTAATTCCACTAATCTAGGCAGTATATGAAATTTTACTAAACTAAATGTTAAAAAATTAGAATGATTCCTATATACCATGAAAATAGTTTAGAATACATGAATTTAAATGTTGATTGTGTTTTGATTTTTTTTTTAAAAAAATGAAAGAGCATAAACTTCAGTATATAGAGCATTTACAGAAAAACTCAATATTTTAAAAGGGGTTAACCCACGGATTTTGGAAAATTTTCAAAATTTAAAATCTGGTTTTAATGTATAGTTTCATAGAGAACTAACATATGATGATGGTCAAAGAGGTTTAGAACCTTGGTTGCCTCCGTTTCTATAGAAAATGAAGATTTTATAATTTTAATTCCACTAATCTAGGCATGATACGAAATTTTACTAAACTAAATGTTAAAAAATTAGAATGATTCTTATATACCATGAAAAAGAGTTTAGAATAAGTTAATTTAAATGTAGATTGTGTTTTGAGTTTTTTTTTAAAAAAATGAAATAGCATAAACTTCAGTATATAGAGCATTTACAGAAAAACTCAATATTTTAAAAGGGGTTAACCCACGGATTTTGGAAAATTTTCAAAATTTTAAAAATCTGGTTTTAATGTATAGTTTCACAGAGAACTAACATAAGATGATGGTCAAAGTGGTTTAGAACCTTGGTTGCCTCCGTTTCTATAGAAAATGAAGATTTTATAATTTTAATTCCACTAATCTAGGCAGTATATGAAATTTCACTAAATTAAATGCTAAAAAAATAGAATGATTCCTATATACCATGAAAAAGAGTTTAGAATACATTAATTTAAATGTTGATTGTGTTTTGATTTTTTTTTAAAAAAATGAAAGAGCATAAACTTCAAGATATGAGCATTTACCTAAAAACTCAATATTTTAGAAGGGTTAACCCACGGATTTTGGAAAATTTTCAAAATTTAAAATCTGGTTTTAATGTATAGTTTCATAGAGAACTAACATATGATGATGGTCAAAGAGGTTTAGAACCTTGGTTGCCTCCGCTTCTATAGAAAATGAATATTTTATAATTTAAGTTCCACTAATCTAGGCAGTATATGAAATTTTATTAAACTAAATGTTAAAAAATTAGAATGATTCCTATATACCATGAAAAAGAGTTTAGAATACATTAATTTAAATGTAGATTGTGTTTTGATTTTTTTTAAAATGAAAGAGCATAAACTTCAGATATAGATCATTTACCTAAAAACTCAATATTTTAAGGGTTAACCCACGGATTTTGGAAGATTTTCAAAATTTAAAATCTGGTTTTAATGTATAGTTTCATAGAGAACTAACATAAGATGATGGTCAAAGTGGTTTAGAACCTTGGTTGCCTCCGCTTCTATAGAAAATGAATATTTTATAATTTAAATTCCACTAATCTAGGCAAGATATGAAATTTTACTAAACTAAATGTTAAAAAATTAGAATGATTCCTATATACCATGAAAAAGAGTTTAGAATACATTAATTTAAATGTAGATTGTGTTTTGATTTTTTTAAAATGAAAGAGCATAAACTTTAGTATATAGAGCATTTACGAAAAACTCAATATTTTAGAAGGGTTAACCCACGGATTTTGGAAAATTTTCAAAATTTAAAAATCTTGTTTTAATGTATAGTTTCACAGAGAACTAACATAAGATGATGGTCAAAGAGTTTAGAACCTTGGTTGCCTCGCTTCTATAGAAAATGAAGATTTTATAATTTTAATTCCACTAATCTAGGCAAGATATGAAATTTTACTAAACTAAATGTTAAAAAATTAGAATGATTCCTATATACCATGAAAATAGAATACATTAATTTAAATGTATATTGTGTTTTGATTTTTTTAAAATGAAAGAGCATAAACTTCAAGATATAGAGCATTTACCTAAAAACTCAATATTTTAAGGGTTAACCCACGGATTTTGGAAAAATTTTCAAAAATTTAAAAATCTGGTTTTAATGTATAGTTTCATAGAGAACAAACATAAGATGATGGTCAAAGAGGTTTAGAACCTTGGTTGCCTCCGCTTCTATAAAATGAAGATTTTATAATTTTAATTCCACTAATCTAGCAAGATATGAAATTTTACTAAACTAAATGTTAAAAAATTAGAATGATTCCTATATACCATGAAAATAGTTTAGAATACATGAATTTAAATGTTGATTGTGTTTTGATTTTTTTAAAAAATGAAAGAGCATAAACTTCAAGATATAGAGCATTTACTAAAAACTCAATATTTTAAAAGGGTTAACCCACTGATTTTGGAAAATTTTCAAAATTTAAAATCTGGTTTTAATGTATAGTTTCACAGAGAACTAACATAAGATGATGGTCAAAGTGGTTTAGAACCTTGGTTGCCTCCGCTTCTATAGAAAATGAAGATTTTATAATTGTAATTCCACTACTCTAAGCAAGATATGAAATTTTACTAAATTAAATGTTAAAAAATAGAATGATTCCTATATACCATGAAAAAGAGTTTAGAATACATTAATTTAAATGTTGATTGTGTTTTGATTTTTTTTAAAAAATGAAAGAGCATAAACTTCAAGATATATAGAGCATTTACGTAAAAACTCAATATTTTAGAAGGGTTAACCCACGGATTTTGGAAAATTTTCAAAATTTAAAAATCTTGTTTTAATGTATAGTTTCACAGAGAACTAACATAAGATGATGGTCAAAGAGTTTAGAACCTTGGTTGCCTCCGCTTCTATAGAAAATGAAGATTTTATAATTTTAATTCCACTAATCTAGGCAAGATATGAAATTTTACTAAACTAAATGTTAAAAATTAGAATGATTCCTATATACCATGAAAATAGAATACATTAATTTAAATGTATATTGTGTTTTGATTTTTTTAAAATGAAAGAGCATAAACTTCAAGATATATAGAGCATTTACCTAAAAACTCAATATTTTAAGGGGTTAACCCACTGATTTTGGAAAAATTTTCAAAATTTAAAATCTGGTTTTAATGTATAGTTTCATAGAGAACAAACATAAGATGATGGTCAAAGAGGTTTAGAACCTTGGTTGCCTCCTCGCTTCTATAGAAAATGAAGATTTTATAATTTTAATTCCACTAATCTAGGCAAGATATGAAATTTTACTAAACTAAATGTTAAAAATTAGAATGATTCCTATATACCATGAAAATAGTTTAGAATACATTAATTTAAATGTTGATTGTGTTTTGATTTTTTTTTTTTTAAAATGAAAGAGCATAAACTTCAAGATATGAGCATTTACAAAAACTCAATATTTTAAAAGGGTTAACCCACGGATTTTGGAAAATTTTCAAAATTTAAAATCTGGTTTTAATGTATAGTTTCATAGAGAACTAACATATGATGATGGTCAAAGAGGTTTAGAACCTTGGTTGCCTCCGTTTCTATAGAAAATGAAGATTTTATAATTTTAATTCCACTAATCTAGGCATGATACGAAATTTTACTAAACTAAATGTTAAAAATTAGAATGATTCTTATATACCATGAAAAAGAGTTTAGAATAAGTTAATTTAAATGTAGATTGTGTTTTGATTTTTTTAAAAATGAAAGAGCATAAACTTCAAGATATAGAGCATTTACGAAAAACTCAATATTTTAAAAGGGTTAACCCACGGATTTTGGAAAATTTTCAAAATTTAAAATCTGGTTTTAATGTATAGTTTCACAGAGAACTAACACAAGATGATGGTCAAAGTGGTTTAGAACCTTGGTTGCCTCCGTTTATAGAAAATGAAGATTTTATAATTTTAATTCCACTAATCTAGGCAAGATATGAAATTTTACTAAATTAAATGCTAAAAAATAGAATGATTCCTATATACCATGAAAAAGAGTTTAGAATACATTAATTTAAATGTTGATTGTGTTTTGATTTTTTTAAAAATGAAAGAGCATAAACTTCAAGATATAGAGCATTTACGAAAAACTCAATATTTTAGAAGGGTTAACCCACGGATTTTGGAAAATTTTCAAAATTTAAAATCTGGTTTTAATGTATAGTTTCATAGAGAACTAACATATGATGATGGTCAAAGAGGTTTAGAACCTTGGTTGCCTCGCTTCTATAGAAAATGAATATTTTATAATTTAAGTTCCACTAATCTAGGCAGTATATGAAATTTTATTAAACTAAATGTTAAAAATTAGAATGATTCCTATATACCATGAAAAAGAGTTTAGAATACATTAATTTAAATGTAGATTGTGTTTTGATTTTTTTAAAATGAAAGAGCATAAACTTCAAGTATATAGAGCATTCTGAGAAAAAACTCAATATTTTAGAAGGGTTAACCCACGATTTTGGAAGATTTTCAAAATTTAAAATCTGGTTTTAATGTATAGTTTCATAGAGAACTAACATAAGATGATGGTCAAAGTGGTTTAGAACCTTGGTTGCCTCCGCTTCTATAGAAAATGAATATTTTATAATTTAAATTCCACTAATCTAGGCAGATATGAAATTTTACTAAACTAAATGTTAAAAATTAGAATGATTCCTATATACCATGAAAAAGAGTTTAGAATACATTAATTTAAATGTAGATTGTGTTTTGATTTTTTTAAAATGAAAGAGCATAAACTTCAAGATATAGAGCATTTTACGTAAAAACTCAATATTTTAAGGGGTTAACCCACGGATTTTGAAAATTTTCAAAATTTAAAAATCTTGTTTTAATGTATAGTTTCACAGAGAACTAACATAAGATGATGGTCAAAGTGGTTTGAAACCTTGGTTGCCTCCGCTTCTATAGAAAATGAAGATTTTATAATTTTAATTCCACTAATCTAGCAAGATATGAAATTTTACTAAATTAAATGTTAAAAAATAGAATGATTCCTATATACCATGAAAAAGAGTTTAGAATACATTAATTTAAATGTTGATTGTGTTTTGATTTTTTTTAAAAATGAAAGAGCATAAACTTCAAGATATAGAGCATTTATAGAAAAACTCAATATTTTAAGGGGTTAACCCACGATTTTGGAAAAATTTTCAAAATTTAAAAATCTTGTTTTAATGTATAGTTTCACAGAGAACTAACATAAGATGATGGTCAAAGAGTTTAGAACCTTGGTTGCCTCGCTTCTATAGAAAATGAAGATTTTATAATTTTAATTCCACTAATCTAGGCAAGATATGAAATTTT
>CM028690.1:55666144-55774078 GCA_016771965.1 Brassica carinata | reverse complement strand
CTTCCACTAATCTAGGCAAGATATGAAATTTTACTAAACTAAATGTTAAAAATTAGAATGATTCTATATACCATGAAACATAGTTTAGAATACATTAATTTAAATGTAGAATGTGTTTTGATTTTTTTAAAAAATGAAAGAGCATAAACTTCAGTATATAGAGCATTTACGAAAAACTCAATATTTTAGAAGGGGTTAACCCACAGATTTTGGAAAATTTTCAAAATTTTAAAATCTTGTTTTAATGTATAGTTCATAGAGAACTAACATAAGATGATGGTCAAAAAGGTTTAGAACCTTTGTTGCCTCCGTTTCTATAGAAAATGAAGATTTTATAATTGTAATTCCACTACTCTAGGCAATATATGAAATTTTAATAAACTAAATGTTAATAAATTAGAATGATTCTTATATTCCATGAAAAAAGAGTTTAGAACCTTTGTTGCCTCCGTGTCTCTAGAAAATGAATATTTTGTAATTGCACTTCCACTAATCTAGCAGTATATGAAATTTTACTAAACTAAATGTTAAAAAATTAGAATGATTCCTATATACCATGAAAAAGAGTTTAGAATACATTAATTTAAATGTAGATTGTGTTTTGATTTTTTAAAATGAAAGAGCATAAACTTCAGTATATAGAGCATTTACAGAAAAACTCAATATTTTAGAAGGGGTTAACCCACGGATTTTGGAAAATTTTCAAAATTTAAAAATCTGGTTTTAATGTATAGTTTCATAGAGAACTAACATAAGATGATGGTCAAAGAGGTTTAGAACCTTGGTTGCCTCCGTTTCTATAGAAAATGAAGATTTTATAATTTTAATTCCACTAATCTAGGCAGTATATGAAATTTTACTAAACTAAATGTTAAAAAATTAGAATGATTCCTATATACCATGAAAAAGAGTTTAGAATACATTAATTTAAATGTAGATTGTGTTTTGATTTTTTTTAAAATGAAAGAGCATAAACTTCATTATATAGAGCATTTACGAAAAACTCAATATTTTAGAAGGGTTAACCCACAGTTTTGGAAAATTTTCAAAATTTTAAAATTCTGGTTTTAATGTATAGTTTCATAGAGAACTAACATAATATGATGGTCAAAGAGGTTTAGAACCTTTGTTGCCTCCGTGTCTCTAGAAAATGAATATTTTGTAATTGCACTTCCACTAATCTAGGCATTATATGAAATTTTACTAAACTAAATGTTAAAAATTAGAATGATTCCTATATACCATGAAAAAGAGTTTAGAATACATTAATTTAAATGTAGATTGTGTTTTGATTTTTTAAAAATGAAAGAGCATAAACTTAGTATATAGAGCATTTACGAAAAACTCAATATTTTAGAAGGGTTAACCCAGTTTTGGAAAATTTTCAAAATTTTAAAATCTTGTTTTAATGTATAGTTTCATAGAGAACTAACATAAGATGATGGTCAAAGAGGTTTAGAACCTTGGTTGCCTCCGTTTCTATAGAAAATGAAGATTTTATAATTTTAATTCCACTAATCTAGGCATTATATGAAATTTTACTAAACTAAATGTTAAAAATTAGAATGATTCCTATATACCATGAAAAAGAGTTTAGAATACATTAATTTAAATGTAGATTGTGTTTTGACTTTTTAAAAATGAAAGAGCATAAACTTTAGTATATAGAGCATTTACGAAAAACTCAATATTTTAGAAGGGTTAACCCACGGATTTTGGAAAATTTTCAAAATTTTAAAATCTTGTTTTAATGTATAGTTTCATAGAGAACTAACATAAGATGATGGTCAAAGAGGTTTAGAACCTTGGTTGCCTCCGTTTCTATAGAAAATGAAGATTTTATAATTTTAATTCCACTAATCTAGGCGGTATATGAAATTTTACTAAACTAAATGTTAAAAATTAGAATGATTCCTATATACCATGAAAAAGAGTTTAGAATACATTAATTTAAATGTAGATTGTGTTTTGATTTTTTAAAATGAAAGAGCATAAACTTAGTATATAGAGCATTTAGAAAAACTCAATATTTTAGAAGGGTTAACCCACAGTTTTGGAAAATTTTCAAAATTTAAAAATCTGGTTTTAATGTATAGTTTCATAGAGAACTAACATAAGATGATGGTCAAAGAGGTTTAGAACCTTGGTTGCCTCCGTTTATAGAAAATGAAGATTTTATAATTTTAATTCCACTAATCTAGGCAGTATATGAAATTTTACTAAACTAAATGTTAAAAATTAGAATGATTCCTATATACCATGAAAAAGAGTTTAGAATACATTAATTTAAATGTAGATTGTGTTTTGACTTTTTAAAAATGAAAGAGCATAAACTTTAGTATATAGAGCATTTATAGAAAAACTCAATATTTTAGAGGGGTTAACCCACAGTTTTGGAAAATTTTCAAAATTTTAAAATCTTGTTTTAATGTATAGTTTCATAGAGAACTAACATAAGATGATGGTCAAAGAGGTTTAGAACCTTGGTTGCCTCGTTTCTATAGAAAATGAAGATTTTATAATTTTAATTCCACTAATCTAGGCGGTATATGAAATTTTACTAAACTAAATGTTAAAAATTAGAATGATTCCTATATACCATGAAAAAGAGTTTAGAATACATTAATTTAAATGTAGATTGTGTTTTGATTTTTTTTAAAATGAAAGAGCATAAACTTGATTATATAGAGCATTTACGAAAAACTCAATATTTTAGAAGGGTTAACCCACAGTTTTGGAAATTTTCAAAATTTTAAAATTCTGGTTTTAATATATAGTTTCATAGAGAACTAACATAAGATGATGGTCAAAGAGGTTTAGAACCTTTGTTGCCTCCGTGTCTCTAGAAAATGAATATTTTGTAATTGCACTTCCACTAATCTAGCAGTATATGAAATTTTAATAAACTAAATGTTAAAAAATTAGAATGATTCCTATATACCATGAAAAAGATTTTAGAATACATTAATTTAAATGTAGATTGTGTTTTGACTTTTTAAAAAATGAAAGAGCATAAACTTAGTATATAGAGCATTTACAGAAAAACTCAATATTTTAGAAGGGTTAACCCACAGTTTTGGAAAATTTTCAAAATTTAAAAATCTGGTTTTAATGTATAGTTTCATAGAGAACTAACATAAGATGATGGTCAAAGAGGTTTAGAACCTTGGTTGCCTCCGTTTCTATAGAAAATGAAGATTTTATAATTTTAATTCCACTAATCTAGCAGTATATGAAATTTTACTAAACTAAATGTTAAAAAATTAGAATGATTCCTATATACCATGAAAAAGAGTTTAGAATACATTAATTTAAATGTAGATTGTGTTTTGATTTTTTTTAAAAATGAAAGAGCATAAACTTTAGTATATAGAGCATTTACGAAAAACTCAATATTTTAGAAGGGTTAACCCAGTTTTGGAAAATTTTCAAAATTTTAAAATCTTGTTTTAATGTATAGTTTCATAGAGAACTAACATAAGATGATGGTCAAAGAGGTTTAGAACCTTGGTTGCCTCCGTTTCTATAGAAAATGAAGATTTTATAATTTTAATTCCACTAATCTAGGCAGTATATGAAATTTTACTAAACTAAATGTTAAAAATTAGAATGATTCCTATATACCATGAAAAAGAGTTTAGAATACATTAATTTAAATGTAGATTGTGTTTTGACTTTTTAAAAAATGAAAGAGCATAAACTTTAGTATATAGAGCATTTACCGAAAAACTCAATATTTTAGAAGGGTTAACCCACGGATTTTGGAAAATTTTCAAAATTTTAAAAATCTTGTTTTAATGTATAGTTTCATAGAGAACTAACATAAGATGATGGTCAAAGAGGTTTAGAACCTTGGTTGCCTCCGTTTCTATAGAAAATGAAGATTTTATAATTTTAATTCCACTAATCTAGCGGTATATGAAATTTTACTAAACTAAATGTTAAAAAATTAGAATGATTCCTATATACCATGAAAAAGAGTTTAGAATACATTAATTTAAATGTAGATTGTGTTTTGATTTTTTTTAAAAAATGAAAGAGCATAAACTTCAGTATATAGAGCATTTACAGAAAAACTCAATATTTTAGAAGGGTTAACCCACAGTTTTGGAAAATTTTCAAAATTTAAAAATCTGGTTTTAATGTATAGTTTCATAGAGAACTAACATAAGATGATGGTCAAAGAGGTTTAGAACCTTGGTTGCCTCGTTTCTATAGAAAATGAAGATTTTATAATTTTAATTCCACTAATCTAGGCATTATATGAAATTTTACTAAACTAAATGTTAAAAAATTAGAATGATTCCTATATACCATGAAAAAGAGTTTAGAATACATTAATTTAAATGTAGATTGTGTTTTGACTTTTTAAAAAATGAAAGAGCATAAACTTTAGTATATAGAGCATTTATAGAAAAACTCAATATTTTAGAAGGGTTAACCCAGTTTTGGAAAATTTTCAAAATTTTAAAATCTTGTTTTAATGTATAGTTTCATAGAGAACTAACATAAGATGATGGTCAAAGAGGTTTAGAACCTTGGTTGCCTCCGTTTCAATAGAAAATGAAGATTTTATAATTTTAATTCCACTAATCTAGGCAGTATATGAAATTTTACTAAACTAAATGTTAAAAAATTAGAATGATTCCTATATACCATGAAAAAGAGTTTAGAATACATTAATTTAAATGTAGATTGTGTTTTGATTTTTTTTAAAAATGAAAGAGCATAAACTTCAGTATATAGAGCATTTACAGAAAAACTAAATATTTTAGAAGGGTTAACCCACGGATTTTGGAAATGTTTCAAAAATTTTAAAATTCTGGTTTTAATATATAGTTTCATAGAGAACTAACATAAGATGATGGTCAAAGAGGTTTAGAACCTTTGTTGCCTCGTTTCTATAGAAAATGAATATTTTGTAATTGCACTTCCACTAATCTAGCGGTATATGAAATTTTACTAAACTAAATGTTAAAAATTAGAATGATTCCTATATACCATGAAATAGAGTTTAGAATGCATTAATTTAAATGTAGATTGTGTTTTGATTTTTTTAAAAATGAAAGAGCATAAACTTCAATATATAGAGCATTTACGAAAAACTCAATATTTTAGAAGGGTTAACCCACAGTTTTGGAAAATTTTCAAAATTTTAAAAATCTGGTTTTAATGTATAGTTACATAGAGAACTAACATAAGATGATGGTCAAAGAGGTTTAGAACCTTGGTTGCCTCCGTTTCTATAGAAAATGAAGATTTTATAATTTTAATTCCACTAATCAAGGCATTATATGAAATTTTACTAAACTAAATGTTAAAAAATTAGAATGATTCCTATATACCATGAAATAGAGTTTAGAATACATTAATTTAAATGTAGATTGTGTTTTGATTTTTTTAAAAAAATGAAAGAGCATAAACTTCAGTATATAGAGCATTTACCGAAAAACTCAATATTTTAGAAGGGGTTAACCCACGTATTTTGGAAAATTTTCAGAAAATTAAAAATCTGGTTTTAATGTATAGTTTCATAGAGAACTAACATAAGATGATGGTCAAAGAGGTTAGAACCTTGGTTGCCTCCGTTTCTATAGAAAATGAAGATTTTATAATTTTAATTCCACTAATCTAGGCAAGATATGAAATTTTACTAAACTAAATGTTAAAAATTAGAATGATTCTATATACCATGAAAAAGAGTTTAGAATACATTAATTTAAATGTAGATTGTGTTTTGACTTTTTAAAAATGAAAGAGCATAAACTTTAGTATATAGAGCATTTACAGAAAAACTCAATATTTTAGAAGGGGTTAACCCACGGATTTTGGAAAATTTTCAAAATTTTAAAAATCTTGTTTTAATGTATAGTTTCATAGAGAACTAACATAAGATGATGGTCAAAGAGGTTTAGAACCTTGGTTGCCTCCGTTTCTATAGAAAATGAAGATTTTATAATTTTAATTCCACTAATCTAGGCAGTATATGAAATTTTACTAAACTAAATGTTAAAAAATTAGAATGATTCCTATATACCATGAAAAAGAGTTTAGAATAAATTAATTTAAATGTAGATTGTGTTTTGACTTTTTAAAAATGAAAGAGCATAAACTTTAGTATATAGAGCATTCTGAAAAACTCAATATTTTAGAAGGGTTAACCCACAGATTTTGGAAAATTTTCAAAATTTAGAAATCTTGTTTTAATGTATAGTTTCATAGAGAACTAACATAAGATGATGGTCAAAGAGGTTTAGAACCTTGGTTGCCTCCGTTTCAATAGAAAATAAAGATTTTATAATTTTAATTCCACTAATCTAGGCAGTATATGAAATTTTACTAAACTAAATGTTAAAAATTAGAATGATTCCTATATACCATGAAAAAGAGTTTAGAATAAATTAATTTAAATGTAGATTGTGTTTTGATTTTTTTAAAAAAATGAAAGAGCATAAACTTCAGTATATAGCGCATTTACAGAAAAACTCAATATTTTAGAAGGGGTTAACCCATGGATTTTTGAAATTTTTCAAAAATTTAAAATTCTGGTTTTAATATATAGTTTCATAGAGAACTAACATAAGATGATGGTCAAAGAGGTTTAGAACCTTTGTTGCCTCCGTTTCTCTAGAAAATGAATATTTTGTAATTGCACTTCCACTAATCTAGCAGTATATGAAATTTTACTAAACTAAATGTTAAAAAATTAGAATGATTCCTATATACCATGAAATAGAGTTTAGAATGCATTAATTTAAACGTAGATCTTGTTTTGACTTTTTTTAAAAAAATGAAAGAGCATAATCTTCAGTATATAGAGCATTTACAGAAAAACTCAATATTTTAGAAGGGGTTAACCCACGGATTTTGGAAAATTTTCAAAATTTAAAAATCTGGTTTTAATGTATAGTTTCATAGAGAACTAACATAAGATGATGGTCAAAGAGGTTTAGAACCTTGGTTGCCTCCGTTTCTATAGAAAATGAAGATTTTATAATTTTAATTCCACTAATCTAGGCAGTATATGAAATTTTACTAAACTAAATGTTAAAAAATTAGAATGATTCCTATATACCATGAAAAAGAGTTTAGAATACATTAATTTAAATGTAGATTGTGTTTTGATTTTTTTTAAAAATGAAAGAGCATAAACTTTAGTATATAGAGCATTTACCGAAAAACTCAATATTTTAGAAGGGGTTAACCCACGGATTTTGGAAAATTTTCAAAATTTAAAAATCTTGTTTTAATGTATAGTTTCATAGAGAACTAACATAAGATGATGGTCAAAGAGGTTTAGAACCTTGGTTGCCTCCGTTTCTATAGAAAATGAAGATTTTATAATTTTAATTCCACTAATCTAGGTATATGAAATTTTACTAAACTAAATGTTAAAAAATTAGAATGATTCCTATATACCATGAAAAAGAGTTTAGAATACATTAATTTAAATGTAGATTGTGTTTTGACTTTTTTTAAAAAAATGAAAGAGCATAAACTTTAGTATATAGAGCATTTACCGAAAAACTCAATATTTTAGAAGGGGTTAACCCACGGATTTTGGAAAATTTTCAAAAATTTAGAAATCTTGTTTTAATGTATAGTTTCATAGAGAACTAACATAAGATGATGGTCAAAGAGGTTTAGAACCTTGGTTGCCTCCGTTTCAATAGAAAATAAAGATTTTATAATTTTAATTCCACTAATCTAGGCAGTATATGAAATTTTACTAAACTAAATGTTAAAAAATTAGAATGATTCCTATATACCATGAAAAAGAGTTTAGAATACATTAATTTAAATGTAGATTGTGTTTTGATTTTTTTTTAAAAATGAAAGAGCATAAACTTCAGTATATAGAGCATTTACCGAAAAACTCAATATTTTAGAAGGGTTAACCCACGGATTTTGGAAATTTTTCAAAAATTTAAAATTCTGGTTTTAATATATAGTTTCATAGAGAACTAACATAAGATGATGGTCAAAGAGGTTTAGAACCTTTGTTGCCTCCGTGTCTCTAGAAAATGAATATTTTGTAATTGCACTTCCACTAATCTAGGCAGTATATGAAATTTTACTAAACTAAATGTTAAAAATTAGAATAATTCCTATATACCATGAAATAGAGTTTAGAATGCATTAATTTAAATGTAGATTGTGTTTTGACTTTTTTTAAAAAAATGAAAGAGCATAAACTTCAATATATAGAGCATTCTGAAAAACTCAATATTTTAGAAGGGGTAAACCCACAGATTTTGGAAAATTTTCAAAATTTTAAAAATCTGGTTTTAATGTATAGTTTCATAGAGAACTAACATAAGATGATGGTCAAAGAGGTTTAGAACCTTGGTTGCCTCCGTTTCTATAGAAAATGAAGATTTTATAATTTTAATTCCACTAATCTAGGCAGTATATGAAATTTTACTAAACTAAATGTTAAAAATTAGAATGATTCCTATATACCATGAAAAAGAGTTTAGAATACATTAATTTAAATGTAGATTGTGTTTTGATTTTTTTTTAAAAATGAAAGAGCATAAACTTCAGTATATAGAGCATTCTGAGAAAAACTCAATATTTTAGAAGGGGTAAACCCACGGATTTTGGAAATGTTTCAAAAATTTAAAATTCTGGTTTTAATATATAGTTTCATAGAGAACTAACATAAGATGATGGTCAAAGAGGTTTAGAACCTTTGTTGCCTCCGTGTCTCTAGAAAATGAATATTTTGTAATTGCACTTCCACTAATCTAGCCAGTATATGAAATTTTACTAAACTAAATGTTAAAAATTAGAATGATTCCTATATACCATGAAATAGAGTTTAGAATGCATTAATTTAAATGTAGATTGTGTTTTGACTTTTTTTAAAAAAATGAAAGAGCATAAACTTCAGTATATAGAGCATTCTGAAAAACTCAATATTTTAGAAAGGGTAAACCCACAGTTTTGGAAAATTTTCAAAATTTAAAATCTGGTTTTAATGTATAGTTTCATAGAGAACTAACATAAGATGATGGTCAAAGAGGTTTAGAACCTTGGTTGCCTCCGTTTCTATAGAAAATGAAGATTTTATAATTTTAATTCCACTAATCTAGGCAGTATATGAAATTTTACTAAACTAAATGTTAAAAAATTAGAATGATTCCTATATACCATGAAAAAGAGTTTAGAATACATTAATTTAAATGTAGATTGTGTTTTGATTTTTTTTAAAATGAAAGAGCATAAACTTCAGTATATAGAGCATTTACCGAAAAACTAAATATTTTAGAAAGGGTAAACCCACGGATTTTGGAAATGTTTCAAAAATTTAAAATTCTGGTTTTAATATATAGTTTCATAGAGAACTAACATAAGATGATGGTCAAAGAGGTTTAGAACCTTTGTTGCCTCCGTGTCTCTAGAAAATGAATATTTTGTAATTGCACTTCCACTAATCTAGCAGTATATGAAATTTTACTAAACTAAATGTTAAAAAATTAGAATGATTCCTATATACCATGAAATAGAGTTTAGAATGCATTAATTTAAATGTAGATTGTGTTTTGATTTTTTTTTAAAAATGAAAGAGCATAAACTTTAGTATATAGAGCATTTACCGAAAAACTCAATATTTTAGAAGGGTTAACCCACGGATTTTGGAAAATTTTCAAAAATTTAAAAATCTTGTTTTAATGTATAGTTTCATAGAGAACTAACATAAGATGATGGTCAAAGAGGTTTAGAACCTTGGTTGCCTCCGTTTCTATAGAAAATGAAGATTTTATAATTTTAATTCCACTAATCTAGGCAGTATATGAAATTTTACTAAACTAAATGTTAAAAAATTAGAATGATTCCTATATACCATGAAAAAGAGTTTAGAATACATTAATTTAAATGTAGATTGTGTTTTGACTTTTTTTAAAAAAATGAAAGAGCATAAACTTTAGTATATAGAGCATTTACCGAAAAACTCAATATTTTAGAAGGGTTAACCCAGTTTTGGAAAATTTTCAAAATTTAGAAATCTTGTTTTAATGTATAGTTTCATAGAGAACTAACATAAGATGATGGTCAAAGAGGTTTAGAACCTTGGTTGCCTCCGTTTCAATAGAAAATAAAGATTTTATAATTTTAATTCCACTAATCTAAGCAGTATATGAAATTTTACTAAACTAAATGTTAAAAAATTAGAATGATTCCTATATACCATGAAATAGAGTTTAGAATGCATTAATTTAAATGTAGATTGTGTTTTGACTTTTTTTAAAAAAATGAAAGAGCATAAACTTCAGTATATAGAGCATTTAGAAAAACTCAATATTTTAGAAGGGGTAAACCCACAGTTTTGGAAAATTTTCAAAATTTAAAATCTGGTTTTAATGTATAGTTTCATAGAGAACTAACATAAGATGATGGTCAAAGAGGTTTAGAACCTTGGTTGCCTCGTTTCTATAGAAAATGAAGATTTTATAATTTTAATTCCACTAATCTAGGCATTATATGAAATTTTACTAAACTAAATGTTAAAAATTAGAATGATTCCTATACCATGAAAAAGAGTTTAGAATAAATTAATTTAAATGTAGATTGTGTTTTGACTTTTTTTAAAAAAATGAAAGAGCATAAACTTTAGTATATAGAGCATTTACCGAAAAACTCAATATTTTAGAAGGGTTAACCCGCAGTTTTGGAAAATTTTCAAAAATTTAGAAATCTTGTTTTAATGTATAGTTTCATAGAGAACTAACATAAGATGATGGTCAAAGAGGTTTAGAACCTTGGTTGCCTCCGTTTCAATAGAAAATAAAGATTTTATAATTTTAATTCCACTAATCTAAGCAGTATATGAAATTTTACTAAACTAAATGTTAAAAAATTAGAATGATTCCTATATACCATGAAAAAGAGTTTAGAATACATTAATTTAAATGTAGATTGTGTTTTGATTTTTTTTTTAAAATGAAAGAGCATAAACTTCAGTATATAGAGCATTTACCGAAAAACTAAATATTTTAGAAAGGGTAAACCCACGGATTTTGGAAATGTTTCAAAAATTTAAAATTCTGGTTTTAATATATAGTTTCATAGAGAACTAACATAAGATGATGGTCAAAGAGGTTTAGAACCTTTGTTGCCTCCGTTTCTCTAGAAAATGAATATTTTGTAATTGCACTTCCACTAATCTAGCAGTATATGAAATTTTACTAAACTAAATGTTAAAAAATTAGAATGATTCCTATATACCATGAAATAGAGTTTAGAATGCATTAATTTAAATGTAGATTGTGTTTTGACTTTTTTTAAAAAAATGAAAGAGCATAAACTTCAGTATATAGAGCATTTACGAAAAACTCAATATTTTAGAAGGGGTAAACCCACGGATTTTGGAAAATTTTCAAAATTTTAAAAATCTGGTTTTAATGTATAGTTTCATAGAGAACTAACATAAGATGATGGTCAAAGAGGTTTAGAACCTTGGTTGCCTCCGTTTCTATAGAAAATGAAGATTTTATAATTTTAATTCCACTAATCTAGGCAGTATATGAAATTTTACTAAACTAAATGTTAAAAAATTAGAATGATTCCTATATACCATGAAAAAGAGTTTAGAATACATTAATTTAAATGTAGATTGTGTTTTGACTTTTTTTAAAAAAATGAAAGAGCATAAACTTTAGTATATAGAGCATTTACAGAAAAACTCAATATTTTAAAAGGGGTTTTTCAAAATTTTAAAAATCTGGTTTTAATGTATAGTTTAATAGAGAACTCACATAAGATGATGGTCAAAGAGGTTTAGAACCTTGGTTGCCTCCGTTTCTATAGAAAATGAAGATTTTATAATTTTAATTCCACTAATCTAGCAGTATATGAAATTTTACTAAACTAAATGTTAAAAAATTAGAATGATTCCTATATACCATGAAAAAGAGTTTAGAATACATTAATTTAAATGTAGATTGTGTTTTGACTTTTTTTAAAAAAATGAAAGAGCATAAACTTTAGTATATAGAGCATTTACCGAAAAACTCAATATTTTAGAAGGGGTTAACCCACGGATTTTGGAAAATTTTCAAAAATTTAGAAATCTTGTTTTAATGTATAGTTTCATAGAGAACTAACATAAGATGATGGTCAAAGAGGTTTAGAACCTTGGTTGCCTCCGTTTCAATAGAAAATAAAGATTTTATAATTTTAATTCCACTAATCTAGGCAGTATATGAAATTTTACTAAACTAAATGTTAAAAAATTAGAATGATTCCTATATACCATGAAAAAGAGTTTAGAATACATTAATTTAAATGTAGATTGTGTTTTGATTTTTTTAAAAATGAAAGAGCATAAACTTCAGTATATAGAGCATTTACAGAAAAACTCAATATTTTAGAAAGGGTAAACCCACGGATTTTGGAAATGTTTCAAAAATTTAAAATTCTGGTTTTAATATATAGTTTCATAGAGAACTAACATAAGATGATGGTCAAAGAGGTTTAGAACCTTTGTTGCCTCCGTGTCTCTAGAAAATGAATATTTTGTAATTGCACTTCCACTACTCTAGGCGATTATATGAAATTTTACTAAACTAAATGTTAAAAAATTAGAATGATTCCTATATACCATGAAATAGAGTTTAGAGTGCATTAATTTAAATGTAGATTGTGTTTTGACTTTTTTTTAAAAAAATGAAAGAGCATAAAGTTCAGTATATAGAGCATTTAGAAAAACTCAATATTTTAGAAGGGTTAACCCACAGTTTTGGAAAATTTTCAAAATTTAAAAATCTGGTTTTAATGTATAGTTTCATAGAGAACTAACATAAGATGATGGTCAAAGAGGTTTAGAACCTTGGTTGCCTCCGTTTCTATAGAAAATGAAGATTTTATAATTTTAATTTCACTAATCTAGGCAGTATATGAAATTTTACTAAACTAAATGTTAAAAATTTAGAATGATTCCTATATACCATGAAAAAGAGTTTAGAATACATTAATTTAAATGTAGATTGTGTTTTGACTTTTTTTTAAAAAAATGAAAGAGCATAAACTTTAGTATATAGAGCATTCTGAAAAACTCAATATTTTAGAAGGGTTAACCCAGTTTTGGAAAATTTTCAAAATTTTAAAAATCTTGTTTTAATGTATAGTTTCATAGAGAACTAACATAAGATGATGGTCAAAGAGGTTTAGAACCTTGGTTGCCTCCGTTTCTATAGAAAATGAAGATTTTATAATTTTAATTCCACTAATCTAGGCGTTATATGAAATTTTACTAAACTAAATGTTAAAAATTAGAATGATTCTATATACCATGAAAAAGAGTTTAGAATACATTAATTTAAATGTAGATTGTGTTTTGATTTTTTTAAAAATGAAAGAGCATAAACTTTAGTATATAGAGCATTTACGAAAAACTCAATATTTTAGAAGGGTTAACCCAGTTTTGGAAAATTTTCAAAATTTAGAAATCTTGTTTTAATGTATAGTTTCATAGAGAACTAACATAAGATGATGGTCAAAGAGGTTTAGAACCTTGGTTGCCTCCGTTTCAATAGAAAATAAAGATTTTATAATTTTAATTCCACTAATCTAAGCAGTATATGAAATTTTACTAAACTAAATGTTAAAAAATTAGAATGATTCCTATATACCATGAAAAAGAGTTTAGAATACATTAATTTAAATGTAGATTGTGTTTTGATTTTTTTTTAAAATGAAAGAGCATAAACTTCAGTATATAGAGCATTTACCGAAAAACTAAATATTTTAGAAAGGGTAAACCCACGGATTTTGGAAAATTTTCAAAATTTTAAAATTCTGGTTTTAATATATAGTTTCATAGAGAACTAACATAAGATGATGGTCAAAGAGGTTTAGAACCTTTGTTGCCTCCGTGTCTCTAGAAAATGAATATTTTGTAATTGCACTTCCACTAATCTAGCAGTATATGAAATTTTACTAAACTAAATGTTAAAAAATTAGAATGATTCCTATATACCATGAAATAGAGTTTAGAGTGCATTAATTTAAATGTAGATTGTGTTTTGACTTTTTAAAAAATGAAAGAGCATAAAGTTCAGTATATAGAGCATTTACCGAAAAACTCAATATTTTAGAAGGGATAAACCCACGGATTTTGGAAAATTTTCAAAATTTTAAAAATCTGGTTTTAATGTATAGTTTCATAGAGAACTAACATAAGATGATGGTCAAAGAGGTTTAGAACCTTGGTTGCCTCCGTTTCTATAGAAAATGAAGATTTTATAATTTTAATTCCACTAATCTAGGCAGTATATGAAATTTTACTAAACTAAATGTTAAAAAATTAGAATGATTCCTATATACCATGAAAAAGAGTTTAGAATACATTAATTTAAATGTAGATTGTGTTTTGATTTTTTTTAAAATGAAAGAGCATAAACTTCAGTATATAGAGCATTTACAGAAAAACTCAATATTTTAGAAGGGTTAACCCACAGATTTTGGAAAATTTTCAAAATTTTAAAAATCTTGTTTTAATGTATAGTTTCATAGAGAACTAACATAAGATGATGGTCAAAGAGGTTTAGAACCTTGGTTGCCTCCGTTTCAATAGAAAATGAAGATTTTATAATTTTAATTCCACTAATCTAGGCAGTATATGAAATTTTACTAAACTAAATGTTAAAAAATTAGAATGATTCCTATATACCATGAAAAAGAGTTTAGAATACATTAATTTAAATGTAGATTGTGTTTTGACTTTTTTAAAAAATGAAAGAGCATAAACTTTAGTATATAGAGCATTTACCGAAAAACTCAATATTTTAGAAGGGGTTAACCCACGGATTTTGGAAAATTTTCAAAATTTAAAAATCTGGTTTTAATGTATAGTTTCATAGAGAACTAACATAAGATGATGGTCAAAGAGGTTTAGAACCTTGGTTGCCTCCGTTTCTATAGAAAATGAAGATTTTATAATTTTAATTCCACTAATCTAGGCAGTATATGAAATTTTACTAAACTAAATGTTAAAAATTAGAATGATTCCTATATACCATGAAACATAGTTTAGAATACATTAATTCAAATGTAGAATGTGTTTTGACTTTTTTAAAAAATGAAAGAGCATAAACTTCAGTATATAGAGCATTCTGAAAAACTCAATATTTTAGAAGGGGTTAACCCACGGATTTTGGAAAATTTTCAAAAATTTAAAAATCTGGTTTTAATGTATAGTTTCATAGAGAACTAACATAAGATGATGGTCAAAGAGGTTTAGAACCTTGGTTGCCTCCGTTTTATAGAAAATGAAGATTTTATAATTTTAATTCCACTAATCTAGGCAGTATATGAAATTTTACTAAACTAAATGTTAAAAATTAGATTGATTCCTATATACCATGAAAAAGAGTTTAGAATACATTAATTTAAATGTAGATTGTGTTTTGACTTTTTTAAAAAATGAAAGAGCATAAACTTCAGTATATAGAGCATTTACCGAAAAACTCAATATTTTAGAAGGGTTAACCCACGGATTTTGGAAAATTTTCAAAATTTAAAAATCTGGTTTTAATGTATAGTTTCATAGAGAACTAACATAAGATGATGGTCAAAGAGGTTTAGAACCTTGGTTGCCTCCGTTTCTATAGAAAATGAAGATTTTATAATTTTAATTCCACTAATCTAGGCAGTATATGAAATTTTACTAAACTAAATGTTAAAAATTAGAATGATTCCTATATACCATGAAAAAGAGTTTAGAATACATTAATTTAAATGTAGATTGTGTTTTGACTTTTTTTTAAAAAATGAAAGAGCATAAACTTCAGTATATAGAACATTTATAGAAAAACTCAATATTTTAGAAGGGTTAACCCACAGTTTTGGAAAATTTTCAAAATTTAAAAATCTGGTTTTAATGTATAGTTTCATAGAGAACTAACATAAGATGATGGTCAAAGAGGTTTAGAACCTTGGTTGCCTCGTTTCATAGAAAATGAAGATTTTATAATTTTAATTCCACTAATCTAGGCGTTATATGAAATTTTACTAAACTAAATGTTAAAAATTAGAATGATTCTATATACCATGAAAAAGAGTTTAGAATACATTAATTTAAATGTAGATTGTGTTTTGACTTTTTAAAAAATGAAAGAGCATAAACTTCAGTATATAGAGCATTTACGAAAAACTCAATATTTTAGAAGGGTTAACCCACAGTTTTGGAAAATTTTCAAAATTTAAAAATCTGGTTTTAATGTATAGTTTCATAGAGAACTAACATAAGATGATGGTCAAAGAGGTTTAGAACCTTGGTTGCCTCCGTTTCTATAGAAAATGAAGATTTTATAATTTTAATTCCACTAATCTAGGCGGTATATGAAATTTTACTAAACTAAATGTTAAAAATTAGAATGATTCCTATATACCATGAAAAAGAGTTTAGAATACATTAATTTAAATGTAGATTGTGTTTTGACTTTTTAAAAAATGAAAGAGCATAAACTTAGTATATAGAGCATTTACAGAAAAACTCAATATTTTAGAAGGGTTAACCCACAGTTTTGGAAAATTTTCAAAATTTAAAAATCTGGTTTTAATGTATAGTTTCATAGAGAACTAACATAAGATGATGGTCAAAGAGGTTTAGAACCTTGGTTGCCTCGTTTCTATAGAAAATGAAGATTTTATAATTTTAATTCCACTAATCTAGCGATTATATGAAATTTTACTAAACTAAATGTTAAAAATTAGAATGATTCCTATATACCATGAAAAAGAGTTTAGAATACATTAATTTAAATGTAGATTGTGTTTTGACTTTTTAAAAAATGAAAGAGCATAAACTTCAGTATATAGAGCATTCTGAAAAACTCAATATTTTAGAGGGGTTAACCCACAGTTTTGGAAAATTTTCAAAATTTAAAAATCTGGTTTTAATGTATAGTTTCATAGAGAACTAACATAAGATGATGGTCAAAGAGGTTTAGAACCTTGGTTGCCTCCGTTTCATAGAAAATGAAGATTTTATAATTTTAATTCCACTAATCTAGGCAGTATATGAAATTTTACTAAACTAAATGTTAAAAAATTAGAATGATTCCTATATACCATGAAAAAGAGTTTAGAATACATTAATTTAAATGTAGATTGTGTTTTGACTTTTTAAAAAATGAAAGAGCATAAACTTGATTATATAGAGCATTTAGAAAAACTCAATATTTTAGAAGGGTTAACCCACAGTTTTGGAAAATTTTCAAAATTTTAAAAATCTGGTTTTAATGTATAGTTTCATAGAGAACTAACATAAGATGATGGTCAAAGAGGTTTAGAACCTTGGTTGCCTCGTTTCTATAGAAAATGAAGATTTTATAATTTTAATTCCACTAATCTAGGCGTTATATGAAATTTTACTAAACTAAATGTTAAAAATTAGAATGATTCCTATATACCATGAAAAAGAGTTTAGAATACATTAATTTAAATGTAGATTGTGTTTTGACTTTTTAAAAAATGAAAGAGCATAAACTTTAGTATATAGAGCATTTATAGAAAAACTCAATATTTTAGAAGGGTTAACCCAGTTTTGGAAAATTTTCAAAATTTTAGAAATCTTGTTTTAATGTATAGTTTCATAGAGAACTAACATAAGATGATGGTCAAAGAGGTTTAGAACCTTGGTTGCCTCCGTTTCAATAGAAAATGAAGATTTTATAATTTTAATTCCACTAATCTAGGCGTTATATGAAATTTTACTAAACTAAATGTTAAAAATTAGAATGATTCCTATATACCATGAAAAAAGTTTAGAATACATTAATTTAAATGTAGATTGTGTTTTTTTTTTTTAAAATGAAAGAGCATAAACTTAGTATATAGAGCATGTCTGAGAAAAACTCAATATTTTAGAAGGGTTAACCCACAGATTTTGGAAAATTTTCAAAATTTTCAAAATTTAGAAATCTTGTTTTAATGTATAGTTTCATAGAGAACTAACATAAGATGATGGTCAAAGAGGTTTAGAACCTTGGTTGCCTCCGTTTCATAGAAAATGAAGATTTTATAATTTTAATTCCACTAATCTAGGCGGTATATGAAATTTTACTAAACTAAATGTTAAAAATTAGAATGATTCCTATATACCATGAAAAAAGTTTAGAATACATTAATTTAAATGTAGATTGTGTTTTTTTTTTTTAAAATGAAAGAGCATAAACTTAGTATATAGAGCATGTCTGAGAAAAACTCAATATTTTAGAAGGGTTAACCCAGTTTTGGAAAATTTTCAAAATTTTAAAAATCTTGTTTTAATGTATAGTTTCATAAAGAACTAACATAAGATGATGGTCAAGAGGTTTAGAACCTTGGTTGCCTCCGTTTCAATAGAAAATGAAGATTTTATAATTTTAATTCCACTAATCTAGGCAGTATATGAAATTTTACTAAACTAAATGTTAAAAAATTAGAATGATTCCTATATACCATGAAAAAGAGTTTAGAATACATTAATTTAAATGTAGATTGTGTTTTGATTTTTTAAAAAAAATGAAAGAGCATAAACTTCAGTATATAGAACATTTACAGAAAAACTCAATATTTTAGAAGGGGTTAACCCACAGATTTTGGAAAATTTTCAAAATTTTAAAAATCTGGTTTTAATGTATAGTTTCATAGAGAACTAACATAAGATGATGGTCAAAGAGGTTTAGAACCTTGGTTGCCTCCGTTTCTATAGAAAATGAAGATTTTATAATTTTAATTCCACTAATCTAGGCAGTATATGAAATTTTACTAAACTAAATGTTAAAAAATTAGAATGATTCCTATATACCATGAAAAAGAGTTTAGAATACATTAATTTAAATGTAGATTGTGTTTTGACTTTTTAAAAAATGAAAGAGCATAAACTTTAGTATATAGAGCATTTACAGAAAAACTCAATATTTTAAAAGGGGTTAACCCATTGATTTTGGAAAATTTTCAAAATTTTAAAAATCTGGTTTTAATGTATAGTTTAATAGAGAACTAACATAAGATGATGGTCAAAGAGGTTTAGAACCTTGGTTGCCTCCGTTTCTATAGAAAATGAAGATTTTATAATTTTAATTCCACTAATCTAGGCAGTATATGAAATTTAACTAAACTAAATGTTAAAAAATTAGAATGATTCCTATATACCATGAAAAAGAGTTTAGAATACATTAATTTAAATGTAGATTGTGTTTTGATTTTTTAAAAAAATGAAAGAGCATAAACTTCAGTATATAGAGCATGTACAGAAAAACTCAATATTTTAGAAGGGGTTAACCCACGGATTTTGGAAAATTTTCAAAATTTTAAAAATCTGGTTTTAATGTATAGTTTAATAGAGAACTAACATAAGATGATGGTCAAAGAGGTTTAGAACCTTGGTTGCCTCCGTTTCTATAGAAAATGAAGATTTTATAATTTTAATTCCACTAATCTAGGCATTATATGAAATTTTACTAAACTAAATGTTAAAAAATTAGAATGATTCCTATATACCATGAAAAAGAGTTTAGAATACATTAATTTAAATGTAGATTGTGTTTTGACTTTTTAAAAAATGAAAGAGCATAAACTTTAGTATATAGAGCATTTACAGAAAAACTCAATATTTTAAAAGGGGTTAACCCATTGATTTTGGAAAATTTTCAAAATTTTAAAAATCTGGTTTTAATGTATAGTTTAATAGAGAACTAACATAAGATGATGGTCAAAGAGGTTTAGAACCTTGGTTGCCTCCGTTTCTATAGAAAATGAAGATTTTATAATTTTAATTCCACTAATCTAGGCAGTATATGAAATTTAACTAAACTAAATGTTAAAAAATTAGAATGATTCCTATATACCATGAAAAAGAGTTTAGAATACATTAATTTAAATGTAGATTGTGTTTTTATTTTTTAAAAAATGAAAGAGCATAAACTTAGTATATAGAGCATGTCTGAGAAAAACTCAATATTTTAGAAGGGTTAACCCATTGATTTTGGAAAATTTTCAAAATTTTCAAAATCTGGTTTTAATGTATAGTTTAATAGAGAACTAACATAAGATGATGGTCAAAGAGGTTTAGAACCTTGGTTGCCTCCGTTTATAGAAAATGAAGATTTAATAATTTTAATTCCACTAATCTAGGCAGTATATGAAATTTAACTAAACTAAATGTTAAAAATTAGAATGATTCCTATATACCATGAAAAAGAGTTTAGAATACATTAATTTAAATGTAGATTGTGTTTTATTTTTAAAAAATGAAAGAGCATAAACTTAGTATATAGAGCATGTCTGAGAAAAACTCAATATTTTAGAAGGGTTAACCCACAGTTTTGGAAAATTTTCAAAATTTAAAAATCTGGTTTTAATGTATAGTTTAATAGAGAACTAACATAAGATGATGGTCAAAGAGGTTTAGAACCTTGGTTGCCTCCGTTTATAGAAAATGAAGATTTTATAATTTTAATTCCACTAATCTAGGCGTATATGAAATTTTACTAAACTAAATGTTAAAAATTAGAATGATTCCTATATACCATGAAAAAGAGTTTAGAATACATTAATTTAAATGTAGATTGTGTTTTGACTTTTTAAAAAATGAAAGAGCATAAACTTTAGTATATAGAGCATTCTGAGAAAAACTCAATATTTTAAAAGGGGTTAACCCATTGATTTTGGAAAATTTTCAAAATTTTAAAAATCTGGTTTTAATGTATAGTTTAATAGAGAACTAACATAAGATGATGGTCAAAGAGGTTTAGAACCTTGGTTGCCTCGTTTCTATAGAAAATGAAGATTTTAAAATTTTAATTCCACTAATCTAGGCGTATATGAAATTTAACTAAACTAAATGTTAAAAAATTAGAATGATTCCTATATACCATGAAAAAGAGTTTAGAATACATTAATTTAAATGTAGATTGTGTTTTATTTTTAAAAAAATGAAAGAGCATAAACTTCAGTATATAGAGCATTTATAGAAAAACTCAATATTTTAGAAGGGGTTAACCCACGGATTTTGGAAAATTTTCAAAATTTTAAAAATCTGGTTTTAATGTATAGTTTAATAGAGAACTAACATAAGATGATGGACAAAGAGGTTTAGAACCTTGGTTGCCTCCGTTTCTATAGAAAATGAAGATTTTATAATTTTAATTCCACTAATCTAGGCAGTATATGAAATTTTACTAAACTAAATGTTAAAAAATTAGAATGATTCCTATATACCATGAAAAAGAGTTTAGAATACATTAATTTAAATGTAGATTGTGTTTTGACTTTTTTTAAAAAAATGAAAGAGCATAAACTTTAGTATATAGAGCATTTACAGAAAAACTCAATATTTTAGAAGGGGTTAACCCACGGATTTTGGAAAATTTTCAAAATTTTAAAAATCTTGTTTTAATGTATAGTTTCATAGAGAACTAACATAAGATGATGGTCAAAGAGGTTTAGAACCTTGTTTGCCTCCGTTTCAATAGAAAATGAAGATTTTATAATTTTAATTCCACTAATCTAGGCAGTATATGAAATTTTACTCAACTAAATGTTAAAAAATTAGAATGATTCCTATATACCATGAAAAAGAGTTTAGAATACATTTATTTAAATATAGATTGTGTTTTTATTTTTTTTTCTTAAAATGAAAGAGCATAAACTTCAGTATATAGAGCATTTATAGAAAAACTCAATATTTTAGAAGGGGTTAACCCATTGATTTTGGAAAATTTTCAAAATTTTAAAAATCTTGTTTTAATGTATAGTTTCATAGAGAACTAACATAAGATGATGGTCAAAGAGGTTTAGAACCTTGGTTGCCTCCGTTTCTATAGAAAATGAAGATTTTATAATTTTAATTCCACTAATCTAGGCAGTATATGAAATTTTACTAAACTAAATGTTAAAAAATTAGAATGATTCCTATATACCATGAAAAAGAGTTTAGAATACATTAATTTAAATGTAGATTGTGTTTTGGCTTTTTTTAAATAAATGAAAGAGCATAAACTTGATTATATAGAGCATTTACGAAAAACTCAATATTTTAGAAGGGTTAACCCGCAGTTTTGGAAAATTTTCAAAATTTAAAAATCTTGTTTTAATGTATAGTTTCATAGAGAACTAACATAAGATGATGGTCAAAGAGGTTTAGAACCTTGGTTGCCTCCGTTTCTATAGAAAATGAAGATTTTATAATTTTAATTCCACTAATCTAGGCAGTATATGAAATTTTACTAAACTAAATGTTAAAAAATTAGAATGATTCCTATATACCATGAAAAAGAGTTTAGAATACATTAATTTAAATGTAGATTGTGTTTTGGCTTTTTTTAAATAAATGAAAGAGCATAAACTTCAGTATATAGAGCATTTACCGAAAAACTCAATATTTTAGAAGGGGTTAACCAACGGATTTTGGAAAATTTTCAAAAATTTAAAAATCTGGTTTTAATGTATAGTTTCATATAGAACTAACATAAGATGATGTTCAAAGAGGTTTAGAACCTTGGTTGCCTCCGTTTCTATAGAAAATGAAGATTTTATAATTTTAATTCCACTAATCTAGGCAGTATATGAAATTTTACTAAACTAAATGTTAAAAAATTAGAATGATTCCTATATACCATGAAAAAGAGTTTAGAATACATTAATTTAAATGTAGATTGTGTTTTGACTTTTTTAAAAAAAATGAAAGAGCATAAACTTTAGTATATAGAGCATTTACAGAAAAACTCAATATTTTAAAAGGGGTTAACCCATTGATTTTGGAAAATTTTTAAAATTTTAAAAATCTGGTTTTAATGTATAGTTTAATAGAGAACTAACATAAGATGATGGTCAAAGAGGTTTAGAACCTTGGTTGCCTCCGTTCTATAGAAAATGAAGATTTTATAATTTTAATTCCACTAATCTAGGCAGTATATGAAATTTTACTAAACTAAATGTTAAAAAATTAGAATGATTCCTATATACCATGAAAAAGAGTTTAGAATACATTAATTTAAATGTAGATTGTGTTTTGACTTTTTTAAAAAAAATGAAAGAGCATAAACTTTAGTATATAGAGCATTCTCAGAAAAACTCAATATTTTAAAAGGGGTTAACCCATTGATTTTGGAAAATTTTTAAAATTTTAAAAATCTGGTTTTAATGTATAGTTTAATAGAGAACTAACATAAGATGATGGTCAAAGAGGTTTAGAACCTTGGTTGCCTCCGTTTCTATAGAAAATGAAGATTTTATAATTTTAATTCCACTAATCTAGGCAGTATATGAAATTTAACTAAACTAAATGTTAAAAAATTAGAATGATTCCTATATACCATGAAAAAGAGTTTAGAATACATTAATTTAAATGTAGATTGTGTTTTTATTTTTTTTAAAAATGAAAGAGCATAAACTTCACTATATAGAGCATTTACAGAAAAACTCAATAATTTAGAAGGGGTTAACCCACAGATTTTGGAAAATTTTCAAAATTTTAAAAATCTGGTTTTAATGTATAGTTTCATAGAGAACTAATATAAGATGATGGTCAAAGAGGTTTAGAACCTTGGTTGCCTCCGTTTCTATAGAAAATGAAGATTTTATAATTTTAATTCCACTAATCTAGGCAGTATATGAAATTTTACTAAACTAAATGTTAAAAAATTAGAATGATTCCTATATACCATGAAAAAGAGTTTAGAATACATTAATTTAAATGTAGATTGTGTTTTGATTTTTTTAAAAAAAAATGAAAGAGCATAAACTTCAGTATATAGAGCATTTACCGAAAAACTAAATATTTTAGAAGGGGTAAACCCACGGATTTTGGAAAATTTTCAAAAATTTAAAATTCTGGTTTTAATATATAGTTTCATAGAGAACTAACATAAGATGATGGTCAAAGAGGTGTAGAACCTTTGTTGCCTCCGTGTCTCTAGAAAATGAATATTTTGTAATTGCACTTCCACTAATCTAGCAGTATATGAAATTTTACTAAACTAAATGTTAAAAAATTAGAATGATTCCTATATACCATGAAATAGAGTTTAGAATGCATTAATTTAAATGTAGATTGTGTTTTGACTTTTTAAAAAAATGAAAGAGCATAAACTTCAGTATATAGAGCATTTACCGAAAAACTCAATATTTTAGAAGGGATAAACCCACGGATTTTGGAAAATTTTCAAAATTTTAAAATTCTGGTTTTAATATATAGTTTCATAGAGAACTAACATAAGATGATGGTCAAAGAGGTGTAGAACCTTTGTTGCCTCCGTGTCTCTAGAAAATGAATATTTTGTAATTGCACTTCCACTAATCTAGCAGTATATGAAATTTTACTAAACTAAATGTTAAAAAATTAGAATGATTCCTATATACCATGAAATAGAGTTTAGAATGCATTAATTTAAATGTAGATTGTGTTTTGACTTTTTAAAAAAAAAAATGAAAGAGCATAAACTTCAGTATATAGAGCATTTACCGAAAAAACTCAATATTTTAGAAGGGGTAAACCCACGGATTTTGGAAATTTTTCAAAATTTTAAAAATCTGGTTTTAATGTATAGTTTCATAGAGAACTAACATAAGATGATGGTCAAAGAGGTTTAGAACCTTGGTTGCCTCCGTTTCTATAGAAAAGAAGATTTTATAATTTTAATTCCACTAATCTAGGCAGTATATGAAATTTTACTAAACTAAATGTTAAAAAATTAGAATGATTCCTATATACCATGAAAAAGAGTTTAGAATACATTAATTTAAATGCAGATTGTGTTTTGACTTTTTTAAAAAAAATGAAAGAGCATAAACTTTAGTATAAAACCATCATTAAAACAAATCTGAAATTCACATTGCGTATCATCCGCAAGGATCACTAGTTATATGAAACCATAGACAAAACCACACACCAAGCTGAAAGCAAACATAAACATCATCCAGTGATAGTCTAACTGTTTTTTTTTCTTCCTAACAAAAGAAAGATTCAGCGATTCAAAAACTCCCATAAACGAACCCACACACCAAGCTCAAAGCAAACATAAGCATCCACCGAAGCCTGAAGTATCTGCTCATGGTCAAGCTCGTACACGCTACAATCACTCATGCTTATCCCACGATCAAGCCTCACTCCCTGATAACCCATACACTCCTCAACCACCTCCTCAAACGAACAACGACTCATCCCAAACCCTCCCGAATCTTGAACATAGTTCCTCAAATCAAGAAGCTCCCCGAATCTTGAACATAGTTTCTTGTTATCGCCCCTCGAGTGTGTATGTTTATCTTGTTATATCGTTACCGTTGATCTTTGGATTCATTCGTACAGTTACAATTGGACGGTTAGTAATTATACGATTTGATGAAAGATTTAAGAAGATAACAATATTTTCGTATATTTACTAGATTACGTTTTGTTAATGGATTAATTAGTTAGGATCGATAATCTTCCTAAATTGGAAAACTCATCTCAGCCCTTACCATATCTTCTATATATATATATATATGTGATTTAAAAAGTGGTTAAATCCAGTTCAGTTTTGGTAATTATTAAAACCATATTATATGATTTGAGGTATAATTCAGTTCAAATTCGGCAAACAATAAAATTACCTTTAGCTTATGTGGGAGTATTATGATTATATTAAACAAATCCAAAGATTAGTGTCCTTGTTGATTGATAGGTTGTTTCTTGAAATCTAGGGGAAGATTTTGATTTGCCAAACAAAAAAAACATTGAAATTAACTATATTACAATGAGACTATCAACGGTTACAGTTGTTTCTCTAGAGAGATCAACACCTCAGTCTTGGCAACACGAGCCAGTGACTAGTGAGTGTAGTTCAATTTTGGACCGTTGAAAAATTGTGATGAATATAGGAAGGGCTCATCCCGTGGCATCTATCACGTCACGTCTCTTGTACGATCACTGTGTGTATGCGTCAGGCGTCCTGCACTAAGCTTATCTAGGACACGCTACCGTAACAGATCATGTTTCTCTAGCCAGCTGTTTGAAAATACTATTGTGATAGTGTATACTATTGCATAATTGTATTACTACTTCATCTTATATCTTAGTCCAAAACAATTATATAACACATACCAACATTAAATTTCCTTGATACATTTTTGATATTCGTTCCATAAACGTTTCGTGAAATCTTTTCTTTTTGGCCATTCTATTTTAATTTAATTAAATATTGTTGATATTCGATTTGTTAGTTTGACTAGTGTGAAAACAGATCATTCCTCTAGTCACTAACGAGTGAATACAAATTTAGTTTTCCACATTCTAACAAACGAAAAAAAAAAAAAGGATCCAGAACATATTATTCCTCTAGATACATATCTTCAAACTTGCCACAAACGAGCACCAACACCGAGCTTGCAGGAAACATAAGCATCCACCGACGCCTGAATCAACTGATCATTGCTAAGGTAGCCAACACTCCAATCACTCTTACTTATCCTCCGATCTAGCCTCACTCCTTCAAGCCCCATACATTCCTCAACAATCATCTCGAACGAACGACCCCTCAGACTCCTACCTTCCGGATCCGCAAGGTACTTCCTCACATCGAGAAGCTCTCCGATCTCCAACTCGTGTCTCGTTATCCCAAGCTTCCTCTCGTCTTGGCTGTTCCAGAAACCGACAAAAGTCGTCCCGGGATTCGCGAGGAAACGTCGAAGGAGAAGGGGGACGCGTCTGCAGTAAGAGAGCTGGACGATGAGAATCGATGTTCCCACGCAGAGCTGGAGAGTGTCCGCTGCACGGTCGTACGCCGGTGGTGAGAAGTACCACGAAGGTGTCCACTGGACGCCGACTCCGACGACGAGAGGGTGAGGAGAGCGCGATCGACGGTGGCGGTAGACGGTGTTTTGGATCCATCGCCTGATGATGGAGGGAGTCTCGGTTTGAGTGACGTCCAGGTTCTGTCCGAAGAAGTCGACGAAGTAGACTTGGTGAGACTTGTACTCCCCCATGGTTTTGATCGTTGGAGCCATTTGAATTGTTTTTTTTTTCTCTGGTTTGAAAAGTTTGAAGGAGAGAGAAAAACAACGCCGCTTTAGGGCTTGTATGGCAATGCGTATAAATAGCTAAAGCGTTTTTTTTTTTTTTGTAACTTGTAATTCTGGAAGGTTCTGATCGCTCTCGGCGTTTGATTTCTTTTTCTCTAATTTGAAATTTTGAGTTGGAGAAAAATTGCCGCGCTAGGGCTTCTGTTCAATTCTATTTTCTTTTCTTACTGTAAGGGAATTTAATTCGGTAATATATCCACTAGTAGGGGATAACGGCTAATTCATACATCAACGGTGAGTGCGGTCGATCGTACATGAACTAGAGCCCTGTGCAAAAACATACATCAACAACATTTTTATTCAAAATTCATACATAAACTAACACTCTTAGATCAATACATACATAAAGCTGTGATTCCGTTAGTTTGATTCTAGCGGTGTATTATGTGGCATTAGCGTGGATTCGTGGATTAGTGAGTTTATTACGTGGATTATTAGACCGATATTAACTTAAAAGCGGCGGCGTTTTGGGCTCTTAAAAGCGGCGTCGTTTTGTGCGTTCTGAAATTAAAGACCAAACCCCTTTCTTCTTCGTTAGGTGTGACGGCGAGATTGAGAGAGAACCACTAATGTCTACCACATCAAACCCTAATTCCTCATATGGTACAGGTAAACAATATTGTTTTGTTTTCAATCAATATTTGGGTCTATATGTAGGATATTTAATTGAGTTATCACTGAGCAGCTATGAGTGGAAATTGGAGGCAAAATTGGAAGCTGACGAGAGGATTGAAAGAGGGTTTCGAGTGCTTGTAAGAAGTGTGGAGCGGCTGCTGAGATTTTACATCAGCGGCCAAGAACCCTGGAGACTTTTCCATGGTTGTCCTAATGGTAGTGAAGAGGTAAAAAAATCTGATTTTATTTATTTTCTTGTGTTTGTTCTAAGCTTTAGTCGAACTGATTCTGTTCTTGTGTAGGATAAGAATCATTTGTTCAAATGGACGGATGAATCTGCTGTGGAGGAAATTGATGATATGAAGATCTTGTATGATGAAAAAATCGGCCATTTGGAGCTTCAGTCACAGAGATGTGAAGATGGAGTGAGAAGCTTTGAAAAAAAGATTGAAGATTTGGGTGATGCTTTGGCTGGGTTTGAAAAAGAGATGAAGGAGATGAAAGAGTTGGTTCACGGGTATGAGAAAAATGTGAAGAGCTTGAAGAAGATGGTAGTTTGTGGAGTTGGAATGATGATTGTGTACTACTATTTTGCTATGTAGTAATGTGCAAGATTGCAAGGAATATTTTTCAGTTTCGGGTACAATATGTTTCTCGGATTGTTGGTTTTTCAAGGGGTTAACGGCTTGTATTAGAATTTATGCTATGAATTTATGGATTCTGTTATAACATAAGAACCATCTTAAAACAAGATATTGATAACATAACAAGTTTAACAGAAGAGATAAGTTTTAGAACATCATTAAGTTTTACAAAAGAGATAGTTTTATAACATCTTAGCCGCAATAAACACCTAAAGCACCTGAAGATTTAAATGTTTTCTCAGACACACCTAAAGCACCAAAAACCAACGTCCACCTCCAACTTCTAGGCTGTCTTGTTCTTGAAAATACAAAAGAAACCGATAATAATAACATTCCCTAATAACATGAGACCTGAAAAAGAGCCAAAAGTTGCTGTTAGAAGATTATCTTATCACAAGACCAATGAAATATAAATAGGAGAAAACCTGAATTTAAGTTGTTGCCTGACTTGGTCCCGGAGCTTCATTTTGTGATGGCTGACTTGGTCCCGGAGCTTCATTTTGTGATGGCTGACTTGGTCCCTGAGCTTCACCTTGCGATGGCTGGGTCTTCTTCTTCCTTGGATAACTCTTCCTCGGCTTGTTAGGAACTCCATCAACCGTGCAGTATAGGGAGTTATGGCCAAAAGTACCACATCGATAACACTGAATCTTCCTATTATGTTTAGACACTTTCTTCCCTTTAGTAGGGGACTCATAAATCGACTTCTTCCTCTTCTCTGGATTCTTTTTCCGACCTTTCTCAACAGGTCTTGGTGGGGGTTGAATCTGAGAACCAGGAGTTTCCTTCCAAAACTTCATTCCTTCTACTGGAGTAATTGAATCACTATATTGCTGCTTCCACAAAGTCGTCAAGTAACAATCCGCAACAAAATTCTCAGAATTAAGTTTTTTGTCTTGAATCACCTTTAAAGCATGACGACACGGAATCCCGGTGAGGTCCCATCTTCTGCAGGTACATGTTCTTCTGTCCATATTGACTGTGTGAGAAATGCCATTTTCTTGGACTTCTGAAACACCATTAGGACCAGGGGTCCTTTTCTTACACCATTTCTGCTTTTTTGTCTCTTATGCGATGGTTTTAGCAACCTTCAAACTGTATTTAGCCTTGTACTTCACCAATTTATTCTTCCTCACCTCAATCCTAACCATAGCTTGTCTTCTCATGGTCTCAAGCATTCCCACTAAAGGCGAGCAGCGCTTTCTTCAAACCGCTATTGTAAGACTCGAGAAATTGTTGAGGCCATCTTAGCAACTAGAAGTGGTGCTGAAGAATGCAGTAAAAGTTGTAGGATCTCTCACCATAAAGTCATCATAGATCTGAGAATCGAACTCTTTAAGCTCCTTAAGTGCAGCCTTATAATCACCCTCGTTGAAGCTATTTGCCACTGCCCAAAACAACTTTTAAATTTAGGCTTGTTGGGGTGTAGCTTCTTAATGTTCCGTATATGTGTCTAGCGCACATCCGGTGTTCTATGTGAGGAAGTTCTTCTTCCACAGCCTTTATAAGCCCCTGTCAATGAGGACAAGTCCAATGAGAAAATGTGATTAAAAAGTGTATTAAAACAATGAGAAAATGAGGCTACCTTACGTTTGTCGAGATAAGTGTGAACCCTTCACCATTTTGAGGTCTAGATCAGACTTAACCTTTTCAATAAACCACTTCCAATTGTCAGCGTCCTCAACTTGAACAATGCCCCACGCAGGGGTATATTTGATTGTTTGCGTCTCGCCCACAGCGGCTCTGAGTTGTCCTTTTGAGGTAGATTTCATAAAGCATCCATCAATCCCAAAAATGGGTCGACAATAAGCTCGCCATATTGTCTTCAGAGCTTTGAAACAGACATAGAACTTGTCGAAGATCTCAACACCATCATCTCTAATGGTTGTTACAAGATCAACCGTAGACCCCGGGTTTGATCTGTCAAACAAATGAAAGCAATACTTTAAAACTAAACTCAAATAAAAATTTAACAAAAACATTTTTAAAAGAAACTTACTCTAGGATTTGCTCTTTATAGTCTTTAATCCTTGCAAATTGCTCATCAAACTCTTCACTTATCATATCCAATGCTCTCTTCCGTGCCTTTCTAGCAATATCATGTGTCACTGTCAAGTTGTATCTCTCTTGAATGATGTCTTGTATAGCCCTTGGCATCAATGCATTGTCGTGTCTAACCTCATTTAGTAGAAGCCTACCAATGACACTGTCAGTCAATAACTTGCAATACCCGTCCTTGGTGCAAGAGTGCTCATCTTGGAATGACTTCACCATGTAGGCTTGCACTGTTCTATCAAAGAACGATAGATTAAGCCAAGTACAAGGAACCTCACCGACTACAGCACACCTTGCCTCTGAAATGTCATTTCCCCATCTTGTGTATTTGACATTCCAACCTCCCATTAATGCATACTCTAACACAGCTTCCTTGAACTCTTTTATACTTTCAAAACAATGCATAATCTTCAACTCTCCACTTCCTCTTCGCCATCTTTCATATCCGGGATCCATGTCATCTTCATCATCGATCACGGAGGTGTATCTCTAAGAGCTTCATTGTCCTCTTCCTCATCAACAAACCCGAACTATTTCTTCCACACTCTCAGCCTGCGGATCTGATTCTGGGTTCTCTCGAGCCTCATTCCTGTCTATTCCAGTATCAGCAACATTTTCACCCATAGATTCAGTCTCTTCAGTCTCATTGTTAACCTCCTCGTGTTCAAGATACACTTCCACTTTCCTTACCCATTGTGTAGCATTGCACATGTTTTGGAAGTTGATACCACCATCACACAACACCTTCAAATCTGAAAAGCTTTGGTTGGGAAGCTTGTACCAAACTCTCTGCCCATACATATCAGCGATATTTGCGAGATTATCCCACCAAATAGACCGAGGTGCGGTTTCAAGATAATGAATTTTCCCTCAACATAGGTGAGACCTTCTTCCAAATTCTCAAACTTTCCGTCATAGTTTATTATAAACGTCGTATCCCCACTGCAACAATTACACAACACATCAGTTACATAAGAAATCATGAAAAAATTCAGCGACACATTTAAATTGAACACCTTACGTGCTCTCGGTTCTTCTTCTCTTTACTCAAAAATGATGAAACTTACCTCATTCCAACTGATCTCTTCTATACGGGCTTTCAACTCCTCCGATCGTTCCCTTATCACCTAATTGTAGTTCTTCTCTCTCAATCTCGTTTTTCCTCTCTTTCTCAGACTGGTTTTGTTTCTGTCGCGACCTGACGAAGAAGAAAGGGGGTTTGGTCTTTTAATTTCAGAAACGCACAAAACGACGTCGTTTTTAAGAGCCCAAAACGTCGTCGTTTTAAGTTAATATCGGTCTAATAATCCACGTAATAAACTCACTAATCCACGTAATCCACGTTAATGCCACATAATACACCGTTAAAATCAAACTAACGGAATCACAGTTTATGTATGTATTGATCTAAGAGTGTTAGTTTATGTATGAATTTTGAATAAAATGTTGTTGATGTATGAATTAGCCGTTTTCCCTCCACTAGTAGTGACTCTTTAGACTTTAGTGTCACTCTCAGAAGCAAATTGTCACCGTTGAATTCCCATATGGCATACATGTATATAGCTAAATTCTTATGATGATAAAAGGAAATTATTTAATTATAGAAAAGCTAACTTAATTATTTCCTATTCCTCGTTCTCAAAGAAAAAATTTATTTCATACTCCTGTTGTATAATAGTTTATAATGAACGTAATCCCTTTTATTTTTCAAGTGTCACGTGTTTAACATATGCATTTCATTAAACTCGTCTCTTCTTCTTTGATGTATAGGTTCTTTAGTTCGTATAGTTCCTCTCTTGTAATCAAAGTGTGTGGTGCAGACTGCAGACTCTTATTAGTTGTATTTCTTATTGTTACATTTGATAAGAAAACAAAAGTGGTGCAGAACAGTAGAAGATGACAAACGTACTGAACAATAACGTTACAAATGAAAAGATAGCATTCTTTTTTATTCAGACGACTAGGTAATAGCTACTCGACACGTGCCTGTCCTATCATTGCCACCTAGGGATTGTAAGGAATAAATCTGTTTCACAGCCTGATGGGAAACTTTGTCGAAGGTTCATGTTTCACTATTTGCACTGTGAATCCTTTGTTACCGTCGCTGTTGTTTCTCGGAGTTGCAGAAAGAGACTGAATGGGCTTGTTGTCTCGAGGAAATGTCGTGGGCCTTTGTAATTTTGTTGAACCCATTACCGTTGGTTGATGTTGCTCTGTTTCTTGAGACAGATTATTACCACTATTGTCCGAGGCTATTTAATTGTGCAATATACGATAATTGTTATGGATTAGTGTTATAAGAGAGCCGAAATGAATCATGTTAGTCACTAGGTCCTCTTTAGTGGTGTACTCGAAACTCGAAGCAAATTGTCGCCGTTGAATCGTTGATCTTTGTGAAGTGGATGCAGTTAAATTTGGATGGTTGAGATGCATGTAGGCAGTTAAATTTGTTTTATTTTTATATTGGCGGCAATTACTGATTTAAATTTAGTTTTGTTGAAAATTTATTCTAATCACAAAAATAATCTGATGACGATGTCCAAATCTTAAAGGTTATTAATAATGCTGACAAAAAGAAGAATGATTACTGACAAAAAAAAGAAGAACGATTAATATATATATTTTTTTTTTCTGGTCAGGGATATGCATTAAAAGATTTTAGAATAAGACAAAAAAAAAACAAAATTTGAAGATTTCGTTTAGAATAATAAAAAACATTATTATCCTTTTTTTGTGCACAAAAAAAAGCATTATTATCCATTAATCCTCAAGAATAAAAAAAACTGGATGAAGATTGAGCCAACTAAATTAATATACACAGAACATAACATAAAGCCTGTGACGAGGAAGTCTTTTATAATCCAATAATAACTCACCAAGTGTACGGTCAGGTCTTTACAATCCGATTGGTCCAATCTTACAGTAACTTGTTATCCACCCCCGTATATATATTTTTTTAACTAACATTAACCACCATATCTCTTTTTCTTTTGAACGAAATATTTTGTTTTATATAATTAAAAATTCAATATATCTCTATCGAGAAGAGATAGTAACAAGGAAACCGCCGTCGCCGGATCTGGGCAGTGTTCGTAGACGAAGAACTACTCTCCGATCTCAGAAAGAAGTTTCTGTATATATAAGATTCGCCTCTCAGTTTTTCTGGATTGAGATTTCAAAAATCATGAGGAAGAAGCTCGACACTCGCTTCCCAGCTGTAAGTTTCTCTTCGTCTCCAATTGATTTGTCTCTGTAATTTGAAATTCCAATTTATCGAACGTACTCGATCTGTTTGTTTACGGATCGAGTTTTCAACACTGTTCGGGCTTAATGATTTGAGTAATCTAGTTTCTAAGATTCAAATTTCCCAGCTTTAGGTTATCTATAGCACAATTTTTTTTTTTTGAAAAAGTTAGTATAGTGTTGATGATGATGGCTAACATATGATTTATTCAAAGAACTAAACTTTCATTCGTGTAAGTTATAAAATGATTGATGATTGTAGTGAGCAGAGCACACTTGGTGTTTCTCATCCACTTAGTATTGTGTTTGTCTTGATGTGCAATTTTGCAGGCTCGTATTAAAAAGATTATGCAAGCTGATGAGGATGTTGGCAAGATCGCTTTGGCAGTTCCTGTCTTAGTCTGTGAGTCTTTTTTTTTTTTTAACCGATTACTTCAGGTTTGAAGGCATTTTGTACGCTAAATTTCATAAATTTCTGTTATTTGCAGCGAAATCTTTGGAGTTGTTCTTACAAGACCTTTGCGATCGTACATATGAGATTACCCTCGAGAGAGGAGCCAAAACCGTGAGCTCATTGCACCTGTAAGTAACTGATTTTGCTTAACCTTTGCCTTTTTTTGCTTCCTTCTGTATTGCCTGAGAAGCATGAATGGGGTTTACTCGAATGCAACTTTTAAAATATTTTCTAGGTTTCAGATGTTGTAACTATTGATATTCTGGTTTAGAAGGTTCCAACTCATTGGCTTAGGCTCTATATTGACTGTGTCCTATACCGAGAGGCTGTTGTTTGATGTTACAGAACTTAATACCCAAAAAAAATTGATTCGTTTTGCTCTTTTTCTTCATACGTTTTTTTTGGTGATACTACTGCCTCCACCTTTGTTAAAGGTTTGTTATTGTTTACAGAAAACATTGTGTGGAAAGATATAACGTGTTTGATTTTCTGAGGGAAGTTGTGAGCAAGGTGCCTGACTATGGCCATGCACAAGGGCAGGGCCATGGGCCTGGTGATGTTACCATGGAGGATCGCAGCATCTCCAAGAGAAGGTTAGACCTCTTGGCTCTGTATACTCTGGTTGTTTAATTGATGATAAGCCTGTATCAAGCTGATGTGAACTCGTTGATTAAATTAGGAAGCCGAGCAGTGACGAATTGAATGACAGCGACGAGGAAAATAAGAAAAGCAAAACTGTGAGCTCATGTTGTTCTTAGTTACTTCATTTAGTGTTTATTCATGTGAGTCATTTACATCCATTGAACAGTGTTGTTGGTATTGCGCTTATTATTGCAGCAAGACGTGGGGAATGCTAAGCCCAGCGGCAGGGGTAGTAGAGGGAGAGGACGAGGAAGGGGTCGCGGTGGGCGAGCTGCCAGAGCAGCCGAAAGAGAGAATCTGAACCGCGAGATGGAACTTGAGACCGCCATTGCAGAACAGCCACCTCCTCAAGACAGTAACCAGATGCATGCCTCAGTGTCATCACCACAAGAGAACGAGAAGAAGGATGTCGATAGCAGCATTGCAGCATCAAACGAAGACACCAAACAACAACTCCAAAGTCCTAAAGAAGGAATTGACTTTGATCTCAACGCTGAATCTCTCGACCTAAACGAGACCAAACCGGCAGCAGACACAGCCACAGCCTCAGAAGAGTATCCAGGCTGGCCTATGGAGTTGGGCAAAATTGACCCATCGCAGTTAGCAAGTCTGGGTAAGAGGATAGACGAGGAGGAAGAGGAAGATTATGACGAAGAAGGCTAAGGACAATGCAGCACATGTAGGACATAAATAGAGTAGCAGCATTTAGCAGTTTGTCTAGAAAAATGCTCTTTCTGCTATCAAAAGTCTTCTTCCTGTTTCCGTTTATTGTACGAATCAAATCAAAGACTGTAACTTAATTTATTTCTCCTGATATGTTATTTAAGAGTTTAGTAGTTGCATCAGAAGTTAAAATATCTTACACCAGAGTAAGCAAACAGTCATAATTACATAAAACAGAGCAGAGGATTAGTCATGGTGTTGCTCCATGTGGTTGAGATGAAGAACACCTTCATGGTTCTTGTGAACCTCCACCTTGTACTTCTCCTCCTTTTCTCCTCTCTTCAGCTTCAGAAGCATGTTGAACTTTGCAGCCTCCCCGGTGACCTGAAACCATAGTGAAATCAATGGCGGATAGTTGAATAGGAGAAAGGATATAGAAGCAAAGCTATACCTCAGCGTTAGCATGAACAACCTCCTGAAGTTCATAAGGAAACAAAGAGTTAGACCTCTGCTGGATGGTCTTGACAGCATGATCAGCAACGTGCTGCACTTCCGGATCATCTCCTGGAACTTCCCTCCATCCAGATGCATTCTCATCTGAATATTCATGATCAAAAAACTCTTTCTTATTCACAATCTCTCTTTCTCTCTTACATACATAAAAGGTATCTCCTTTACTACAAAAGTCTCTCTTACATACATAAAAGGTATCTCCTTTTACTCAAAAGTCATACCTTTTTTGCAGCCAAGATCGGAAGGAGTGATGGTAGAGGCACCATCACCAGCAGGCTTGAACTCCTGCAACTCCTTGAAGTTCAACCACGGCTTCACCCACACTTTAGCTTCGTATAGCTTCTTCTTCCCAGCCTCGATGATCTCAAGAGTCAGATGATGCAGCGTTCCCGCTACAACTTGCTCTTTCGCCTTCACCACTCTCGCAAACTCAAGCAGTGCATTCTACATTTAGTGGATAAACCACAAACGTCATCAAAGCAGAAACGTACTCATCATCCTCTAGAGAATCGATTCATAAGCTAAGATCTACAAAAGTTCTCTAATCTAATCGGCACTAGATCTGAGACGATCAGAGAGAGAGAGAGAGAGAGAGAGAGAGAGAGAAACCTCTTTCTTGTTATGCTCATCGACAGCGAAACGAGCGAGGCTCTCGACCTCGACACTGTTCTGGTTAGCAGGCACATCGCGAACGCCCCCGGGCATGGCCATGTCGTCGTTGCAGAAAGTAGCGATCAGAGAGGAAATGAAGATGGAGGAGAGAGAGAAAACAACGATGAAGAAGAAACGGCTTTTCATCTTTTATTTGGTTCGGTGCTGTTTTGAGTTTTTAGATATTTTTCGGTCTTTTTAGTCGTCGAAATGTCCAAATTACGGTTTGCAATACGGTTTGGTTTAATTTGGTATAGTTTTAATTTTAGTTTCAGATTCAAAATTTCTGTGAAAATATTTGTTTAGTTTCTACAGTTAATGTTCAAATATGGTTCGATTTTGAATTTGGTCTCGTAATGCATAAGAAAGAGCTGGCTATTGGAGTTTTGGACTGGTTTAGTTTGGTCTAACCGGTAACTGTATCCAAATCTTACATACTAAGTTAAGGTTTCACTCGAAAACGATGCTTGGAGATAACGACACGTTATGCGTAACTTGTCGGCACTTAAAACCGACCATAAAAATGCTCTGTCTACCAAGGCTCATTTTAAAAGCCCATTCCAACTTTCACATAACAATCGCAAATATACTTAGTTGGGTATTCCCTTATTATTTTCTGATACAAAGCAGCTGTTTATTACATAGCATCGTCGAGGAAGGAGTTAACAGAAGCAAAGGACCTTTGGTTGTAACAATCAAGGTTACTTCCAGGATCCACTCCAAAGATGCCACAGTACCTCTCATAAAACCCAATCCTATCAAGGACTCTCGAGTCTGGGCCATGTCCACACTCCAACCCACCGTTAATGATATTCGTTGTCACACCGTAACCCGGTACTCTCCCGGCAACGATGTCGGCGTATGAAGGCACCCATTGACCGTTGATAACTTCGTGGCATGAGGGTTTTGGTAACTGAACAGTCATCCAGAACCAAATCGCGGCTTTGAAAGAGATCACTGGGTCGTTGGAGACAAGGTCAGGGTTGTTGAGTAAGTCTTCTCCAATGGCTGCTCCACACTGTCCGTAGTTGTAGTTCCACGACAGCTGCATCGGTCCTCTTCCGTAGTAACGTTTTCCAGGTGCGCATGGCCACGTTCCGCTCGGTGAACAGTAGTCTGAAGAAGGGCTCACCTCTTCCTTGAAACAGTATCCCCATGCATATGGTCCGTCTGGTGCTGTTGGCCACCCACCTTCAACATGCATTAATCGTCCATTTCATTAATATGTTACTCACAACTTAATTAGTCTAACACGTTATTTATCAAACTTTGTATTTATTTGAAAACAGTTATATTGAAACATGGTAAGCAAAAAACTGGTACTTAGAGATATTTAATATAAATATTGTGTTTGTTTTTGCAGTTAGCAAAACATGTTTTTGAAAGTAATAAAATAAAATCTGTTATTTCTCTATACTAAATATTTAAATTGTTTTCTTTTGAAAATTGAATATTCAGACATTTTCAAGATTTCCCGTTAATAGGACTTAAAGAATAATATAATACATCATAGCAACATAAAACTTATTGTTTTTGGAAGAAGATAGAAACATAATCAGTGCTTTAAATTTTAGCAAAAAAAAAAAATTACATAATCAGTGCTTACCGGTGGTTTCGTGGGAAGTCTGGCCAAAGAAGGCGGCGAGCTCTTTCTTCCTTGCGGCAGTGTCTCCATTGTTGCAGAAGCTGGGAAAATATTCAGCGGCGGCGATAAAAGCATCGTAAGTGTAGAAACCTCTAGCGGGACAAGCGGCATCGTTCCTGTGTTTAAGCATTTCATCGAACTGAGATCTTGTAATGATATCAGTAAGACCGCCGGTGGGATCAGGAGGAGGAGGACCAGGAGGAGGAGGAGGGGGACCAGGAGGAGTGCACTGGCTTTGGCAGCCAGGCAGCTTACAGTAGGCTTCGGTGCTACCGCACCATCCGTACTCGCTGCAGCATAGACCGTTGAGGCAGAGAGCACCTCCAGCTTGTCGACCACATTGCTGGGCTGAGGAAAATGATAAAAGAAACGAGAAGATGATGAGTAAGAGAAGTAGTGAAGTCTTCATTTTGCTCTGAGTTTGATGGTTTCTTGCTTAGGCAAGTAGGGGGTATATATACTACTTCTATGCAAATATACAATCAATGAATAGTAAATTTAATCCATAGTTCGATATGTGACCGTGGAGTATGGTGGGTTCACGATCAACTTTTTACACATAAAAAGAAGAAATCGAGATCTCGAGATGAATTATTATAAGGTAGCGCATTGGACGAACGACTCCCATTTAATTTTAGAATGACTCAAGACCAAATTATACACATGTTCAATTAATTATTATAAGATTTCTCTTCCTATTCTAATGTTTTTCCAATGAGTCATGTTTAAAAATTATGGTATTGATAATTTCGAAACCTACGTGCATGAAACTACTGTACATAATAATATAATCTCTCTTTCCGTATAATACACAATAAACACTTAGACTAGGTCATATCTCCATCCATGTGGGTTCGGTGCAGTCCCTTTAAAGTTAAATAATAGAGTATTTATTTAGATATTCCTAGTAGAGATCTTATCCGACTTTTCATGATTAGTTAGAGAAACACTAATGATAAACCGATTAACCAGATCTATGCAGTTGCATCGATCACATGGGCTCTCACTATTGATTCCACAATGAGTCACCGTTCTCCGTCTGGTCCAGCATGCGAATACTATCGTAGCTCCTTGATTGCTTTATATTTGCAGACTCAGTTTACAAAGTATTATCTCTAAGGGAAAACAACTACCAGGCTCATTATCTACTTTGTCACACATCTTTCAACTAGTAGAAGTTTGATCCAATTGTTATTCGTCCTTCTGTAAAGCCCTATGTGAAGGTAATTTTATTGATAAAGGATGATTAATTGTTGGTTAATCGCATTAGAAACGTGTCTTGCTATGATGACTTTTATAATCCTGTAGAAACTTGAATGACATAATGGGTTAAGGAATTTGCTTAACAACGAACTATCATGTTTAAACAAAATTTGTGACCAATTTAGAGCCAACCACTGGCTATTAGCAAAATTTTGCAGCTAATAGAAACGAGATAATTAACTACAAATGTTTCATTTCTTACTAGTGACAGTTTTAACGGCTGTTTATTTGTATTTATTTTGCTATAATTCTTTTTTGTCAAACAAGCTATGAAATTTAGCAATAAATTTTTCTATTAAAAATTACATAGCTATTTGGCTTTGGGTTTTAAGAAATACGTACGTTTTAACAAGGAACAACAAATCTCATGTTTTTTAATCGAAGATCAAATCAAATAGGCCTTAATTGGGCTCTGTGGTAGATTGTTTTGATATACTACGACATATAAGAGCATCTCCAATGGTGAAACTACCATTGGAGTCTTTAAGCTTTATTTTAATTTTTTTTTTTTTTTTTGAAAAGTTAAGGATTATAATCCAAAAAGTTAGTCCAATGGTGTATTCCATTTAGAAATCCTTAGGAATCTAAACTAATTTATTTTGTTAACTCAAGAATGAAAACATGAACAAAGATAGATTCACATTTAAACAACAAAACCTTCATTTTTCTGCAACTCGACCACTCTTAGGAATAAAACACAACTCTTGAATTTTCTGAATCTTGGCATCTTCAATGTTGAAACTTTGAGAAGGCTCCACTCCGTGCTTGTTCATCTCACCAGCTAATTCCAAAACTTCTGCGATAGAACCAGCTAGACAGAGCCCGTTGGTGAGTATATTATGGCTATACACACTAGGAACCAATCCACATTTCAAAACTGTACAGAGAACCAATCCACATTAGCTTTGTCAACAGAACACAGCTTGCCGCAGTCTCGAAGGCAACACGAGCAATTCTATCAATCTGAGGAACATAAAAAAAATTGTTTTATTACATCTGTTCGTAGTACTTAGCAAAGAGATAAGGATAGAGTACCTCATGAGCAGCATAGACCTCGGTATTAAACCCAACTTCCTAACCATTTTCATTAGTCTTAATGCCGCTTGGCACTCCAAAGTAAATACCTGTTTCCACGACACATGATCACACACTGTAAAGAAACTATACCACTAGGGAAACGAGAAAGAAAAGAAATTAAAGATCAGTCTTAATCAACCACCTCCAGTGAGCTCCCTAACAACCATAAGATCAACACCTTCTGCAACCTCTCTCTTCCAGGTCGAAGCATCCACTAACTAAAACGAAGAAGAAAATTAATTTGAGTTTCACAGAGGAAACGAAACTACAGGCTACCAAGAACTCCTGAGGTTAAGAAGAAGAAAAAGAGTGACCTGTGGAAGAACAGTAGCAGGTCTGAGATTAGCAAAGACTTTAAGAGCGGCACAAAGTTGAAGTAAACCAGTCTCAGGCTTCAGATGTTTTTCATTCTTATCCCATTTGTACCTGAAATCAACACAACCATTGTATATTGATTCCCATCACACAGAAACAACAAAAGAATAGAGCCAACGCGGCATACCCTCCAATGGCCCCAAGAAGAATAGCATCGATTCTTAAGTATCTCGAAACTCACTCACTCACAATCATGGCTACGCCGACGAACTCTTTCCTCGTCGGAAACAACACTCAGACCCCCAAATCCACACCTCAATCTCTCCACCTCACCACCAAACCAAACACCATAACCCTCACCTGAAAGAAAACCAAACCCGTCTCCGTCAGATGCGTCTCGTCACCAACCCAAGTCCAAGACGGAGCCACTAAATCCAGCACCACCGGATCAGGGATGAGCGTGATGGAGATGAGAGCCACAGAGGGAAAGAGTTCCTCTCAATCATCCAAACAGCCGAATCAAGATCACCGCCGTAAATGAGACTTTTTTTTTCGAAGACGCGAAACCCATTCCTCTACCAAACCAATTCGCGCTGCCACGTCAACAAGGACTGACTGATTTTAATCCTTAATTTAGGACTCCTCCTTAACTTATTTAGATGTTATATTATTATTCTAATTATAATCGCTTAGGATTATGCGCTAAGGATTCCTTATAATCCTCTGTTGTAGATGGTCTAAGATTTCCAAAACAAAATAAAGTTCTTTTTAACAACTAAGAAATAGTTTAAAACTATAAATATAACTCAATCTAACTTTATTATTATTATTTTTAAATTGAATCTTAAAAGTACTCCTAAAAACGCTATAATTTTTTTTTAAAATTATTTCGTTCATAAAAGTACTTTTATTTTATTTTTGTTTTGTAGAGATAAATATGAAATAATTTTAAACATTATTCACAGACTCACGTTACAGGCTGGATTTTAAAACCAAATTTGATTCGACTTTAATTCTTAGTTTTATTTTAATTGGTTTTGTTTCAGTCGTTTAGAGATCATATCCACCGTACACGTGGAGAAGCATAGTCGATTTCGATGACTTTTTCTCACTTGAAGTCGGTTACTCGCGTCTTTATAAAGCAAAACAAAAAAAGCAGAGAGACATTATATCTCTGTGAAAATCGAAACGGTCGACAGATACGAAGAAGACGAAAGAGAGCGAGACGGAAAAATGGTGAAGTCAGGGAAGAAGATAGCCAAGGTAGAGAGGAAGAAGAGGAAGAAGAGAGTATCACGATCCGCAGAGCTACGCGCCAGTGCAGAGAAGAAGGAAGGATCGCGATCCGCTGATTTCGCATCGCTGCGCGACGATCTCTTCCGCGAAGCGGCGAAACTCGTCGCCGAAGATCCCTCCCAGAGAATCGCGATCCTCGTCGCACCTCGTACCTCCGGATCGAACGTGGCTGTGCAGTCGTTCGGCTATCCGTCTGCGGAAGGCGTGGTTCGACAGTTCCTCAAGGATACTGCTCCTCCTCCTGTTCCGGTACCTGAGGACGCTGAGGAGGAGGAGGAGGAGGAGGAGGAGGAGGAGGATTGGTCTAAATATTACTGGTGGGAAGATGAAAAGCTCCTTAATTCGAAGGATCCGGTGGAATTGATGGCGGCGATTACCGAGATGGAGAAACTGAAAAAGCAACTGGATGTGTATACAAGTGAAACAGGTCAAGGCTCTGGGACTCAGGAGGACGATGGATCCAATTCCAAGCCCTAATGCAAGATGGATTCATGTTCAAGTCATTCATCTCCAGCGACGTCGTTTTAGGGTTTAATTATATAACTATGATGTTTGCGTTTCCCTAAGCTATATAGTAATTTGCTAATTAATTTAGAGTCAAGAAATTATGTTTACTTTTGATTATCATGTGGCTTCTCTGTTGGTAGAGCTAAACTATCTATGAGTGTTATGACTTCCTTGCGGTTCTTTGTCCTTGCATCAGAAGATGAATAACTTTGACTGGTCCCTTTGATTCTTTCTATGGGATCATAACGCACAAGGCGAGTTGGGAACCAAATGGTCACTTTGACTGGTCCCTCATGTAGCTAGCTTATATTGGCAAATATACGGCATAATTGATTACAACACTCACAATCACACTGTGAGTTCATCATTACTTCAATGGTAGATCCATGCACCAGGGTTGATAGACTTTTGAAATACATCGGGTGTTCATAGAGACATTAGCTTATCCCATATATTTTAAAATGAATCAATATGGGTTTCGTCGTTCACATTTTCATCAAGTGAACTAGTCACACCAGAATCCAGCTCTACTGAATATCAGAACCACTCGTAAGTACAAGGATGGTTGATAAATATCAAAGAGTGAGTAACCGAACAAGAGAAACAAGGCAAATAGTAAGACACAATAGATAGATGCTGTTGATGTTCTCAATTCCCAGGGAGCTCCACAAATATTGGCGCAGAAGGTATCAAAGCTCCTTAGCGTTGCCTTAGAGGTCTCTGTAAAACAACGGGTTCGGGTTTGTGTTTGTTTTCTCTTAAACAGGAATAAAAAAAAAAAACATGAGTGGGGAAGTTATTTTTTACCCTTGGTTCATCGTTGTTAGCTTCACGGGGTGGTTGTCTACTACTACTACTTCTAGTGCCTCTGTCTTCATCAGCCTCCGGCTTGTCATGCTTATAAAACGCCTCTAAGGCTCTTATCGCAAATGGGCGGACTAGGTTCACTTCCATTGCAGATACATTTTGCATCTGCAATTTTTAGAACTCGGTTAATGGTTATTATTTAAAATCATTCTTGAGATGTAATGGAGAAAAAGGAAACGTCAAGAAGAAGAATTTTTTTTTAAAAAAAACACTTACCCTCACTGCAGATGTCCCTAGAAATGTTCCCAAGTTAGTCTCGAGTTTGTGAAGCCGGACATCTCTGATGTCCTCGACTAGTGATCTCACCTATACAAAAATTCGATAAATAACGGCTCTTAAGGATACAAACACATGGGTTTAAGAAGGGGAGACATGTATGAAATTTACCATATACATGTCTGGAATATCATCACGTGCACTGCAAAAGAAAAAGTGAGTGAGGTTCTTTTCAAATACTCATCAGCAAATCTTTTTAGATGCTAAGAGGAGCAAGTCGAAAAATCACATACTGATCAAAAAGCAGTCTAGCAATCTCCACGTAACTAAATGGTAATTCCTGAAACTTCGACAGAGGCTCCCGTTCCGCTTCCAAGACCTGAGTCAAATTGTCTAATTCACAGAGGAAGAAAAAAAACCAGAAACAGTTTAACAATTTCCATTTTGCATTCAAAAATTCATCTGCAAAAATGTGAGAATTTTCATCTTACCAACAGACAACCACGCTGGAGGGCGGAAAGTGCATTTGCCTCTCCGCTTCAGTGCCACTGCAAGCCACAGAGGCACCTGCGTTGGGATCTGAGGAACGAACCGACCAAAATCCCCCTGTCACCGGTTCAAAAATTAAACCAAACAGAAAGGGTGGTTTAGGTCCCAGTGGTTTCCAGGATTGTTATAAAATACAGAAAGAGATTATTATTACGCTGATGAAATTGAGCGGGTCCATGTTCATATTGGGAACAATCTCCACCATTTCGTCTTCTGCCATAAACTCAACCTGGTGTGACAATGCTACATCAATTACATCGTTGCAGACCATAAACAAAACAAAGAGGAGGAGGAGAATAAGAACACCTCTTGAGGAGAAAACAGTGAGACATGAGGATCAGTCTGTCCAGCCATGGATATGTATATCTCAAGAAATCTCAGTTCCCTCTTTTAAATGAAGAAAAAAAAAACACTGTATTAAATTTTTAAATAAAAAAAAAATAGAAGAGACCGAACAATCCTTGTGTAAGATTGATTACTACCATCTAATTTCTAAAAGAAGATGCTAAAACATCCCTTGTTGACATTTAGTCAAACACCTTGTGTGCATGAATTCATCCGTTCTATCTAGCCAAAACTTCCGGTTCCAAACTCAGAAACATAATGATTTAACCAGAAAAATAATCAAAAAACATGGAGAAACTAGTGATCGAATTGTGTAGTTTCAGAGGAGACGCTAGGAAACAGTGAGAGAGAGCCATGTTCCTGGGTCGCGTTATGATCGAGAGAGATTATTACCTGTGGGTTGAAGATCAGATCAGATTCGATACCTTCAGATTCTACGAAACGAGAAGAAGGGAGACGAAGAGAAAGGTTTTCGATCGCTGGCGTCGCGAAGAAGATAGCTTCGAAGAGTGGTTCCTCCTAAGTTTTGGGCGGGTAATCAGATGTCAGTGTGGCGGGAAATCAATAACCGCCTGTGGGTTTCGGTTAGACTCGGTATTTTAATTGAACCAGCCTCAAACCAAAACCAAAGAACCAAACCAAACCAAATTTCGTCCTGATTGTAAAATTGAATATTTATCAAAGCTTCAAGAGGAAGAAGAAGAAGGGTGACGGGTAAGGAGATGGAATGGAACACGATAAGAAAGTCAAGAAGCATAATACTGATGAGAACGTTCATGATAGTGTTGTCTAGCTTTCGTTTTCGACTTTTTGTTTTGCGTTCATGTCTAGTGTTTTCTCAATATGGTCGAATTGATATTTTGTAGTTGTGATTCCCGGATAGATTGAAGGGTCATTTGTTGAATTGATATGCAGCCAAGCCAACTACTACCAATACAACGTTGCTTGCAACCTCAAGGAAACAGCGATGGAGTGGTTGAACAAGAAAAGTGAGTCCCCTTTTGAACAAGTTGGTACAAGCGAGGCCTCATGAAACATGGTAATATGGTATTTGGAGCATGCAATCACGTTGATCTATACTTGGTTGCATTTTATAGAATTTGAGAAACAAAACGCCACTTGTGGGAAACGGATAAACAAATCATAAAAAGAATATCTAGAATTACAAGACCACGTTGAGCCTGGACCGACCATAGTACACAAAACATAATCAACGTCAAAGTAAAACAAGAACTCTGTTCGGAACGAATCTCATCCCATTATTGTGGAGTCATTTACAATATGCCAGAGCAGGAAAAAAAAGAACAAATGTACTTAAAGAGAAAAGACGAGAATTAAAAGACAATTAACAAATGTACTTACGAAAAAAGACGAGAATTAAAAGACAGTTAACCTTTGCAGAAACTAAGGTTACGATTTATTCTTGTTTTCCATCTGTACACCCACCCAACAATACTTTGCCTCCTTTTTTTTTTTTACACTGAAACACCTGCTTCAAGAGCTCTACCTCTGTTCATGTCTGGATCTTTGTGTGCTCCTCCTCCTCCTCCTCTCCCCTGATGTTTACCTTGACGCTGCGACCAATACCCGTACGCCCTCAAGACCCTGTCCAGCAGTTCTTGTGGCACCGGCTCTCCTCTTCGTTGCTGCGGTGATATACTCGCTGTATGGACCAGAGTCTTCCACTTGTCCTGTAAAATCAAATGTTAATCTACTGTGGAATATTATCTGTAGTTTGTGTTTGGTGTGTTTACCTTCAAGTCCACGTAGGTTCTATGATCTGCACTCTCGAAAGCACGTAGCTTCACATCACGCCATCTGTGCGATGAGATATATAGAACCATTAGCTCTTGAGTTTTGATATTTAACACCACGACCAAACGACATTAAACTATATAATACCTTCCAGTCCCCAGCTCCTCAACTGCTTGTACGAGAGCTTCCACCTCTGTCACTGAGAAGGGTCTCCTGGTTCTGCGCTGAGCAAGCTCAGTACGCTTAGGTTTCTGGTTCAACGGAACTACGGCAAGCGCCTCAACTTCCAATGCTGGAAGTGGGACAAGCGCTCTTGTATCCGATGAAGGTTCTTCATCAACAGATATCTCTCTCTGGTATGGAACTAACTCGAGGTGGTTATTGTCCACAATGTTTCCTGGATTAGTCACGTCATCTGCTTGGGGAGTTTCAGTATCTAACATGGGAGATGCCGCAGACCTGGAAAGATCATCAACAACCGCTTTTGCTTAAGAATCTTCAAGAAGAAAGAAAGACAGAGAGTTTGTTTAGTACCGTTCAGACAAATTTGGAGGGTTGATTGGCACCACAGGATCTTCAGAACACAAAGGCACGGGAACTTTGCTGGAACCAGGCTCCAAGGTGAAACCAAGGTTGGTTAGATTCTCTTCACATGAGATCCCAGTCTGTGACAGAGTTTTCTTGTCATCTCTGACCTTCTTTCCATGGACTACAACACCAACGCGTATTCCACCGCTGAGTAAAACACTTACAGCCTCCATCACGGTCCTCTGTTACCAAAAGGGTCAAGGGTTTATATTAAAACCTCAACGTCCACACAAGAGAACTAAGCATATGCGAAATACACATTGCCATGTACCTTTAGTGATCCTACTGTTGCAGTTTCTGGAACTTCAATAAAAAGCTCTGGAATCCTAAAGGACTTGATGCTTAGCTTTACTGCACCAGAGATGACATGAAGACCACATTACAATCACTTCAGACAAATGTCTCAGTCTCATATATCAACCGGTCAAGTATCCTTTTGAATGAGAATCACATAAACTGAAGAGTTGCAGATAACCACCTGAATCTCGCTTCTCAGGTAACTTGGAAACACTTCCACTACTGATTCCTCCATCAGAAGTTACAACCGAGCTTCTGTCCGGTGATCTTATCCTCTTGTAAACGGTCTCACGCTGCCATGCGTTGTATCCATAACATGACTTCCTTTTGCGGTAAAGAGCCTTCATACCAACATCTACACATTCGTGTTCAAAAAGTCAAAACAGGGCATAGAACAATTTAAAGACATATATTAAGTGAATCAGGTTGTGAATACTTACCAGCTCTATAGTGTCCCAGATCCTTGGCCATTTGTTTCCAGTATTTAGACGACAGAGACTTTCTTATTCTCCGAACCGTTGGAGACCTATACGACTTAAACTTATTGCTAAACTTCTGATAACTATATAATTTTTCATCATCATCTCTACCTAGGTTAGTATGATTCCCTTGTCTAGCAAGGGAACCATTAACGCAAGATGGTGATTTTAGATCACCATCCACGGACACTGATTTAGGAAACTGCACACCTAACGCAGTTGCGTTCTCTAAGTTGCAAGTATCAGTGACCAAGCCACCGGTTGCTTCTACTTGTCCACACCCAGTATTCACAATAACATCACCCGCCTCCTCACTGACGCCTTCAGATTTGACGTTCTTGGTTTCACACACAGGAGTCCGCTCCAAGATACCGTCATCAGGAAATGAAAAACTGTTCACCACACACGTCTTCTCATACGCAGTAGGCCTTGACACAGAGTTTCCTTGGTCATCTTCTTGTTTAATCTCTTTCCCGAAATTCTCGTGGTTGTTCCCTTCAAACGCGTTGGAAGAAGCTGAGGAGCTCTCGCATTCCTCTAGCAACTTCCCAGCTAGAGAAGCCAGCAAGTCCATTGCATCCGTCCTCTTCTCTAAGACCTTCCTCTGAAAAGAAAAAAAATATTCAACCGAGAGTTAGTCACCTCATCAGAGAGCAAATTTTGATGACAACAGATCAAAAGAAGATGAGAATGAGATGATGATTACCCTGCATGAACGAGGAGCCTTGGGGATATTGGGGTAATCAAAGGCAACAGATACGCTATCGAACTTCCTCTTGAACACCATCTCTCAGCTATGCATTAACACTACAAACAAGCAAAGAATCAGCTCAAACGTTAACATAACGAGATCAAACATAACTTGAGACGCACGCACATGTAAAATCCAAACAATGTTACACATTTTTAAGGACTAGAGATTCAATGTTATGATATAAACACGAAAAACAAAAAATTCAAAACATCAAATTGGACACAAAGCAGCAAGAGGCAGATCAGATCTCGGACATCAAACTGAACAAATTGGCTGTTCCCAACCAGATCTCCGACAAGTTTCCAACTTCTGTCGACCCGACCCGACCCGACCCGACCCGGTAAAGAATTTTAATCAGAATTTGAAATCCAGATCAGACACAAGGATCAAAATTCAACCCAGAAACTACAGATCGGTTACGATCGAAACTCACCTGATCAACGTTACCAGCTCCTTGATCACGATCCGAGGCTACTTCAATTACAGATCACGCGAACAGAAACCAATTTTGATGTTTTGTAAGTATATTAAAATAATGTACAAAGGGAGAGATTAGAATCGATCTATACAGAGAGTTTTGAGATTTAAGAAGAAAAGAGTTAATGTCTTTGTCCCTATAAAAGAAGAGAAAGAGGAGGAAGGAGACGTGAAGAAAAGCCCACAGAAAACAAAAACCCTTTTTTTTAATTATTAATCAAAAGTTTTTTTTTTTATTGACCACACAAATGACAATGTGGGTTTTGGGGATGAGGCAGTTGAGGGAAACCGGTTGTTGACGGTTACCCCCTCGCCATTTGTATTAAACCCTCTCTCTCCGTTTAACCGGTTGTTGAGGGGTCACCCTTCTCTCTCGGACCAATTTTTTTTTTTTTTTTATGAAGATAGGGTTTTGTCAGAAGAATCTTAATTTTAGGGATCGGATAAAAACAATAAAAATTGTGTTTTGTGATTGGAGTGTGGGGTCTTTGTCTTTTATTTTAATATACAACAAAAGTAGTCTCTCTTTCTACCACGTGGTTGAGAGAAGCCTGTGAGGAGTCTATTGCTTTGGTTATAACGTCGTCACAAGGTTCACTAAATGTGAGGGAGGGATAACATGAAGTCCTCTCGATGATTGTTTAATATGCTATTTTTATGTTAGATGTCTAGGAGGACTAGGAGCATGTGCTAACGTGGCCGAGGTGAACGTGACATATGTTTTAAAGGTTGGATCATCGAATGTGGTCTGTGAATGATCATGTTCTTGTGCTGGATGGATGCGCCAATTTCTTAAGTAATATATTTGGGGCTAATGTGAAAGCCAAAATGTGTGTGTTACTAGCTAACATAAGCCAGATGTTGATTCGAATATACTTTGTTTATGCCCTCTGGAGCCTTACTGATGTGGATGGTGGTGGATCCTTTTGTCGTTTTCGTGATTATGGGCCACACGACAATCAGTTAATGGGCTGGGTCTGATCATTCTCTTGGGATGCACAATGAAATTACATGGTGCTACTTCGAATCTTTCTCTAATCTTTCTCTCGTTTTTATTTTGTTAAAGAGAATCATTCGCTAATCAATAAGTTTCTTTTATCATTACTGCTAACTGCCTATGATGCAACATCAATCGGTGGTTACGATTCATGCATATTAAAATCTCTTAGATATATTTTGTTGATTTTCTTCACTGAAGCCTCATATGTCATGAATGAATCGCATTGATCACAGACTTGAGTAGCATGAATACTGGACCACGGTGACATATTAACATTCTAACAAATAAAACAACACACGACCAACAAGGAGTTTATGGGAATTCGACATGAAGTATGATCCTTTTAAAACATGAAGAAAATAAACCTTATTCTCTACCTACTTATCTTTATGCTTTTCTTAGTTAGAGCCTCCACAATGGACGGTGCCAAACAAGAAGAATATAACTAATTAACTACTATAGTATTTCACATTTTATGTTCATTACTAGAGTGCGTTTTGACGTTTTCTACTAACTTGTCGATGTAATAACATTTAAGATCTATTGTTATTGGTTGGAAACTTCTTAAAGAAACTATCAGTGGGAATCTTTTGTTATGTCTCCGAGAAAAGAGCCAGGGAGTTTCCATAGAAAATTTATGACACTTGAATCTTTGAGAGTCTATGAATGTGTCTTTTGCAACTCTTTGCCGATACACACTCAAAAGTTCATTCACTGCTTACCATCTCAGCAGAGTTTATGTTGGATTGAAATGCATGTATATAGAGTATATTTTATCTTAAGAACACCGCAGTTGACCTACTGACGTAGACATGAGACTTATCTCAAATTTCACCTGTTGAAGACCACAACAACTAGAATCAAGCACAATCTGCACTCAAAACGGATCAGATAAGATAGCAATCCTAACATAACAACAAGAATGGCTTCCATTCCTGATGTTTTCACTTGAAATAGCAAATAAGATGGCAAATTCTTCTTGAATTCAACTCATTCCTATTCTTTGACCGAGTCATATAGTCGTCGTTCTCATCTGGACACCATATAATATTTGGCATAAACTCTCATGTCATCTCAGAGTCATTTTGACCATTCATTTGTCTTATATTATAGTGTGAAGATGCATAATGCATTCCCGAGATTAGACACATCTCCTGAAGCTAAAACATAAGCAAATTACATCATTTCTAAGAACTGCTTTGCTTTGTCCTATAGTTAAGAAAACTCCTTGTCGGAGAAATATCATAACTAAGGTACTTATCATGACTAGCAAAAAATATCATAACTAAAAGACCTCCAAAGTTTACAAGTCTATATTCCAGCATCCGGAAAAAGGCTGATCTGGGATAAATTTAATAAAACTGTACACCTTAATTTCTAAATTTTAGAGAGGTATAATATAAATAGGTTTTCTGACTTCAAAATTGTAAAAATATATAAATATTAAAATTTATCTTGAAATGTATTTTAATTTATAAATCTTGGTCATGTACATGTCCAGAAAGTGAACTTCAAAATATTGTTAACCTTATTTCATTAAAATTGAAATAAAATTTATTATATCATAAAAGTCCTAAAAATGAAATATAAATTAGTATCTTGTTTGCATAATTGAGAGAGGTGCCGATTTCTTACCCAATTTCCCTGATGTAATTTCTTAGCTTATCTCTCTTTAATCTTACGTTTCTAAATTTATCTCGTTGACATTAGAATAATACTTTAATTGTTTAAGATAAGAAAATTGCCATATGTCAACCAATATTAATTTATAAAACAATTACCATGTCACTTACTTTCAAAGATGGAATATAAAATACATATTTTCAAATAAAAGATATAATACCAAATAACAAAGATTTTATCACCACAGGTATTTCTCATTAATCAGATAAGGTCTTGGTCAAAAAAAAAAAAATAATATAAGCCAAGGTCATTAACCTTTTTAATCACTGCCAGTCAGACTGACGGCGTTACCGTTAATTCACGCAAATCCTCTCAACTCCGTTAATTAACAGCGTCTTCCGTCATAGATTACGAGTCTTTAAAGTCTCTCTCTTGACTCTGTGTAGCTTCTCTAAAATTTTGGGGATCATACAGAAGCGCCTCCGTTCCTTCTCCGCCGATACGCTCTCCTTCTTCTAGCTTCTCCATCGGGGTTAGATTCCTCGTTCCTTACTCCTTCTATATCCGTCGATGAATGATCCCATTGGTTTGTATCTGAATTCAACATATCTCTTGATTTTGCAATTAGACGAAAGGAATCACTGTTCGAATATCAGATTTGTGGATAAGATTGTGGATGATCTTGTTCCAGATCCTTAATTCGATTGCCTTTTATTTTTTTTCGTTTTTATAAATCTGATTTGGACTTGCTTTTTGAAGAGGGTTTGTTGAAATTAGGTTTGAGCTTAATCCAATTCTTTGATTATTCAGGTGGGATTGTTGATCTTCATGTGTGCTAGTCTCTCTTAGGGCCATTTTGTTTTGGAGCTTTGTAGTGTGAAAAAGAAAAACTTTGTGGTGGGAATCGTGAGATCTTGTGAGATGAAGATATCATTGAGTTGCAGCTATGGGTTTGTTGATTGATGCTACTGCTTACGGTAGAAAAGGAGATCGCTTTTTAATATAAACTAGCCAAAGAACAACATGGGTGAGACTCTCATCACAACCCTGTCTATGGAGAATTACCACCCGTCGACACTACTCTCCATGGATTCAGATGCGTTTACTCACGAAGAATCAGAGAGGGAGACTAACCGGTCGCTCTTGCTTACGGGTCCCCCTGATATCAACCTCCCGCTCTCATCCGAGGCGAGCCCGTCTCTGTTTCTGTGGAACGAGCACTGTGATATCCTAGACGTTGGCCTCGGGCCTCAGATTTATGAGCCTGAGGCTGTTGTTCATGTGCCCAAGGTTGCTAAGAAGCACAACAAGCGTGTTGATAGTGCTTGGGGTGCTTGGCTTTTCTTCAGCTTTTACTTCAAGCCTGTTTTGGATGACAAGTCTAAAAACAAGTTGATGAGGGACAGCAATGGGTTGTCCGGGTATGATAAATCTGACTTGCAGCTTGACTCTTTCTTGGTTCAGCATGATATGGAGAATATGTACATGTGGGTGTTCAAGGAGAAGCCTGAGAATGCGCTGGGAAGATGCAGCTGCGGAGTTACATGAACGCCACTCACGCCAGGGTGAGCGTCCTTTTCCTTTTAGCGTGGACAAAGGTTTCGTCCGATCTCATAGGATGCAGAGGAAACATTACCGTGGTCTTTCTAACCCACAGTGTCTCCATGGAATCGAAGTTGTTCAGTCGCCAAACCTTTCTGTGCTTAACGAGGATGAAAAGAAGAAGTGGACGGAACTCACAGGTCGAGATGTGAACTTTGCTATCCCGCTTGAGGCAAGTGATTACGGTTCGTGGAGGAATCTACCAACCACGGAGCTGGAGGCTGAGCGACCTATGACTCAGGCTAAAGCTAACGGTCACACCCACCTTAAAAAGCTCAACGGTACCTTTATGACTCTGTCTACACATTCACCAAACCATGCAGCTGACTCGGTGGAAGCACAAATCGCTTGCAACAACAAACGCAAAAGAGACTGTCTTGCTCTAGGGAACTGCGATGACTCAAGCTCAAGCGAGAAGTCTTTGGACATGAAAATAAACACAACAGAGCTGCCATGGTCAAATGATTTCACTGGGGTGATGAAGAATGTGTACGGGCCTGTCACAGCTGCGAAGTCGATTTATGAAGATGATGAAGGGTTCTTGATAATTGTGAGCCTGCCATTAGTTGATCCAGAGAGGGTGAAAGTGACATGGAGGAATACACCAACGCATGGAATAGTGAAGATATCATGTACAAGTACAGCATGTGAGCCATTCATCAAGAGACATGACAGGACATTCAAGCTAACAGATCCGACACCGGAGCACTGCCCACCAGGAGAGTTCGTCCGGGAGGTCTCCCTACCAAACCGGATTCCAGACGACGCCAAGCTCGAAGCTTTCAGGGACGAGACTGGAACAACGCTAGAGGTTTTAGTACCTAAACACCGTATGGGACCAGAGGAGCATGAAGTTCGCGTCTGTCTCCGTCCGTTTATGCTAGAGTGAAGATGTGTGTCGTCACTTGTTAAAAGGATTTTATTGGTTCATGTAATCATTGGATTATTCATATTTAATCATATTTTCATTTGCATTGCTTTAGATGTAATAACATCTCAAATAGCAGACACAAAAGATACTTCAAATTAACCAGACCGATCACAAAGTCGATTTAAAGTACATAAGAAGCATAATTAAACAAGCCGACAACTGAAACATTAAAGCAAACTCAAAACAACAATAGAGTTTAGAAACTTAATCAACTTCTTCAATCTTGGGTCCAGCACCGCCGCTACCACCGGCAGGAACATCGTCTTCCATGCCACCAGCGCCACCCATGTCAGCACCAGCACCTTGGTACATTCTCGCAATAATTGGGTTGCAAAGAGACTCGAGCTCCTTCATCTTATCCTCAAACTCATCCGCCTCCGCCAGCTGATTTCCCTCCAACCATTCGATAGCTTGGTCGATTGCATCCTCAATCTTCTTCTTGTCAGCTGCATCCAGCTTAGAGGCGATCTTCTCATCCTTGATCGTGTTCCTCATGTTGTATGCGTAGTTCTCTAGTGCATTCTTTGCATCCACCTTCTTCTTGTGTTCTTCATCTTCTGCTTTGTACTTCTCTGCCTCTTGCACCATCTTCTCAATCTCTTCCTTCGACAGCCTTCCCTTGTCGTTGGTGATCGTGATCTTATTCTTCTGACCAGTCGTCTTGTCTTCAGCAGACACGTTCAGAATACCGTTGGCGTCGATGTCAAAACAGACAGTGATCTGAGGAACACCTCGTGGTGCAGGAGGGATGCCGCTCAGCTCAAACTTCCCCAAAAGGTTGTTATCCTTGGTTCTTGCTCTCTCTCCTTCGTAGACTTGGATCAACACACCTGGCTGATTGTCCGAATAAGTAGAGAAGATCTGCTCCTTTTTTGTCGGAATCGTGGTGTTCCTCGGGATCAAAACAGTCATCACACCTCCAGCAGTCTCCAAACCCAAGGACAAAGGAGTAACATCAAGAAGCAACAAATCCTGAACCTTCTCATTCCCTTCCCCGCTCAAAATCGCAGCTTGCACCGCCGCTCCATAAGCAACAGCCTCGTCAGGATTAATACTCTTACAAAGCTCCTTCCCATTGAAAAAGTCCTGCAGAAGCTGCTGCACTTTAGGGATCCTAGTGGACCCACCAACGAGCACAACATCATGAACATTACTCTTATCCATCTTCGCGTCCCTCAAACACTTCTCCACCGGCTCCATACACTTCCTGAACAGATCCATGTTCAGCTCCTCGAACCTCGCGCGAGTGATCGTCGTGTAGAAATCAATCCCCTCGTAGAGAGAATCAATCTCAATCGTCGTCTGAGCAGTCGAAGAGAGTCCTCTTGGCTCTCGCAAGCCGTTCTCAACCTCCTCAACGCTCTCGGATTCCCGGTGATATCCTTCTTATGCTTCCTCTTAAACTCCTGAACGAAGTGATTCACCATCCTGTTGTCAAAATCCTCACCACCGAGATGAGTGTCACCAGCCGTAGCCTTCACTTCGAAGATCCCTTCCTCGATCGTGAGCAACGACACATCGAACGTCCCACCTCCCAAGTCAAAGATCAGAACATTCTTCTCGCCAACACTCGACGCCTTCTTGTCGAGCCCGTACGCGATGGCTGCAGCGGTCGGCTCGTTGATGATACGCATCACGTTGAGCCCGGAGATGACTCCGGCGTCTTTAGTTGCTTGACGCTGAGAGTCGTTGAAGTAAGCGGGGACCGTGACGACGGCGTTTTTGATCGAGGTTCCGAGGAAGGCCTCTGCGATCTCACGCATCTTCGTGAGTACCATCGAGGAGATCTCTTCCGCTGAGAACTGTTTCTCCTCTCCCTTGTAGTTGACGACGATCATGGGCTTCTCTGCTGGGCCGGAGATGACCTTGAAAGGCCAGTGCCTCATATCCGCCTGAACAGAGGGGTCGCTGAATCTTCTTCCGATAAGACGCTTAGCATCTGCATAACACGTAGACTAATTAACCGTCAAACCATCACTCTATTTTTTTCTAAAAAAAATTGCTAATCGCGACTAAACCGGTTTAAACCGACTGATTACTAATGAATAACCGATTCAGATTCTGAACAAACAACCACATGCAGGAGCTCGAATCTAAGGCAGAGTTCGTGGTTTTTTCGAGATTAAAAAGGAGTTGAGAAACTTACCGAAGACGGTGTTGGTAGGGTTCATAGCGACTTGATTCTTGGCGGCGTCACCGATGAGACGCTCGCTGTCGGTGAAGGCGACGTAAGAAGGAGTGGTGCGGTTGCCTTGATCGTTAGCGATGATCTCGACGCGGTCGTGCTGCCACACGCCGACGCATGAGTAGGTTGTGCCGAGATCGATTCCGATCGCTGGACCTTCGCCTTTACCCGCCATTAGATTTTATCAAATTCTTCTGATAATAAAGCTTTTCTTCAAATTCGTAATTGAGAATTTTTGATTGTTTTATGTTTCTATGTGCATGAGAATGAAGAAGGGGAGGTGTTTAAATATTGACTCGAAAAGGAGTTCGAGAATGTTCAGTTTATGAGATCTCAGCCGTTGGATCTTATTTTTCCGCCTTTTTCCTTTTTTTTTGTTTGTCTTGGTTTCTCGCTCCTTCCAGAGACCTCTTTTTTTAAATATCAAAACTCAACCGTTTTGATGAAAAGTTAGATGGATGGTCGAATGCCAAGATTTTTTTTAAAACATTGATCGTCCACATGTACCACGAGGTGAAATTTACTAATGCGTAAAAGAAAATTTTCCTCATAATTTTTTTTTTGGGCATAATACCGTATTTTAAATACGTAGTCTCTGGTTGTGGCTTCGTGGGAACGAAGCATGATTTAGTCTACTGACTTTATAGCTCAATAAGGTTGTATTCAATTGTTATTTGTCAATGACACCATTAGTTCACGTGTGGGTTTTGGGTTTTGCAGCATCTCGATCAATTAGGTGTGCAAAGAGTTTAACGTGCTATATGATCAGAGAATATGTGAGAGACACACTAGAACCATTTGTTGAGATCGGAGAGTTGGTGCTATGATCAATGCAGCGCCAGCCCGTAGCTTAAGCTACATAAGCGATAGTGATTAGGGGCAATGGCTTTTTTTCCATCATGCATTTCCTTTTCAAATTTTTTTTTTCCCTAATGAACATATAGTTCTGTCTATTTTGGCTAATGGTAGTACAAAAATTTACAATGTTTGGGCGGGTGCTGGATCAATGAAGTAATAACGTGCTAAATCGGAGAGTTGGTGTTCAGGCTTACAAGTAAATTCATCAAACCAAAATTGAAATAAAGATGTGAAATGGATTAGGAACATCTTTACAGCATTTTTATTCCAAGCAAAAAATGTTATTGTTCTCTTCTCAGTTTGAAACAGATACAAACTAAAAAGCCTTACATCATCTAAAATACATCAACTCAAGTGGCTTCGTATTTGGGATCAGCAGCTACATAGTGATAAGCAATTACCAATGCGAAGATGAAGATGCCAAGGAAGTTGACTATAAACCCCAAATCTTGATCATCGATCATCTGCAACCAACACAAACAAACATTTTAGCAAAAAAAAAACAAGTCTTTTTATGTATCAGTAAACTCAGCCAGTGTTCATCTTGTATCTGGCCAATTCATTAAAATGTATCCCACTAAGTTCACAGATTAGTCTATTAGGAGAAAATTGCAAACATGAGTCCTTAGTAGCCTGCTATGGATTCCAAAGAGAAATAAAATGTGTTAAATCACACTTCAAATGCATTGAAATCATAACGATAAACAACAACATTGAGCTTTTTTTTTTTGATAAACAACAACATTGAGCTTAGCTCCATAAACCTGGACCTAAATCCAAGTGATCATTGTTAAGAGAACAAAATTGATTGATACAACTATTATACCAAAAGAAAAAGCAAGCAAAAGAGATGATCCCAGTGGGAATCGAACCCACGACCTTTAGATTCGGAGTCTAACGCGATATCCACTCCGCTATGGGATCACATTGGAGAAGAAGTTTAGACTCAGAACATGTAAAATACAAAGCGTGACACAATCGGACAAAGAGAAAAGGGCAAGTTCTCATCGACAGAGACGGATTCGAAGGACCATCACCAGAAACATACAAACTCAGACCAAGACTGAGCAGATAAAAAAAAAAAACAAAGACACTTGTTGGAACCAGATCTCCCAAGAATGGATGCGCATATTTAAAAATGCGAGCAGGATTTACCGTTTTATCGAGAAGGAATGGGTGAGAAAAGATCAGATCTCCAGGAAGCAAAGCAATTTACAGAACAGAACAGGTACTGGATCTCAGAGTCTCGATGTCGGAGGACTGAGGGTTTCTCTCTTCTTTATTTACTTTTGCACGAAACAGGCCTGGCCCATTACTTTTTTTTTTCACCATGTGGGTTATATTGTGGATCAATTAGGTCATCGTGTGTTATTCTTGAATTTTTATTATCAAACTGGTGTGGTTCAGGCTTTTTGTACACACAAATCATAAGCATGGCTAAATTCTGCAGTATCTCTTAACCAAATAGTGGCAGCCCCACTACCAACAACAAAAGCACTGGTTAGCTATGGTTCACACTTTCACATAACGATTTTAAAGGAAAAACATTCGACAATCAAAGGCCAAACAAGCCTCAAACTATCTCTAGTTCTCTACACAGCACAAACCCCTACCTGGTTCTGTTATCGACTCTGTACAAAAGCTGAACTCCAAGAAAAATAAAATTTCTGGGAGCTGCAGCCTCTGTTCATGATTTTGATTAATTTTACACACAAGAACATAAGAAAAGAAAAAGAAAGAAAACTTCAGTTTGTTAGGCCAAAAATTACATGCCAGCAGTTATCAGACGCTCACTGTTTCTGTAAGTTCCTTTAAATGTCAGCGCCATTCCCGCAGAAAAGGAGAAGGCGGATGAGTCAACATATGATCACATTCCAGTTGATCCCTTCAGACAACGCTTTACTATCAACAGCTTTCTTCAGATCTCAACCAAAACCAGATCTCAGCCAAAGTGATGTCAGATGAACTCACCAAACCAACAAGCCTTGTCTGAATTCTCACTTGCAGATTCCCCCCCTGCTACTTTCAGCGACGAGTCCAGTATCTATGAATTGTCTTTTTACTTTCACTAAGTTCCTTCTTCTTCTTCTTTTCGCGGTGGTGCTAAAGTAACCTCTAAGATTATGTGAACTCGAGGAACTTACAGAAGCCATATATAATAAACTGGAGACTTATGAGAGCCCCGAGCTCAAAGCTCGTTTGATAGCTGGAGTATACCACACATCTGCAGGTACGGATTCTCCAGCAGTTTCTCATTATTGCTCTGCACAATACAAGAATACTGTTATGTGGCACAAAAACCAAAGAACAGCTCATTGATATTTGAGGCTCTATGACTTCATTCACACACTGAATTATGACAAAAGCATTTACCTGTTGAGCCTTAAAGACAAGCTTCTGAAGCATGTTTTGGTATTTCTCTGGTTCCTCCGTCATCATCCTCTGAAATAACGAAACTTTAACCAGTGAGCAAAAAAAATGAACACAAAAGATTTGAAAAAAAAAAAAAACTTTATTCCTTCCGATGTATGTATGTCTTTCAAAATCAAAATGGTGAGTTTGAGAAATTTTCTTGCCTTTAGTAGAAATGCTGAAGAGTAATAAGCCACCCTTGAGTCAGTATCATCCAGGAGTTCCCTGCATAGATAAACATAAGTTTGTAAGTGTCATGAAACATGTTACAAGATTGGTTTGGAAGTATGGAAGAGTCAATGAATCACCTAAAGAACTCCTCTCCACCAACTTCTTGAAAAGCAACTGTATCAGCGGTGCATTTACCGATCAGAAGTAATAGCAGGGTGGCTCGAATATCAGAGGTTGCCCCTGGGATATTTCCTCTTCCTTTGCTTCCAACGGCGACACCAAGTGCAATGTTGTCAGTTGCTGCACCTGCTAGTTGAATCAAGGGCCAATAAAACAAAGCCGCTGGAACACGCGCAACCAGCTGCATAGGGACGGTGGCTTGCCCACGAAGAAGCATTGCTGCCATTGACGCTGTCTCGCACGTTGAAACAGGGACACTGTTGTACCGAGGCCTGGTGTCAGCATCATCCACACTCTCTTTATAGCTGTTACGATGGGATGTTTCAGATTTGCTATTTCTATCAGCAGAACTGGGGACTGTTTCCTCATCAGTACACAGAACTTTCAAGCACAATTATGAAAAGAATGTCACACATCTGCTTAGAACAACAGAGAGAAGACAAAGATAAATTAAAAATTATGAAATTCTAATAAGAGATAGACGTAGTCTTCTTTGATGCCAGTTAATATATAGAACATACATTTCTGATGTATATCAGCAAGCTTTAGAGTCGCCTTTGATAAAACATTTGACAAAGCAAACGAAAAGAGTAAAAAAAAAAGGATTCCAAGAATGTGTACCTTTAAGATATTAATCCGGTCAGTTTCATTTATTTGAGCCATCAAAGACAAAGCGCTGCTCATTATGTCTATAACAGCGTTTGCTTTCTCTAGTCGTGTGTCTTTCTGATCCTGATTAGCATTACCACCAATTGATCGCTGTGTCTCATTCTCATCTAGTAAGAACTTGGAACGCATAAGAAGCCTCTCCAGAATGAACAGGAAACCCCATCTTATTACACTGTTCCTTGACTTCAAGAGTCCACACAGAAGCTGTATGGAAATAGGTATATCAGAAGTAATCAGAGAGTCCGAGGCACCACAGTGGGCAATCTTTTGCTGCAGATCTTTTATGCTCAGCCATATACTTCCACCACCATCTTCACTAATTTCCGCAATCAGAAGATCCCCCAACCAGATGTATCCGTTTTGACGGTATGTGGCTCTTTCTGAATGAAGAAGAGAGTGCAAAGTAGCCCAAGCTAGATTCACTGACATCCTAATATCATTTCTTAACTCTTGAATGTTGTCCATGAACTTGGACGATTTGGTTAGCTGTTTGAGATGCAGAAACTCTTTGTCCAAGTGAGTAAACGAACCTATTATCGTGTCAAATTTTTCTGTTATACTTGCCAAAAGCTGCGAGTAAGGAAAAATGGAGTTAGAAATGAGCTCTGACTGGCAAACAGTATAAACGAAGACTCTTTATCAGACCTTCAGAAACAATTTGCTGTTGCGAACCTACCTGGTTTAGACGTTCGCTGTTGCTGAACCCAGACAATGCTGCAGCAATTGATCTTCGCAGGATTTCCCCTATGCCTTCAACACCAAGCTTAACAGAAATGTAGAAAGCTTCTGGTGCATCAGCAAGAGCAAGCCGAACAGCCAAAGGTTGAATCTCATCATCAGTGTACTCAGAAAGACCAGCAACTGAGCATGCCTCATTAATTTGATGAAGGACATAGTCAAATAAAACCGAGTAGAGATTTCTTCTTTCCTCTCTAGTTGTTGCCAAAGAGTACTGTATCAATAAGATAAATCCCTTAATCTAATAGAAAATAATCGAGGCTCAAAGTATCTATTTAATGGTTCCTGAAAAAGAACTGAGTATATATTGGCAGTACCTTATAGAAAATGAACTCCACGCCACCAATCAGATCGACCTGTTCTATAAGAAAATTTGAGGAGCTTGAAGTTGCTTTGGTAGAGCCATCTAGTTCTGGAGATCGATAAAACATGTTTGTCATGATACAAATAAGCTTGGAATGAACAACTTCTGACCAAGAATTTCTTTTGCTAGTTCCCAGAAGAGCTTTGATAACCTGATTCACGGAAAGTGACTAGCTCGTCAGAAAGCACAACTTAGCATAAAAGCCAATGCAATGGTAGCATGTCAAACACAGATCACAGATAAAAATATCTATAAAACAAATCTAAATATCCACACAACAGAAGGCATAATATTCAGCCTCAGAGGGCTAACCTACCCTTATGTCAAGACCATTTAGCTGGTTTCTTCAGATTTTGCCTCTATCACAGACAAAATATAGCAAGCAGCTGAGAGCAGATGCCCAAACGGATTCTTCCTTTTCCTCAACCTACTGAAAACAATTTTAAGGTATAAAATCCTACACAATTCTGGAATTGACATCACGCAGAGAAGCAAGAAGAGAGAAAGGTACCTGAACTAGGAGAAGTAGAATTTCAAACAAGATTTTTAAAATCCAAGACTCAAAGTTCTCAATAGCTGAAGAAGTGCTTGACATCTTAGGCAAGTCTTTCGTTCTTGTCCCTTGAAGCATTATCCTGTTTTCATTATCGAGAAATGTTTCTTGGTATTCTTCCTCAATGGTTGTAGCATTATCACTTATCTTTGGCTCTAAGAGTTGTGCATGAACTCCTAAATTAAGAGGTTTTAAGGAGCAAATCCTTAGTGACGTGACAAGCTCTTTTCGATCATCATCGAGCTAACGTCTTCGATCACTTATAGAAACCACTTTTAAAACTCATTAAAAGATTAGAATTGCTATAGAAACTTAAAAAAAATTAAAAAAAATAAGTTATAGAAACCACTTTTAAAATTGATTAAAAGATTAGAATTGCTATAGAAAATTAATAATTATTGTATTTGGTGATGAAAATATATTTAAACTAATAATTATTGTATTTTTATATATTTAATCATGTAATAAATAAATATTTAAATTTAACATGTTTTAATTTTTTTCTTCTTAATGATAGTTACTCATGCAAAAATAAATATCTTATGTTTATATGTTTTTTTCTTAATGATACTTAATCATGCAAAAATATATATTTTAATTTCACATATTTTAAAATTTATTAATTTTTTATTCTTAATGGTTCTAAATTGGATAAAACCATTGGACATAATAATTTGATTAGAGTTTTTAACTTAAAAAAAAAAAAAATTTAATATTCCTAAGGAATAACACCATTGGAGATGCACGTCTTTTGTGGTAATTACAATTTTTCTTGTTCTTTAAATCATAAACTAGATTTGACCCGCTGGGGTTTGTTTTTTTTCATTTATTAATCGAAAACTGATTTACAAATTACCATTATTTTTTCATTTCGAACCATAACAATTGAGTTTTTAGGTTTTATCATTTGTTTTTTTCTCTTCAAAATATGGTATTTGTTCGAAATGGTATTATATAATGTTTGAGTTTTAAAATTTGTTTTCATATCTGACCTAGATTCATGTTTGAACCTATAGACCCGATACATTGTATATAATCCTGTTCGGATTTAATGAAAAATTTGTTAATTAAAAATCCGATATAACCCGGTAAAAACCTAAAACTCACTATTAACCCGCGATCATACTATTGATCCGATAACAAAATATCTTATAGTACTTTTTAAAAAATTGATTAAATTACTCATATATTTATTAATATTACATAAATTAGTGATTCCTTAGAATTTGATAAAATTTTATCATGTTATCTAAATAAAAATGATAATATAAAATAACTTATTGATATTACAATATTAGTTTATTTTCGTTATTAATAACCTATTATAAGTTTGTGTTTGTATTTTAGATTTAAAATTTATTTTAAGATAGTTTTAAAATATTCTTGAACACTCGTAATTGCTATATTAATATTATGTATAAAATGACATTATACGAAAATGATATTCAAATATGTATATGATATATGGTGTAGGATATCGATTTTGGTTTGTATTGAAAATATGTATAATATTCAAATGATCTATTTTGAATATTGATACATTATATTTAAGAAAATAATATTTTCATGTTTCTTAATTCATTTATTGTTCATAATATATTTATACTATATTAAATTTAAATTTAATATATCTTTTAAATATATATATGGCCATTATTTATAGATCCATTTAGGTGTCTGGTGAAATAAAACCAAACAAATCGCCATTAATGAATTTTTATTAATTCTTTGTAAAAATAAGGGTATTTTTGAGAAAACCTGCAATTTTCATTAAGGATATAATTTGAGAATGATCCTCTTTAATGGTATTGATACACTAAGAGACGTCTTTTGTGGTAATTACAATTTTTCTTGTTCTTTAAATCATAAATACACTAAGAATAGTCGAATTAAGGGTTTCATCGGGAGCGCCTCCAATGATGAAACGCAAGGAACAGAGAAGGGCAGCTTGGAGCCGATCCCTCTTGATCTGAAGAAGATGGATACAGTGACGACTAGATCGCCTGCAAAGAGGGTGGTGACTCATCACCAAAAAGAAGTCTACGAGTCAAGGGACAATGACGATGGAAGCGACAAGAGCCCAGGTAAGCTGCTACATGTCCTCCCTTACGATATGGAGGTGGAGACACTGACTAGATTGCCTGGAAAGTCGCTTATGAAGTTCCTATGCGTGTGCAAGACTTGGTATTCCCTTATCCGAAGCCAAAGATTCGTGGCTTCATACTACGCTGCATCCCGTTTTATAGTCGCTTTCACCAACAGTGCAGGTGGTGATGATCCCAAGCGTCTGTTCATCTTGTCGGGAGAGGAGGCTTCTTCTTCTTCTTCTTCTTTGGTTGCCAATCTAGACATGACAATACCCTCAGTGACCTTGCGTCACGGCGCCTAGTATTTTTCCGTCCATGGCTTTATCGCTTGTTTTGAGTTGTCAAATTTCATTATATGTAACCCTAGCACGGGGCAAGTCATTACCTTTCACTGCAAGGCACCGGGCATCCTTGGGATACGATCCTGTAGATGATCAATTCAAAGCATTGACCCAGGTGACATCTAACTATGATCATAACCCTAGTGTCATGGTGCACGAGGTTATAACACTTGGACGAGGACGAGTAGTATCTCGTACCCAACTTACCTCCGCCTTATTACCGTGTAACTAGGGGACGATGCATCAATGGTTTCATGTATTATGGTGCTTATGCTCCATGGGAAAGTAAGGCTCCTGTGTTTGTGTGTTTGATGTTAGAAACGAGAGGATACTAAGTTTCATCACAACGCCTCCGGAGGTCCTGGTTTGGCAGGCTTTTACATCATTGATAGAATACAAAGGGAAGCCAGCTGTCGTTGTACCAAACTGTTTGAGAGTAGGTGGTTCTTCTTTCGACTGTTTTAATCTTTGGATACTGGAGGATGTGACGAAACATGAGTGGTCCAAACAAACATTTGAGCTTCCCTTGTGCCCTTCACTCTTGGGATGGGTCAGCGTATGAAAGGAACCAACAAGGCTGGTGAAATCATTTTCTCCCCAACAACTCTGCCAGGCCGTGCCAAGCCCTTCTATGTTTTCTACTTCAACCCAGACACGAAGAGCACGAGAAGAGTCCGGATCCACGGAGTCGCTGATACTGAAGAGTTCTGGAGCCGTTATGGACTCACAGGCATATGCTGCGTCTCTCACCCCAACACAATGATAGTATTGCTTTTTATAGAAATGTGTTTTGTTGATGTGTAAGAGCTTGCTTGACAAAAAAACTCTGTGGATTTTTTTTTCAAATAATTATGCACCAAAAAAATACACTAAGAAACCCATCTAAAGACAGCGTTAATCCTGCTCTCACAATCTCTTAGATACATTTTGTTGGTTTTCTTCACTGAAGTCTCATGTTATGAATCGTATTGATCACATACTCGAGTAGCATGTATACTGGACCACGGCGACATATTGACATTCTATAAGAAAATAACACACGACCAACAAGGAGTTTATGGGAATTCGACATGAAGTATGATCCTTTTAAAACATGAAGAAAATAAACCTTATTCTCTACCTACTTATCTTTATGCTTTTCTTAGTTAGAGCCTCCACAATGGACGGTGCCAAACAAGAAGAATATAACTAATTAACTACTATAGTATTTCACATTTTATGTTCATTACTAGAGTGCGTTTTGACGTTTTCTACTAACTTGTCGATGTAATAACATTTAAGATCTATTGTTATTGGTTGGAAACTTCTTAAAGAAACTATCAGTGGGAATCTTTTGTTATGTCTCCGAGAAAGAGCCAGGAGTTTCCATAGAAAATTTATGACACTTGAATCTTTGAGAGTCTATGAATGTGTCTTTTGCAACTCTTTGCCGATACACACTCAAAAGTTCATTCACTGCTTACCATCTCAGCAGAGTTTATGTTGGATTGAAATGCATGTATATAGAGTATATTTTATCTTAAGAACACCGCAGTTGACCTACTGACGTAGACATGAGACTTATCTCAAATTTCACCTGTTGAAGACCACAACAACTAGAATCAAGCACAATCTGCACTCAAAACGGATCAGATAAGATAGCAATCCTAACATAACAACAAGAATGGCTTCCATTCCTGATGTTTTCACTTGAAATAGCAAATAAGATGGCAAATTCTTCTTGAATTCAACTCATTCCTATTCTTTGACCGAGTCATATAGTCGTCGTTCTCATCTGGACACCATATAATATTTGGCATAAACTCTCATGTCATCTCAGAGTCATTTTGACCATTCATTTGTCTTATATTATAGTGTGAAGATGCATAATGCATTCCCGAGATTAGACACATCTCCTGAAGCTAAAACATAAGCAAATTACATCATTTCTAAGAACTGCTTTGCTTTGTCCTATAGTTAAGAAAACTCCTTGTCGGAGAAATATCATAACTAAGGTACTTATCATGACTAGCAAAAAATATCATAACTAAAAGACCTCCAAAGTTTACAAGTCTATATTCCAGCATCCGGAAAAAGGCTGATCTGGGATAAATTTAATAAAACTGTACACCTTAATTTCTAAATTTTAGAGAGGTATAATATAAATAGGTTTTCTGACTTCAAAATTGTAAAATATATAAATATTAAAATTTATCTTGAAATGTATTTTAATTTATAAATCTTGGTCATGTACATGTCCAGAAAGTGAACTTCAAAATATTGTTAACCTTATTTCATTAAAATTGAAATAAAATTTATTATATCATAAAAGTCCTAAAAATGAAATATAAATTAGTATCTTGTTTGCATAATTGAGAGAGGTGCCGATTTCTTACCCAATTTCCCTGATGTAATTTCTTAGCTTATCTCTCTTTAATCTTACGTTTCTAAATTTATCTCGTTGACATTAGAATAATACTTTAATTGTTTAAGATAAGAAAATTGCCATATGTCAACCAATATTAATTTATAAAACAATTACCATGTCACTTACTTTCAAAGATGGAATATAAAATACATATTTTCAAATAAAAGATATAATACCAAATAACAAAGATTTTATCACCACAGGTATTTCTCATTAATCAGATAAGGTCTTGGTCAAAAAAAAAAAAATAATATAAGCCAAGGTCATTAACCTTTTTAATCACTGCCAGTCAGACTGACGGCGTTACCGTTAATTCACGCAAATCCTCTCAACTCCGTTAATTAACAGCGTCTTCCGTCATAGATTACGAGTCTTTAAAGTCTCTCTCTTGACTCTGTGTAGCTTCTCTCTAAAATTTTTGGGGATCATACAGAAGCGCCTCCGTTCCTTCTCCGCCGATACGCTCTCTCCTTCTTCTAGCTTCTCCATCGGGGTTAGATTCCTCGTTCCTTACTCCTTCTATATCCGTCGATGAATGATCCCATTGGTTTGTATCTGAATTCAACATATCTCTTGATTTTGCAATTAGACGAAAGGAATCACTGTTCGAATATCAGATTTGTGGATAAGATTGTGGATGATCTTGTTCCAGATCCTTAATTCGATTGCCTTTTATTTTTTTTCGTTTTTATAAATCTGATTTGGACTTGCTTTTTGAAGAGGGTTTGTTGAAATTAGGTTTGAGCTTAATCCAATTCTTTGATTATTCAGGTGGGATTGTTGATCTTCATGTGTGCTAGTCTCTCTTAGGGCCATTTTGTTTTGGAGCTTTGTAGTGTGAAAAGAAAAACTTTGTGGTGGGAATCGTGAGATCTTGTGAGATGAAGATATCATTGAGTTGCAGCTATGGGTTTGTTGATTGATGCTACTGCTTACGGTAGAAAAGGAGATCGCTTTTTAATATAAACTAGCCAAAGAACAACATGGGTGAGACTCTCATCACAACCCTGTCTATGGAGAATTACCACCCGTCGACACTACTCTCCATGGATTCAGATGCGTTTACTCACGAAGAATCAGAGAGGGAGACTAACGGTCGCTCTTGCTTACGGGTCCCCCTGATATCAACCTCCCGCTCTCATCCGAGGCGAGCCCGTCTCTGTTTCTGTGGAACGAGCACTGTGATATCCTAGACGTTGGCCTCGGGCCTCAGATTTATGAGCCTGAGGCTGTTGTTCATGTGCCCAAGGTTGCTAAGAAGCACAACAAGCGTGTTGCTTGGGGTGCTTGGCTTTTCTTCAGCTTTTACTTCAAGCCTGTTTTGGATGACAAGTCTAAAAACAAGTTGATGAGGGACAGCAATGGGTTGTCCGGGTATGATAAATCTGACTTGCAGCTTGACTCTTTCTTGGTTCAGCATGATATGGAGAATATGTACATGTGGGTGTTCAAGGAGAAGCCTGAGAATGCGCTGGGGAAGATGCAGCTGCGGAGTTACATGAACGGCCACTCACGCGAGGGTGAGCGTCCTTTTCCTTTTAGCGTGGACAAAGGTTTCGTCCGATCTCATAGGATGCAGAGGAAACATTACCGTGGTCTTTCTAACCCACAGTGTCTCCATGGAATCGAAGTTGTTCAGTCGCCAAACCTTTCTGTGCTTAACGAGGATGAAAAGAAGAAGTGGACGGAACTCACAGGTCGAGATGTGAACTTTGCTATCCCGCTTGAGGCAAGTGATTACGGTTCGTGGAGGAATCTACCAACCACGGAGCTGGAGGCTGAGCGACCTATGACTCAGGCTAAAGCTAACGGTCACACCCACCTTAAAAAGCTCAACGGTACCTTTATGACTCTGTCTACACATTCACCAAACCATGCAGCTGACTCGGTGGAAGCACAAATCGCTTGCAACAACAAACGCAAAAGAGACTGTCTTGCTCTAGGGAACTGCGATGACTCAAGCTCAAGCGAAAGTCTTTGGACATGAAAATAAACACAACAGAGCTGCCATGGTCAAATGATTTCACTGGGGTGATGAAGAATGTGTACGGGCCTGTCACAGCTGCGAAGTCGATTTATGAAGATGATGAAGGGTTCTTGATAATTGTGAGCCTGCCATTAGTTGATCCAGAGAGGGTGAAAGTGACATGGAGGAATACACCAACGCATGGAATAGTGAAGATATCATGTACAAGTACAGCATGTGAGCCATTCATCAAGAGACATGACAGGACATTCAAGCTAACAGATCCGACACCGGAGCACTGCCCACCAGGAGAGTTCGTCCGGGAGGTCTCCCTACCAAACCGTTCCAGACGGCGCCAAGCTCGAAGCTTTCAGGGACGAGACTGGAACAACGCTAGAGGTTTTAGTACCTAAACACCGTATGGGACCAGAGGAGCATGAAGTTCGCGTCTGTCTCCGTCCGTTTATGCTAGAGTGAAGATGTGTGTCGTCACTTGTTAAAAGGATTTTATTGGTTCATGTAATCATTGGATTATTCATATTTAATCATATTTTCATTTGCATTGCTTTAGATGTAATAACATCTCAAATAGCAGACACAAAAAGATACTTCAAATTAACCAGACCGATCACAAAGTCGATTTAAAGTACATAAGAAGCATAATTAAACAAGCCGACAACTGAAACATTAAAGCAAACTCAAAACAACAATAGAGTTTAGAAACTTAATCAACTTCTTCAATCTTGGGTCCAGCACCGCCGCTACCACCGGCAGGAACATCGTCTTCCATGCCACCAGCGCCACCCATGTCAGCACCAGCACCTTGGTACATTCTCGCAATAATTGGGTTGCAAAGAGACTCGAGCTCCTTCATCTTATCCTCAAACTCATCCGCCTCCGCCAGCTGATTTCCCTCCAACCATTCGATAGCTTGGTCGATTGCATCCTCAATCTTCTTCTTGTCAGCTGCATCCAGCTTAGAGGCGATCTTCTCATCCTTGATCGTGTTCCTCATGTTGTATGCGTAGTTCTCTAGTGCATTCTTTGCATCCACCTTCTTCTTGTGTTCTTCATCTTCTGCTTTGTACTTCTCTGCCTCTTGCACCATCTTCTCAATCTCTTCCTTCGACAGCCTTCCCTTGTCGTTGGTGATCGTGATCTTATTCTTCTGACCAGTCGTCTTGTCTTCAGCAGACACGTTCAGAATACCGTTGGCGTCGATGTCAAAACAGACAGTGATCTGAGGAACACCTCGTGGTGCAGGAGGGATGCCGCTCAGCTCAAACTTCCCAAAGGTTGTTATCCTTGGTTCTTGCTCTCTCTCCTTCGTAGACTTGGATCAACACACCTGGCTGATTGTCCGAATAAGTAGAAGATCTGCTCCTTTTTGTCGGAATCGTGGTGTTCCTCGGGATCAAAACAGTCATCACACCTCCAGCAGTCTCCAAACCCAAGGACAAAGGAGTAACATCAAGAAGCAACAAATCCTGAACCTTCTCATTCCCTTCCCCGCTCAAAATCGCAGCTTGCACCGCCGCTCCATAAGCAACAGCCTCGTCAGGATTAATACTCTTACAAAGCTCCTTCCCATTGAAAAAGTCCTGCAGAAGCTGCTGCACTTTAGGGATCCTAGTGGACCCACCAACGAGCACAACATCATGAACATTACTCTTATCCATCTTCGCGTCCCTCAAACACTTCTCCACCGGCTCCATACACTTCCTGAACAGATCCATGTTCAGCTCCTCGAACCTCGCGCGAGTGATCGTCGTGTAGAAATCAATCCCCTCGTAGAGAGAATCAATCTCAATCGTCGTCTGAGCAGTCGAAGAGAGAGTCCTCTTGGCTCTCTCGCAAGCCGTTCTCAACCTCCTCAACGCTCTCGGATTCCCGGTGATATCCTTCTTATGCTTCCTCTTAAACTCCTGAACGAAGTGATTCACCATCCTGTTGTCAAAATCCTCACCACCGAGATGAGTGTCACCAGCCGTAGCCTTCACTTCGAAGATCCCTTCCTCGATCGTGAGCAACGACACATCGAACGTCCCACCTCCCAAGTCAAAGATCAGAACATTCTTCTCGCCAACACTCGACGCCTTCTTGTCGAGCCCGTACGCGATGGCTGCAGCGGTCGGCTCGTTGATGATACGCATCACGTTGAGCGGAGATGACTCCGGCGTCTTTAGTTGCTTGACGCTGAGAGTCGTTGAAGTAAGCGGGGACCGTGACGACGGCGTTTTTGATCGAGGTTCCGAGGAAGGCCTCTGCGATCTCACGCATCTTCGTGAGTACCATCGAGGAGATCTCTTCCGCTGAGAACTGTTTCTCCTCTCCCTTGTAGTTGACGACGATCATGGGCTTCTCTGCTGGGCCGGAGATGACCTTGAAAGGCCAGTGCCTCATATCCGCCTGAACAGAGGGGTCGCTGAATCTTCTTCCGATAAGACGCTTAGCATCTGCATAACACGTAGACTAATTAACCGTCAAACCATCACTCTATTTTTTCTAAAAAATTGCTAATCGCGACTAAACCGGTTTAAACCGACTGATTACTAATGAATAACCGATTCAGATTCTGAACAAACAACCACATGCAGGAGCTCGAATCTAAGGCAGAGTTCGTGGTTTTCGAGATTAAAAGGAGTTGAGAAACTTACCGAAGACGGTGTTGGTAGGGTTCATAGCGACTTGATTCTTGGCGGCGTCACCGATGAGACGCTCGCTGTCGGTGAAGGCGACGTAAGAAGAGTGGTGCGGTTGCCTTGATCGTTAGCGATGATCTCGACGCGGTCGTGCTGCCACACGCCGACGCATGAGTAGGTTGTGCCGAGATCGATTCCGATCGCTGGACCTTCGCCTTTACCCGCCATTAGATTTTATCAAATTCTTCTGATAATAAAGCTTTTCTTCAAATTCGTAATTGAGAATTTTTGATTGTTTTATGTTTCTATGTGCATGAGAATGAAGAAGGGGAGGTGTTTAAATATTGACTCGAAAAGGAGTTCGAGAATGTTCAGTTTATGAGATCTCAGCCGTTGGATCTTATTTTTCCGCCTTTTTCCTTTTTTTTTGTTTGTCTTGGTTTCTCGCTCCTTCCAGAGACCTCTTTTTTTAAATATCAAAACTCAACCGTTTTGATGAAAAGTTAGATGGATGGTCGAATGCCAAGATTTTTAAAACATTGATCGTCCACATGTACCACGAGGTGAAATTTACTAATGCGTAAAGAAAATTTTCCTCATAATTTTTGGGCATAATACCGTATTTTAAATACGTAGTCTCTGGTTGTGGCTTCGTGGGAACGAAGCATGATTTAGTCTACTGACTTTATAGCTCAATAAGGTTGTATTCAATTGTTATTTGTCAATGACACCATTAGTTCACGTGTGGGTTTTGGGTTTTGCAGCATCTCGATCAATTAGGTGTGCAAAGAGTTTAACGTGCTATATGATCAGAGAATATGTGAGAGACACACTAGAACCATTTGTTGAGATCGGAGAGTTGGTGCTATGATCAATGCAGCGCCAGCCCGTAGCTTAAGCTACATAAGCGATAGTGATTAGGGGCAATGGCTTTTTTCCATCATGCATTTCCTTTTCAAATTTTTTTTCCTAATGAACATATAGTTCTGTCTATTTTGGCTAATGGTAGTACAAAATTTACAATGTTTGGGCGGGTGCTGGATCAATGAAGTAATAACGTGCTAAATCGGAGAGTTGGTGTTCAGGCTTACAAGTAAATTCATCAAACCAAAATTGAAATAAAGATGTGAAATGGATTAGGAACATCTTTACAGCATTTTTATTCCAAGCAAAAATGTTATATTCTCTTCTCAGTTTGAAACAGATACAAACTAAAAGCCTTACATCATCTAAAATACATCAACTCAAGTGGCTTCGTATTTGGGATCAGCAGCTACATAGTGATAAGCAATTACCAATGCGAAGATGAAGATGCCAAGGAAGTTGACTATAAACCCCAAATCTTGATCATCGATCATCTGCAACCAACACAAACAAACATTTGAGCTTCCCTTGTCTTTGCCCTTCACTCTTGGGATGGGTCAGCGTATGATCTCCCAAGGAACCAACAAGGCTGGTGAAATCATTTTCTCCCCAACAACTCTGCCAGGCCGTGCCAAGCCCTTCTATGTTTTCTACTTCAACCCAGACACGAAGAGCACGAGAAGAGTCCGGATCCACGGAGTCGCTGATACTGAAGAGTTCTGGAGCCGTTATGGACTCACAGGCATATGCTGCGTCTCTTTCTCACCCCAACACAATGATAGTATTGCTTTTTTATAGAAATGTGTTTTGTTGATGTGTAAGAGCTTGCTTGATAAACAAAACTAAACTAAACTCTGTGGATTTTTTTTTTTTATCAAATAATTATGCACCAAAAAAAAATACACTAAGAAACCCATCTAAAGACAGCGTTAATCCTGCTCTCACAATCTCTTAGATACATTTTGTTGGTTTTCTTCACTGAAGTCTCATGTTATGAATCGTATTGATCACATACTCGAGTAGCATGTATACTGGACCACGGCGACATATTGACATTCTATAAAGAAAATAACACACGACCAACAAGGAGTTTGATTATTGGGGGCATGAGATAAATTAACTTCGGGTAGTCTGATTCCTAGCATTGGGTTTATATTTCTAGAGTTTAAAATGTAACTTTAACTCTTGCTACATTTAAATTAATGCACCAAATTTTAGCAAAAAAAAAACAAGGAGTTTAAGGGAATTCAACATGAAGTATGGGTCCCTTTAAAACATGTAGAAAAATAAACCTTATTCTCTACCTACTTACCTTTATGATTTTCTTTGTTAGAGCCTCCACAATGGACGGTGCCAAACAAGAAGAATATAACTGCTATAACTTTCCACATTTTATGTTCATGACTAATGTTCGTTTTACTAACTTGTCGATTTTATAACATTTATGATCTATTGTTAATATGTTATGGTTGGAAACTTCTTAAAGAAAATATCAATGGGAATCTCTTGTTATGTCTCTCAAAGAAAGAGCCAGAGAGTTTCAATAGTAAATTTCTGACATATGGATCTTTCAGAGCCTATAAATGTGTCGTTTGCAACTATTGCTTATAAAGTCTCAAAAGTTTATTTCACCGACTACCAACTCAGCATAGTTTATGTTGGATTGGATTTTACATGTAGAGCATATATTTTATCAGTTGACCTACTGATGATGTAGACATGAAACTTATCTCAAATCTCTCTTGTTGAAGACCACAACAATTAGAATCAAGCAATATCCACAATCAAAACGGATCAGATAAGATGGCAATCCTAACATAATCAACAAGAATGGTTTCCATTCATTATGTTTTCACCTGAAATGGCAAATTCATCTTGAATTCAACTCATTCTGATTCTTTGACCAGTCATATAGTCGTCGTTCTAATCTGGACACCACATAATATTTGGCATGACACTCCCATGTCATCTCAGAGACATTTTGACCATTCATTTGTCTTAGTGTGAAGATGCATCCCCAAGATTAGGCACATCTTCATGAAGCTAAACATAAGCAAATTACATTATCTCTAAGACCTGCTTTACTCTGCCCTATAGTTGAACTCCATGTGGGAAATATCATAACTAAGGTACTTAACATGACTTTTCACAAAAAAAAGAGAGGGTATTTAACATGACCACCAAAAAAATATAATAACTAAGACCTTCAAAATGTACAAGTGTCCATATCCCAGCATCCTGAAAAGGCTGATCTTAGAAATGATGTAATTTAAATAAAAATATTCACCTTGACTTCTAAAATTTAAAGAGGTAATATAAATAGGTCTTATGAATTTAAAATTGTAAAAAATATATGCATTAAAACTTAGCTTGAAATGTATTTGAAGATATGAATCTTGATTGGTCATGTCCATGTCAAGAAATTGAACTTAAAAATATGTTTTGTAACACTTTATTTCATTAAAATCGATATAAAACATATTATATCATAAAAGGCCTAAAATGAAATATAAATCAATATCTTGTTTGCATAATTGACAGAGCTGACGATTTCTTACCCAATTTCACTGATGTGATTTTCTTATTTTGTCTCTCTTTAATCTTAACGTTCTAACTTTTTTCTCATTGACATTGGAATAATATTCTAATTATTTTAAAACAATAAAACTTGCCATATGTCAACCATATTAATTTATAAAACCATTACCATGTCACTTTCTATCAAAACATGGAATAAAAAATAAATTTAAAATAAAAGATATAATACTTAATAACAAAGATTTTATTACCCTCAAGTATTAAGGTCTTGGTCAAAAAAAAAAAAAAAAATATATATATATATATATATAGCTATAAGGTCATTAACCTTTTGTAGCAATGGTCAGTCAAGACTGACTGCGTTACTATCAACTCACGCAAATCCTCTAAACTCTGTTAATTAACAGCATCTTCCGTCATTTTTGCGAGTCTTTAAAGTCTCTCTCTCTCTGACTCTGTGTAGCTTCCTTCCTTGCTCTCAAAAAAATTTGGGGATCATATTATTAACAGAAGCGCCTCCGTTCCTCCTCCGCAGATACGCACTCTTCTCGTCGGATTTGTTCATCGTGGTTAGCTTCCTCGTTCCTTTTTCCTTCTCTATCCGTCGATTAATGATCCAATTCGCTTGTATCTGAATTCAAAATATCTCTTGAATTTTGCAATTAGACGAAAGGAATCACTGTTCGAATATCTGGGAAAAATATCGGATTTGTGGCTAAGATTGTTGATGATATTGCTCCAGATCCTTAATTCGATTGCGTTTTTGTTTTTATGAACCTGATTTGGACTCTCCCTAATGTTTCTAGGGTTTTGAAAAGGGCATGTTGAGATTTAATCCAGTTCTTTGATATTCAGGTGGGATTGTTGCTCTTCATGTGTCTTAGACCATTTGCTTTTGGAGCTTTGTAGTGAAAAATAAAAACTTTGTGGTGGGGATCGTGAGATCTTGTGAGATGAAGATATCTTTGAGCTGCAGCTATGGGTTTGTTGATTGATGCTACTGCGTTTGGTAGAAAGGAGATCGCTTTTAATATAACTCAGCAAGAACAACACAACATGGGTGAGACTCTCATCACAACCCTTTCTATGGAGAATTATCACCCCTCGACACTACTCTCCATGGACTCAGATGCTTTTACTCACGAAGAATCAGAGAGGGAGACGAACCGGTCGCTTTTGCTTACGGGTCCTCCTGATATCAACCTCCCGCTCTCATCTGAGGCGAGCCCGTCTCTGTTTCTGTGGAACGAGCACTGTGATATCTTAGACGTTGGCCTCGGGCCTCAGATTTATGAGCCTGAGGCTGTTGTTCATGTCCCCAAGGTTGCTAAGAAGCATAACAAGCGTGTAGATAGTGCTTGGGGTGCTTGGCTTTTCTTTAGCTTCTACTTCAAGCCTGTTTTGGACGACAAGTCTAAGAACAAGTTGATGAGGGATAGTAATGGGTTGTCTGGGTATGATAAATCTGATTTGCAGCTTGACTCCTTCATGGTTCAGCATGATATGGAGAATATGTACATGTGGGTGTTCAAGGAGAAGCCTGAGAATGCGCTGGGGAAGATGCAGCTGAGGAGTTACATGAACGGCCACTCGCGCGAGGGTGAGCGTCCTTTTCCTTTTAGTGTGGACAAAGGTTTCGTACGCTCTCATAGGATGCAGAGGAAACATTACCGTGGTCTTTCTAACCCACAGTGCCTCCATGGAGTCGAAGTTGTTCAGTCGCCAAACCTCTCTGTGCTTAACGAGGATGAGAAGAAGAAGTGGACGGAACTCACAGGTCGAGATGTGAACTTTGCTATTCCCCTTGAGGCAATTGATTACGGTTCGTGGAGGAACCTCCCAACCACGGAACTGGAGGCTGAGCGACCTATTACTCAGGCTAAAGCAAACGGGCACACCCACCTTAAAAAGCTCAACGGTACCTTTATGACTCTGTCAACACATTCACCAAACCATGGAGCTGACTCAGTGGAAGCACAAATCGCTTGCAACAACAAACGCAAAAGGGATTGTCTCGCTCTAGGAAACTGCGATGACTCAAGCTCAAGTGAGAAATCTCTGGACATGAAAATCAACACAACAGAGCTGCTGCCATGGTCAAATGATTTCGCTGGGGTGATGAAGGATGTGTATGGGCCAGTCACAGCTGCGAAAACCATATACGAAGATGACAAAGGGTATTTGATAATCGTCAGCCTGCCACTAGTTGATCCGGAAAGGGTGAAAGTGACATGGAGGAACACACCAACTCACGGAATTGTGAAGATATCATGTACAAGTACAGCTTGTGAGCCATTCATCAAGAGACATGACAGGACATTTAAGCTAACAGATCCGACACCAGAGCACTGCCCACCAGGAGAGTTTGTCAGGGAAGTCTCCCTGCCAAACCGGATTCCAGACGACGCCAAGCTCGAAGCTTACAGGGATGAGACAGGAACAACGCTAGAGGTTTTAGTACCTAAACACCGAATAGGACCAGAGGAGCATGAGGTTCGCGTCTGTCTCCGTCCCTTTATGCTAGAGTGAGAATGTGTCGTGTTAAAGGATATTATTGATTCATGTAATCATTGGATTATTCATATTTAATCATATTTCCCATTGCTTACTTAGATGGAACAGAGTTAACGTCGATAATAATATAAATGTTAAAGCAGACAGAACATAAAGCAGGTTCAAAATACATAGAAAGAGCTTAACTAAGCGACAAAAGCAAACAACATAACAAGAGAGGTAAGAAACTTGATCAACTTCTTCAATCTTTGGTCCAGCATCGCCACTGGCACCAGGAGTCAAGGAGAGCATCATTATCCATGCTACCAGCGGCACCCATGTCAACACCAGGGCTTTGGTACATCCTCGCAATAGTTGGGTTGCAAAAAGACTCGAGCTTCTTCATCTTGTCCTCCTACTTTTTCAGATGGAAACAGAGGAGCACGAAGTTCGCGAGTGTCTCCGTCCTTTTATGCTAGAGGGAGAATGTCTCGCTTAACTTGCTTAAAGGATTTTATTGGTTCATGTTAACATTGGACTATTCATATTTCATCGTACTTCCCGTTGCATTGCTTAAATGTAATGATAAAAAGCAGACACAAAGACTTAAAGCGACCAGGTTTCAAGTACATAGAGAAAAGCTTAACATAACATGCAAACGACTGAAACATTAAAGCAAATTCAAAATAACAATAGAGCTTAGAAACTTAATCTACTTCTTCAATCTTGGGTCCAGCACCACCAGCAGGAACATCGTCGTCCATGCCACCAGCGCCACCCATATCACCACCAGCGCCTTGGTACATTCTCGCAATGATTGGGTTGCAGAGAGACTCGAGCTCCTTCATCTTATCCTCAAACTCATCTGCCTCCGCCAGCTGATTACCCTCCAACCATTCAATAGCCTGGTCAATCGCATCCTCAATCTTCTTCTTGTCGGCTGCATCAAGCTTAGACGCGATCTTCTCATCCTTAATCGTGTTCCTCATGTTGTATGCGTAGTTCTCTAGAGCATTCTTCGCATCCACCTTCTTCTTGTGTTCCTCATCCTCTGCCTTGTACTTCTCCGCTTCTTGTACCATCTTCTCAATCTCTTCCTTCGACAGCCTTCCCTTGTCGTTAGTGATCGTGATCTTGTTCTTCTGACCAGTCGTCTTGTCTTCAGCCGACACGTTCAGGATACCGTTGGCGTCTATGTCAAAACAGACAGTGATCTGAGGAACGCCTCGTGGTGCAGGCGGGATGCCGCTGAGCTCAAACTTCCCCAAAAGGTTGTTGTCCTTGGTTCTTGCTCTCTCTCCTTCATAGACCTGAATCAACACACCAGGCTGGTTGTCCGAATAAGTCGAGAAGATCTGCTCCTTCTTCGTCGGAATCGTGGTGTTCCTCGGAATCAAAACAGTCATCACACCTCCAGCAGTCTCCAACCCCAATGACAAAGGAGTAACATCAAGAAGCAACAAGTCCTGAACCTTCTCATTCCCCTCCCCGCTCAAAATCGCGGCCTGAACAGCCGCTCCATAAGCAACAGCCTCGTCCGGGTTAATACTCTTACAAAGCTCCTTCCCGTTAAAAAAATCCTGCAACAGCTGCTGAACCTTAGGGATCCTAGTGGACCCACCAACAAGCACAACGTCATGAACATTGCTCTTATCCATCTTCGCGTCCCTCAAACACTTCTCCACCGGCTCCATACACTTCCTGAACAGATCCATGTTCAGCTCCTCAAACCTCGCGCGCGTGATAGTCGTGTAGAAATCAATCCCCTCGTAGAGAGAATCAATCTCAATCGTCGTCTGCGCGGTCGAAGAGAGAGTCCTCTTGGCTCTCTCGCACGCCGTCCTCAGCCTCCTCAACGCCCTCGGATTCCCGGTGATATCCTTCTTGTGCTTCCTCTTAAACTCCTGAACGAAGTGGTTCACCATCCTGTTATCAAAATCCTCCCCACCGAGATGAGTATCACCAGCCGTCGCCTTCACTTCGAAGATCCCTTCCTCGATCGTGAGCAGCGACACATCGAACGTCCCACCTCCCAAGTCAAATATCAGCACGTTCTTCTCCCCAACGCTAGACGCCTTCTTGTCGAGACCGTAGGCGATGGCCGCAGCGGTTGGCTCGTTGATGATGCGCATCACGTTGAGTCCCGAGATGACTCCGGCGTCCTTTGTAGCTTGACGCTGAGAGTCGTTGAAGTAAGCGGGGACTGTAACGACGGCGTTTTTGACGGACGTGCCGAGGAAGGCTTCTGCGATCTCACGCATCTTTGTGAGGACCATGGAGGAGATCTCCTCAGCTGAGAACTGTTTCTCCTCTCCCTTGTAGTTGACGACGATCATGGGCTTCTCAGCTGGGCCGGAGATGACCTTGAAAGGCCAGTGCCTCATGTCCGCCTGGACGGAGGGGTCGCTGAACCTTCTTCCGATAAGACGCTTAGCATCTGCATAGACGTTAAGAGTAACCGTCAAACAACACGATTCATTCCATCACTCTATTTGAGCACAATGTTTTAAAAATCGCTAACCGCGTCTAAACCGATTTAAACCGATAACCGTCAAACAATACGTCCATCACTCTATTTTAACAGAATTTTCTAAAAATTGCTAACCCCCCCTAAACCGATTTTTCGAACACTGATAACCGTCAAACAACACGATTCCATCAATCTATTTTCACACAATGTTTTAAAAATCGCTAACCGCGTCTAAACCGATTTAAACCGTCAAACAACACGATCCACCGCTCTATTTAACCCAATGTTGTAAAAATTGCTAACCGCGCGTAAACCGATTTAAACCGAATATTAGAACACTGATTAAAGAGTTGAATATCCGGTTCAGATCTGAGCTATACAGTATGTGAACAAACATTACATGCAAGAGCTGGAATCTAAGGCGGGGTTCGTGGTTTCGAGATGAGAAGGAGTAGAGAGCTTACCGAAGACGGTGTTGGTAGGGTTCATAGCGACTTGGTTCTTGGCGGCGTCTCCGATGAGACGCTCGCTGTCGGTGAAGGCGACGTAGGAAGGAGTGGTGCGGTTGCCTTGATCGTTGGCGATGATCTCGACGCGGTCGTGCTGCCACACGCCGACGCAGGAGTAGGTAGTGCCGAGATCGATTCCGATCGCTGGACCTTCGCCTTTACTCGCCATTATCGAGTTGTTTTGAATAGAGCTTTTTTTTTTCTTCGCGATTGATTGAGAGTGTTTTTGTTTAGGTTATGTGCATGAGAAAGAGGAAGGGAGAGAGGTGCTTAAATATTGAATCGAAAAGAAGTTCGAGAATGTTCAGTTGATGAGATGTCAGCCGTTGGATCTTATTTTTTCCGCCTTTTCCTTTTTTTTTTTTTTTGTATTGGTTTCTCGCTCCTTCCAGATACCTCGTTTTTGAATATCGAAAACTCAGCCGTTTTGAGAAAAGTCATACCATATGAGATTTTTACCGTACATAGTAACGTAAAATAACTGAGGGTTAAAGAAAAACTGGTCGTCAATATAATTGGCAATAAAATTATGAATGTAGTACGTTTGAGTTTATGACATATGAATCATGAAACATATTTCATTCGTTAGGAGATCGGAACTTATCACGTTAGAACAAAGATCGTTGAGTGACAAAGCGTCTCTAGTCGTGACTTTGTTTGTGGGAACGTAATATGATTGATTTAGTGTTTTGATTTTAGCTTAATATGGTTTTATTCAATTGTTAATGACACCATCTGTAATCAATCACGTCTATTTAAGGTCGGGCGTGCAAATAGTTTAACATGCTCTGATCAGTGAATGTGTGAGGCACCCTAAAACCATTTATTGACATCGAAAGAGTTGGTGCTATGATCAGTGAAGTAATAATTTCATCGCAGAGTTGGTGCTCAGGCTTGCAAGTATATTCATCAAACATGAACATCAAATTTGAAAACCAAAACTGGAATAAAGGTGTGGAATGGATTACGAACATCTTGACAACATTTTCATTCTAAGCATAGACTGTTGTTATTCTCTTCTCAGTTTGAAACAGATATAAACTTAAAAGCCTTACATAATCTAAAGATACATTCACTCAAGTGGCTTCGTATTTGGGATCAGCAGCTACGTAATGATAAGCAATTACCAATCCGAAGATGAAGATGCCAAGAGAATTGACTATGAACCCCAAATCTTGATCATCAATCATCTGCAACCAACACAAACAAACATTTGAGCGAAACAAGTCTTGTTCCACCAAACAAAACCCAAGGTTCACAAAAGAGTCTATAAGGAGAAAATTGCAAACATGAGTCAAAATTAGCCTAACGTTTATTGCACAGAGAAAGAAAATGTGTTAATTACACTAAATGCATTTCAAATCATAACGGTAAACAATAGCATTCAGTTTAGCTCCATGAACATAAATCCAAGTGATCATTGTTAAAAGAACAAATTGATTGATACTTCTCTATTAGAACCAAAACAGAAAAAATCAAGCAAAAGAGATGATCCCAGTGGGAATCGAACCCACGACCTTTAGATTCGGAGTCTAACGCGATATCCACTCCGCTATGGGATCACATTGTATGAAAAGTTGAGATTCAAAACACCTAAAACTCCAAAACGTGACACAATCCGACAAGAGAAAATTGACAGTTTTCGTCGACAGAGACAGATTCAAAGGACCGGACCACACAAACTTAGACTGAGAGTGAGCAGATCAAAAACAAACACACTAGTTGGAACCAGATCTCCGAAGAAAGAATGGTAGATTTACCTTTTTATCAGACGGTGATTCGGTGGGAAAATGATCAGATCTCCAGGAACCAGACGCGATTGTCGTTGGATCTCAGAGTCTCGATGTCTGAGGGTTTTCTCTTCTTTTATTTACTTTGCTACGAAACAAGCCTGGCCCATTACGTAATTACTGCCCTTTTCACAAACGTAGTCGTTTTACTCAGGGCAGTGTATCTTACTAATGTTTCATTCCTTTTATTTTCAAATTGGTGTGATTCAAGCTTTTCGTACATATACACATCATAAAACATGGTTAGTAGTATCTCTTAACGAAACAATGGCAGCCAGAGTTAACGACAAGAAAAGGAACTGGTTAGGTTCACACTTTCACATATCCATTTTAAAGGCAAAACATTCGACAACCAAAGGCCAACAAGCTTCACTATCTCTACTCTCTAGTTCTCTACACAATACAAACCCCTAATTGGTTTTGTTCCAGACTCTGTACAAAAGCTAAGCTCCATGAAAAATAAAATTTCTGGAACTGTAGCCTCTGTTCATGATTTTGTTAATTTTACACACATAAGAGCATAAGAGAAAAAAAAATATATTCAGTTTGTTAGGTCAAAAAAAAAATCACATGCGGCAGTTATCAGATGCTTAGTGTTTCTGTAAGTTCCTTAAAGTCGCGCCATTCCCGCGGAAAAAGGAGAAGGCGGATGAGTCATATGATCACATTCCAGATGATCCCTTCAGCCAACGCTTTACTATCAACAACTTTCTTCAGATCTCAGCCACAGTGTCTGTCACACAAGAAGCCATATCTGAATCCACTTGCAGATTCCCCCCTGCTACTTTCAGCGACGAGTCCAGTATCTATGAAATGATTTTTACTTTCACTAAACTCTCTCTTCTTCTTTTTGCTGCACGGTGGTGGTAAAGTAACTCTCTAGGATTTTGTGAAACCAAGGAACTTACAGAGGCCATATGTAATAAACTGGAGACTTATGAGAGCCCCCGAGCTCAAAGCTCGTTTGATAGCTGGAGTATACCACACATCTGCAGGTATGGATTCTCCAGCAGTTTCTCATTATTGCTCTGCACAACACAAGAATACTATTATTTGTGGCGCACACAAAAAGAAGAAGAAAAAGCTCATTGATATTTGAGAGGCTCTATGACTTCGCACTCTAAATGATCAAAATAGCATTTACCTGCTGAGCCTTAAAGACAAGCTTCTGAAGCATGTTTTGGTAATTTTCTGGTTCCTCCGTCATCATCCTCTGAAATAACCCAAACTTCAACCAGTGAGCAAAAGATGAACAATTTTTTTTTTTGAAAACTTGGTTTTTCTTTAGTTGTATGAATGTCTTTTAAAATCAAAATTGTGAGTTTGAGAAATTTTCTTGCCTTTAGTAGAAAGGCTGAAGAGTAATAAGCCACCCTTGAGTCAGTATCATCCAGGAGTTCCCTGCATAGATACATATAAGTTCGTAAATGCCATGAAACATGTTGAACATATAAATCAACTGGGTTTTGAAGTATGGAAGAGTCAATGAATCACCTAAAGAACTCCTCTCCACCAACTTCTTGAAAAGCAACTGTATCCGCTGTGCATTTACCGATCAGAAGTAATAGCAGGGTGGCTCGGATATCAGAGGTTGCCCCTGGGATATTTCCTCTTCCTTTGCTTCCAACGGCGACACCAAGTGCAATATTGTCAGTTGCTGCACCTGCTAGTTGAATTAAGGGCCAATAAAACAAAGCCGCTGGAACACGCGCAACCAGCTGCATAGGGACGGTGGCTTGCCCGCGAAGAAGCATTGCTGCCATTGACGCTGTCTCGCACGTTGAAACAGGGACACTGTTGTAACGAGGCCTGGTGTCAGCATCATCCATATTCTCTTTATAGCTGTTACGATGGGAAGTTTCGGATTTGCTATTTCTATCAGCAGAATTGGGGGCTGTTTCATCATCAGGAGACAGAACTTTCAAGCACAATTGCGAGAAAAGAATGTCACACATCTGCATGGAAACAACAGAGAGAAGACAAAGATAAATTAGAACTTATAAAAATTCCAATAAGAACATATATTTCTGATAAATATCAGTAAGCTTTAGAGTGACCTTTAATAGGACATTTGACAAAGAAAAATAAAAGAGCAAACAAAAGGGTTCCACGAATGTGTACCTTTAAGATATTAATCCGGTCAGTTTCATTTATTTGTGCCATCAAAGACAAAGCGCTGCTCATTATGTCTATAACAGCGTTTGCTTTCTCTAGTCGTGTGTCTTTCTGGTCCTGACTAGCACCAATTGATCGCTGTGTCTCATTCTCATCTAGTAAGAACTTGGAACGCATAAGAAGCCTCTCCAGAATGAACAGGAAACCCCATCTTATAACACTGTTCCTTGATTTCAAGAGTCCACACAGAAGCTGTATGGAAATAGGTATATCAGAAGTAATCAGAGAGTCCGAGGCACCACAGAGGGCAATCTTTTGCTGCAGATCTTTTATGTTCAGCCATATACTTCCACCACCCTCTTCACTAATTTCCGCAATCAGAAGATCCCCCAACCAGATATATCCATTTTGACGGTATGTGGCTCTTTCTGAATGAAGAAGAGAGTGTAAAGTAGCCCAAGCTAGATGCACTGGCATCCTAATATCATTTCTTAATTCTTGAATGCTGTCCATGAATTTGTGCGATTTGGTTAGCTGTTTGTGATGCCGAAACTCTATGTCCAAGTGAGTAAACGAACGTATTATCGTGTCAAATTTTTCTGTTATATTTGCCAAAATCTGTGAGCAAGGAAAAAGGAAGTTAGAAAAGAGCTCTGACTAGCAAACAATATAAAAGAAGACCACTTAATCAGACCCTCAGAAAAAAATTATGCTGCCAACCTACCTGGTTTAGACGTTCACTGTTGCTGAACCCGGACAATGCTGCAGCAATTGATCTTCGCAGGATTTCCCCTATGCCTTCAACACCAAGCTTAACAGAAATGTAGAAAGCTTCAGGTGCATCAGCAAGAGCAAGTCGAACAGCCAAAGGTTGAATCTCATCATCAGTGTACTCAGAAAGACCAGCAACTGAGCATGCCTCATTAATTTGATGCAGGACATAGTCAAATAAAACCGAGTAGAGATTTCTTCTTTCCTCTCTAGTTGTCGCCAAAGAGTACTGTATCAATAAGATGAATCCCTCAATCTAACAGGAAATAATCGAGGCTCAAAGTATCTATTTACATGGTTTCTGAGAAAAAACTGAGTATATATTCGTAGTACCTTATAGAAAATGAACTCCACGCCACCAATCAGATCGACCTGTTCTACAAGAAAATTTGAGGCTCTTGAAGTTGCTTTGGTAGAACCATCTAGTTCTGGAGATCGATAAAACATGTTTGTCATGATACAAATAAGCTTGGAATGAACAACTTCTGACCAAGAATTCCTTTTGCTAGTTCCCAGAAGAGCTTTGATAACCTGATTCACGGAAAGTGACTGGCTCGTCAGAAAGCACAACTTAGCATAGGAGCCAATGTAATGGTAGCATGCAGCCGGAAACACAGATCACATAAAAATATCAATAAAACAAATCTAAATGAGAGGAAGGTAATGAAACAAGGAATCATCCACACAGCAGAAGGCAAAGAAAATATTCAACCTCACAGAACTAACATACCCTTATGTCAAGACCATTTAGCTGGTTTCTTCGTATTTTGCCTCTATCACAGACAAAATATAGCAAGCAGCTGAGAGCAGATGCCCAAACGGATTCTTCCTTTTCCTCAACCTACGAAAACAATTTTGAAGGTATAAAATCCAACACAATTCTAGATTTGACATCAAACAGAGAAGCAAGAAGAGAGTACGATACCTGAACAAGAAGAAGTAGAATTTCAAATAAGATTTTTAATATCCAAGACTCAAAGTTCTCAATAGCTGAAGAAGTGCTTGACATCTTAGGCAAGTCTTTCGTTCTCGTCCCTTGAAGCAGCATCTTGTTTTCATTATCGATAAATGTTTCTTGGGCGTATTCTTCCTCAATGGTTGTAGCATTGTCATTTATCTTTGGCTCTAACAGTTGTGCATGAACTCCTAAATTAAGAATTAAATCAAATACTCGAATCCTACAAGCTGCATTTGTGGAGCATAGCATTTCCTGAAATAAATTTGTACGCATGGGTGGAACAGTTAGCAAGCAGTGTAAATATCACAATACTGTATATGACTAGATGTCCCACCTCAAGCATGGAGAGAGTAAGAGGAGCAGCAATTCTAGCGTCCAATACATACCTAAAAAGAGAAGGTTTTCAAAACTTAGTACCATAAGCTTGTCAACAATAATAAAAGGGAGGAAAGGATAACTAGAAATCTTAATGAGACGACGCAATTAGGTTGGCTGCAGTGTAACAAACCGTACATGTCAATTACAAGCTTTATTAGGACGCTCACAGCCACATCCATCGACGGCTTCCCAGTCTTGCTATTTAATTGGGGTGATACGGTCATTGGATTTGAAGGGGTGGATGATGCCTCGGAACAAACAGCAGCGATCACCTCACCTACCTCGGCAGGGTTTAGGCGCAGTGGTTGTTGTTCACTGAAAAATCGTGCAGGGAACAACGATAGTCATTTGTTGTGATAGAAACGAAAGTTAAAATTTGCATCAGAAAGATGCTTCCATGCAGATAATCCCTTTTCATTCACAACAGCCAACAAAATACAGTTATTTACGCAAACGGCTTGATGCATCATGCACATACACAACAGTGGAGGAGGCACTCTTAAGTCTCAAACAACAATAATTTACAGTGAAATAATATATACTGAACGTTAAGAGTTTATTCAACTAGCAGCTCTTTGTCAGTCGCTTACCGATTCAAACCTTAGAGAGTCTAATATTAGGCATTATCTTAGATGTTGAAAAGGGAAACCTTATTGACATAGCCTTAGTATTACGTAAATGAAGGACCCAAAGATCATAAAGATATCCATCTTTTACCTGTAATGACGATACTGAAAAAGTGGTCTGGCACGTGGACGAAATGTGCTAACTGTGGAATCATCCCTGCAGATCATGCAAATCTTCAATCTAAGAACTAACACTAACTTTCAAAGCAGAGTGTTATGCTTTAAGATAATAATAATTTCCAAAACATTATCCTCATTAGGCCCAATCATGCAAAACTGCAATCCCTGAAAAGATATCTATTTCAAATAGCACCATTTATTTGATTCTTTCGAAACTATCCGGAAATGCCGTTCTGTCAGTTGTAGAACAGTCTCGAACAATGCAGAACGGGTCATAAATTTTCTTAACATCAAATGGAGGACTTTTGTAATCAACAGCTTGCTGGTTTCCAAAAAGTACCATTTCAGAAAACCCCCTTAAATCAAAATTTAAAATCCATGTTTTTGCCTCTACTGCATTATCACAATTACCAGCTGGAATCTGTTCTAAAGGAAATAATTTTAATCACTTCTTGAAATCTTGGAATCACGCGAAAGCTTGCAAGGTATAAAGTGCAAGCATAATCCTAAGTCATCACTTTGCAATTTACTTCAGAAAAACACAAGATAATACATACCAGATCTGCTGAGGGCCAATTCTAGTGCGTTTGGAAGCTGTTATCGCTCTCAAATGGGAACGAGCTGAGGCTGAGTTTGTTATCATTGTGACTGAAGCTGGCTGCAGCAGCTGTTCTAAGTAAGGCATCTCTGCGGTACCAAAATATTTCCAGTGTTGGCCCTTCATTTTAGCTTCCATATCTCCTACGAGCAGGCCCGCAGCACCAACTTCCAAGAGATTACAATTGTTCATGTCTTGGAGATTCACAGGGCGTTCGCTAACCATGCAGAGAAAATTCATTTAGTGATAGCCAAGTACCATGCAACGAATGAATTTTTTGTGATAGTAATTGAATTAGAGTTTTTCTAGTAAGATACAAACGTGCTGCGTGTATAGTCAAGAAAAGAGGCAAAGGCGCGTTTTTGTAGATAAAACCCTGTACGACGTACCTTTCAGAAGAAGCTGATGAAAACTGGAGCTCCCCAACCCAACGCCAATTCAGTAAGTCTGATGATATGTACTCAGTGTCTTCCATAGCATTAAACTCTTCTATATTTGACAAGTTTGAAACAGACAGATTTGCAGCATCCTTTTTCTGAGGAGACTCTACGGCATTTGCAGGACTTAATTGAGAATTGAATGATTTGCTCAACAAAGAAGATAGAGATGGCAATAACTGTCTTGATGCAAGAGTAGCTCCGGCAAATGCGGCTGGTTGAAAGGATCGCCTTGGGATATGTAGTGCCACAAGAGAACGCACATAATGCAATGACTTCACCAAAGCTGCAGAAGCAAAACTGGACACAGGTAAAGGAGAAGCACCCGCTGGTGCTGATAAAACAGGCAATGATTTTTGCTTCAAGCTAGCATCGCATTCAGCAATCAAGTTCACGCAAAATTTATCGACCTGCAGTAATGTCTCCTCCCCAGGCTTATATCTGTAGTGTAGGAACAGCTAGGGTCATTATAATGTAAAAATATAATCCATGGAAAACACTAGACGACCTGTTTGATACTGCAGACAACCCTCATAATATATGCAAGAAAAGCACAATAAATCACTACGCCTGAACAGCCATTAATGTCCCCTCCATATTCAAATGATCTACTAAATAATTAACCAAACTTAACAATCCCCATAAACGGAGCAGAAATAATGGTAATAGTAAGAAGGATGAGCTGGGGGGGCTTTGATAAATGAAAGAGATGCTAGTTCAAAGAAGCAAATGAAAATAATCAAGTTATTCGACTAGGCTATATTACCTTAAGAGATACCGTTTCAGTAATGCCACACACCTCGTCACCACAGCTGGACTGCAGAAAAGTGATTGAACATTAGAAACGATTATTTAAAAAAAACATGATAGTGAGAAACACTTAGAATCCTAGACAATGATTTCACTGAATTCCAAGGCTTAAATCTTATACCATAGTCTCATTATCATGACATGAGAAAGTATTGGAATGAACCAAATACACATGTAGCCGAGTCAAGAGTAAAATCACCTGCGATCTCTCTCTGCTATAGTATGCTCTAACAGCATGTTGTAGGCCAGGTCAGTCGTGCCAGTGGCTGATAAATAATCCTGTAACCAGCAAGTGATTGTGTAAGCGTCATACACTTCCCATAGACGCATAAAACTATTCTCAAGCAATTACAAAGGTCCCCTACTAAGCCAATAACAACCAAACCACGCCTTATCCATCACATATCCCTTTACCCAAAAAAATTTGCATCCACTTTGGGATTCAAATCCAATGGCTTCAGAAACAGCAATAGGACCTTCCTAGCTTCGAGATTCAACTGCAGCATCAATACTACTTAACGAAAAGCGACTCCTATCTTGTTACTATTCAATCGAAAACCAATAAGATCTACCAATGGAGTTTGCTATCACGTTAGCCTCTCATAACACATCTCAAACAGGATCTATCAGCTCCAAAGACGAGAGAGAGAGAGAGAGGGAGAGAGAGAGAGAGAGAAGCCAATTCCATACCCTGAGATTCCTAAGAGCTTCGGAAGGTGCTATCGAAGGGATCGCGCCGTGGTGAGATGTAGCCGGAGGGTGGGAGGACGAGAGGCAATCCGCCACGGCTCGGCGCAGCGGCTCGGGGGGCTTCTTGGAGGAAGAAGATCTAAGGCGGGAGGCGGAGCCGGCGACCCCGAGCTGGAGCAGCCGGGAGCTTCCGGGGCTGTGATTCTGACCGGGAGAGAACGAGGAAGACATTGAATCAAATCGCCACTCTTAGCTGCGCGGAGTGAAGACTTTTTTTTTTTTTTTCTGTTATCGATTTGGGTTAATGTTTGCTGGCTACGTCGTGTCTTTCACATCACAGAGATGAGCTGTCAAGCGCTTTCGTTTTATTGATCCCAATCCCTGTTCTAAAACTCGGCCGACTAGGCGTTACGCGTCACTTTTCCGCCCCGATTTATGCCAAATCGGTTTAAAAAATCAGATATCCGATTTTTTTCGCCTGCATCGCCTAAATGACCGCCTAGTCAGCCTAAATGATCACCTACTAGGCGTCGCTAATCTATTTTTTTATTTATTTTTTTATTTATTTTTTTATTTTTAATAATATTTTTTATTTATTTATTTGATCTAAAATTTTATAAATATCATTTATATTCATAATTTTGATAAAAATTACACTATATTAAGTTTATATATTCGATTTGTGTGTTTTATACAATCTTAAACATGAAAATGTATTAATGTTATACACAATTAAAGATTAACATGTTTTATAACATAGTAAACCATCTAAAAATTCACCAGATAATTTTCGATTAATCCCCGATTTTCTCTTTAGGCGCTAGGTCCAACCCGATCACCGACTAAGCGCTAGCGTTCCGAACAGGATCCCAATTCTTTTAATGATACTAGATTTTTTATCATTCTTGAATCACGCTTTAATAATTTAATTTAATTTTGCAATATTTTTTAAGAAAAAGATGAATTTCGTAAAAAAAAATTTTATTAATATTATTAAAATATTATTTGATTTCCTATTTACATTGTTTTTATAAATTTGTTATTTTTGAACTTAGCTATTTATTTGTTTGTATTATAAAAGTAAAATTACTATTACTAAAGTATTTATAGTTTCTTATAAGTACATAATTTTAATATCACATAGATTTTTCAGTACATATACACTACTATACTATGCTATACACTACTATGAATACTTTATTAATAATTAGTTTTATTTTTTAATAATATTAAGATAATTTAATAGAAAATTGTTTTATATACATTTTTCTATGAAATTTATTTAAAGTGTGCTTTATTATTTTTCATAGTTAAGTTTTTATACAATTTTACCATTTAAATAACTAATATTTAGATATCAGTTTGTTTGTATACGTAAATGTATAAATGTATTTATAAACATGTGTATATTGTTTCTTAATAAAAAAATTAAAAGAGTCATATAGATTGTTCAATGCTTATTAACTAATACAACACTGTTATAAATATTTTATTATAATTTTATAAGTATTTCTATTTGAATGACATAAAAGATTAATCCTTATGCAATATATCTAACTTTTTTGTATTTACCAAATTTTTAGAATGAATGTATTATTATATACTTATTTTATGCATATTTGCATTTAAAATAATCTTATTTAATTCTTTTAAATGCATATCTAATAGTTTTATATGTATATTTAGGTCTAAATCATAATAAATATTTTGATGAAATTTAAATAATAGTAACTATCTGTTTGCTAGATATAAGAAAAGGAGAAAAAAAAAATATATATATATATATATAAAATTTATGCTAATATTAAGTAATATTTTATTTATTAAAATAAAAAATAAAAATCTAAAAAATTAAATATATCTCCTACTTGATATAGTTACAATATAAATTAGTGGTGGGATTATGATGTTTTAGCGGCTCACAAAATGTTTTCCCCGATTGAGAAGTTACTTTTCTCGGAAAAGGGTTACCATGTACTTCGATTTATTATTATTAGTGACATAATTTTAAAAAAAATATTTTAGATATTAAAAAAATTTGGTATGTTTCATGATATTTGGATTATGACTTCTTAAAAATAATTGTCTCAAAATTTATAAAAATCTAATTGTTGATGAGTAAATAACTATGTTAATTTATTTAATTGATAAAAGGCAATTCAAAAGAATATAAACAAACTGTTTAATCAACAATATGTGTATTAATTGTGGATTATTCTTACCACATTTTATTTTTAATAGAACTTTGTAAGCTTATTATAAGCCAACACTGAATTGGCCCGGTAAGAAAGAAACGAAAATTGACCAATGTTTTTAAGAACCTTTTATAATCTATTATAAAATTAGATGATTTTGTAGCCAACACCAATATAAAAATACTAAAATTTTATTTTTTACTTATTTGATTAGGTTAATTATTTTAATATTAATTATATATTTTATTTTTATGTATATGCTATATTATGTTTTGACATACTTTATGAATTTTTTAAATAAATTTTAGTGTTATGTTTTAAGATAGTTAGCATATATATCAAGTTAGTTAATTTCAGTTCATATTTTGAAATTAATTTATAGATTTACTTTAGAAATATTAAGATTTATAAAAATATTAAACAATGATACTGATTTGGAATATTTTTCGTATTTTTATTTATATATGAATATTTTTAATAATATATAGCCCTTATCGTAATATTGGCTGTGGGCATAATTTGTTTTTTTTCTTGTTAAACTCTTTTTATGTTAAGTTTTCAAGAATTTAGTATAAATAACAATCTAATTTTTAAGATAATTAATACATTAGTTAATTTATCATTTTTATAATTTTTGTATTTATTTTTATTTTACTTTCACATACATGATTATTAGAACATTTTTTTATGTTGATTTCTTTTTTAAAATGTTATTTTTGTTAAATAAAATTTTATGTTTAATTTTCAAATATTTAGTTTAAAAATAAAGTTAATTATTTCTGGCAAAAAAATTTAATCTTATTTAATTTTATTTTGAGAGAAATAAAATATCTGAAATTTTATATTTAAAAATATCAAATTAACATTTTGAGAATACTTATTATTAATAATAATTTTAGCTTATATGTGACCACTTTAAATAACATATAGCCTCAATTTTAAAATCATAAGTGCTTTAGATTCATATTTTCTTTATTATTTCAAATTCTTTTATTTTTTAATATTATATTTTGTACGTAAAATTTATGTTATTCTTCCAAATATTTAGTTTATATATCAATATGATTCCTTCAATGATTTTGGCTTTTTCTAAATTTTACATTGATTATGAATGAAACAATTTTTGAAAGTTCTATAAGTAATATATAAAATGGTGATTAACATATTTTTCTTGGTGCTTCAAGATAATATATGGATATTCTCAATAATTTACGGCATCAAATTATATATAGTATATATTATTTGTGAATATTTTCAGTTATTTCTGTTTTTTAAAGCATATAGTCCATATCATATTAAATGTTACATACATAATTATATTTTTATTAATAATATGCGATCAATACCAATTCCTATAAGGTACGTGAACAATCTTTTATTATATTAAGTTTTCAATAATTAGCTACAAATATCAATTTAACTTTAAAGATAAGTTTTACAAATTTTAATTTATCTTTTTATAGTTTCGTGCTGATTTTTATTTATTTTTACATACATGATTATTTATAAATATGTTTTTTAAAACTTTGTTTATTTTTGAATATTTTTATTTTTTTTAATTTTTTGTTTAATTTCAAATATATAATTATTTTATATATCAAGTTAATTATCTTTAATAATATTTTTATTTACTTTATCAAATTAAGATGCTGACTTTTATATTATTATAATGATATTTTTAAATTCTATGTGAACACTTAAATAATATATATCCTCAATTTTGAAATCATATGTTATTTAGATTCATATGTAATAAAAAAGTGATTTAGATTTACATTGTCTTTATTATTTGAAATCCTTATATTTTTAAGATTATATTTGTTACTTAATTTTATGTTGATCTTCCAAACATTTATTTCTTATAATAAACTGATTCTTTTAGTTATTTGGTAATTTTGCTTACAAAATTTATTATTGATATTTTTTTGAAAGAAATAGCTTCTATTTTGAAATCATATTTTGTTAGATTCATATGTAATGAAAAGTGCTTTAGATTCATATTGTTTTTATTATTTTAAAATCTTGTATTCTTTAAGATTTTTTTTGTTAGTTGATTTTATGTTGGTTTTTCAAAGGTTTACTTTATATATCAAATTGATTCCTTTAATAATTTTGCATTTTCACTAAATTGAATAGTAGTTTACTTTTTATTTTGAAATAAACATTTTTTGAAAATCTTGAAATTTTTAAAATAATAATCAAAATGGTAATTTGAAATATTTTGGTGCTTTAAAATAATATGTGGATATTCTCAATGATTTATTGCATAAAATTACATATAGTACATATTTTTGTTGAATATTTTCAGCAGTATATAATCTAAATTTTGTAAATCATGTGTTTTAGATTTATATAGTTATAATTGTTTGAAAGTATTGCATTTTTAAATTAACTATTATATTTGTTTGTTATTTTTATGTTAATTTTTGAAACTTTATTTTATATAGTATAGATTTGTACATGATGTTTTTAACTTTGTAAGTTTAACTTATTTGATAATTATTTATATTTTATTTTGAAATAAAAAATTTCGTAATATTAACATTTTTAGAAATACCAAATTGAAAAACTATAATAATTAAAATGGTAATTTGACATATTTTGGTGCTTTAAAATAATATGTGGACTCAATGATTTATTGCATAAAATTACATATAGTACATATTTTTGTTGAATATTTTCAGCAGTATATAACCTAAATTTTGTAAATCATGTGTTTTAGATTTATATAGTTATAATTGTTTGAAAGTATTGCATTTTTAAATTAACTATTATATTTGTTTCTAATTTTTATGTTAATTTTCGAAACTTTATTTTATATAGTATAGATTTGTACATGATGTTTTTAACTTTGTAAGTTTAACTTATTTGATAATTATTTATATTTTATTTTGAAATAAAAAATTTCGTAAGATTAACATTTTTAGAAATACCAAATTGAAAAACGATTTGGTATATTTTTGGTGCTTTAAAATAATATGTGAACATTCTCAATGATTTATAATATCAACTTATATATAGTATATGTTAGTTTGAATATTTTCAATAGTATATAACCTAAACTTTGAAAATCATGAGTTTAAATTTAGATTTATATAGTTATACTTGTTTGAAAGTCTTGTATTTTTAAATTAATTATTCTTTTCGTTATTTATTTTTTAATTTTTGAAAAATATTAAACATTATGTTAACTTAATATAGTATTTATATTTTTGTAAATTTACCTTATTCGATATTGATTTATATTTTAGTTTGAAATAAACATTTTTTTGGTAATATTAACATTTTTAAAAATAGTAAACTTAAATAATAATTTGTCATACTACGATTGGTCGTTTAAATCTTACGTGGACGCTCTCGATGGCTTATAGCCTCAACTTTTATATAGTATAGATTTATTAGTTTATATCTTATTAATTTGAGTTATTAACACTCCGGGTCATTTTCCATGTTTTTATTACACTATAGGACAGTTTCATCTACCAAGGTAGTTTTTATAGGTTATTTACATACTTATCCCTAACTAATTGTTAACAATAGTGGCTTCTAGTTTCTTTCTTTTATGTGCAGGCCAATTCTTATTTTAAATTTTGGAATGATATTAAATTTTATAATTGACAAAAAGCAGACAATTACTTTTTATTTCCAGCCACGGATTCACATTTTTCGACAGTGAAAAAAATTTATTTGCGACGACCGGAATTTCAACCGATCCCACAAAGGACGCGGTGGTATCACAGTGTAGACGATTGGGTAACCGACATATAAGTATTTGGTGGATAAGAGCTATGGCAATTTGGATATAATATGCCAAAACTTGAAATTAAAACTTGTTTTCTGTTTTTTCTTTCTTAGTTTTGGATTCTAATCGGTTAATCTATATAATATTTGTAAGTTCTAGAGGTAAAACGCAAAAACAATGAAGATTGCATGATAAAAGTCAATGGCGGCTGTGAGTTATATTTGCAGAAAACGCAGAAAACCCTAATATGAAGAAGATGAAATTATTACAAAATTGTCACTCATTAAAAAAGTTTTTTTTTTTAAGATTGGATGACCACGTGGATGTGTACATAATGTTAGTGTACACATGTTCGGGTACACGAGTACATTGGATGACCACGTGGATATGTACATAATGTTAGTGTATGCATGTACATGTTAAAGTGATAGATTTGTCTTTGTAGGTATAAGGACAAGGAAGCGTGGTTTACGTGAATAAAAAAAGGTTCTTGTTGTTTTGAATGAAGCTTACTTTAGATCTTGATAGCAAATGTGTTATATTTCTGACTTTGTTTATGTGACATACAATTATGGATGTACATATGTACAATATTTGGTGTACACATGTACAATATTATATATTCTTGGTGTACATATATACTTGAATCATGTCTCACTATTTTTTTTGTAAAAAGAGAAATACTATGGGCCAGAATGATATTCGATCTGTACATACAAAAACTACTCATGTGTACATATATGATATCTCATGTTTTTGATGACTTTTAGCATCTCGTTTTAAATATTTTAATCATTTTGATTGTATATTAGGCCAAATTGCAACATTAAAAGTATTGAGGTAAATTTATGAAGCAATTTGATCATATTGGAAGTTTGAAGCATATTGTGAAAGAAACATTAAACTAGAGGACCAAAATTGCAAAAAGGTGATACTCCTCCATTGATATTGCAGATCGCACTTCTTGCCAGTTTCGTTGACGACAACAGAGTTGATGAACAAAACACAAAATTCAATTCATCTTCATTGTGCATGTGTATGATAAAGTCTAATAGCGTACATTTGTACAAAAAAATATGGTGGTGTACATGTGTACGAGAAATATGATAGAGCGCATATTTAAAACAACCATAAATTAATCAAGTTAAGACCTACCATGGAGCTAGCATGAAAACACACACACTAATCAGAACTCTTAAACAAGGTGTGAAGGATGAAAAGATGATATTTGGATTCAGTCAGATTTCAAGGATGCCTCGATCCTGCGTGTACATGGGAAGAAGAAAGAAACTTCACATGTACATTTTGTTAGCATTATGTGAGTTCATGAAGTCGCATAAGCTTATTTATTTAGATAGAAAACCTACAAAAAGACCAAAAATGTGTACACAATCACTTTGATGTATAATACAAATTAAGTGTACACGTGTACAGTTTGAATGTAATGTACACACGATTTTTTTTTCATTAATGTTATAAAATTACGAAAATAACCTCATCTTCTTCCTTAGCCATTGTCAACCAGAAATCCTAATCTCCGCATATCTCGCCTATTTTCCACGATTTTTTACATTCTCAACTTGTTTTTTTATGTATTTTTACCCAAATGTGATAGCTTTCAATCCTAATTCATGGCAATAATGAGTCAGAGTGACGAAAAGATGTTTATGGTAGTTCATAGACAGACGAGAGTCTCCAACGTCTCTACCGTTGATGTTGCCGTCGAATACGCATCACTACACCACCATCAGTCATGTACCTTCATATATCTCAAAAGATAGCTTAGGAAAAAAGACAATGATTAAAGATAACTTCTCTGGAAAAATGAATTTGGAAAAATCAAATTTCATTTTCGAAATTTATAGAAAAGTATAAAGGGAAAGAGGAAGAAGAAAGTTACAGAGTCCCACTTTATTCTAGTTAGTGTAATGGGTATTAGATGTCAATGTTATTTAGTTAATTTATGAGTGAAAATGAGATTTAATTAGAAAAAAATATCTAAGTAGTAATAAGTGTCTTATTGTGTTAATAAAACACATAAACTGCCTCTCAGTGTAATTCTTTCTATTAATTTGTTGTTCAAAAAAAAAAACTTATTAATTTAAATGTTAAAAAAAATTTAATCAAACATCAACTGTCCATATATCTAGTGGTGAGAAATAGGTTTTCAAGCGACTAAGTAGAATGTTTAATAAAGAAGTATTGGATTTCTACTTAATTTTAAAATCACAAGCGCTAACCTAAAACTTTCTCAAGCATGTTCAATATGAAAGGCGTTGATGATTATCCAATCACCTTCCTTTGTTCAATTCACTGGATAAATTAAAACATCAGCAAAAAAAAAAATTCATGCTATCAACAAAATTCCTTTGTAATGTCCATGTATCTTATCACTAAGTATCATTAATAAGAAAATATATCAATATTTAATCCTTACTCCTACTTGTTTAATAAAATTTTAAATAATAATATAGATTATATTCAAATTAATGATTCAATTAAAACTAATTAAAATATGACAAATACAAATTAATGAGAACATGACAAATAAACAAAATTACCTAAAATTATAGAAAAGATGACAAATTAGCAAAATCACTTCATAAATATTATTCACTCCATATACAAATATATGATGTTTTAGTTTTTTTTTCCTTGACGTTCTATCTTTAATTAATGCAATATGCTTTAAAAATAAAATATAAATCAAAATATAAATATTTAAACGGTTGAATTTTATTTATGTTTTAGGATCATGTTACTCGGACTCCTAAACGTGTCATCCTTCTAGATGAATTCGTTGATGTTGGTGATGTTCAAAATGCTCCTAAATGTGTTATTTGGGATCTAGAAAGTCTGTCCATAGAACATTTTCATCGCATCAACGTGTACCTTAGCGTCCACGACTACAGTGAACAAGTTTTACCAAAAATTTATATGATTCATGCAAGTGGAACTAAAATAAAACAATTAAGCCACGTAATACCAATACTGAAGATAACAGCAGCTGGCCATCAGATAAGAAATTAATAAAATATCGATTTAAATAGAAAAATTATTCACAAAGACCAAGATTCATATCATAAAAAGGACAAATGAGTTAGATGGCACAAAATATTATGTGATGACAAAATTAGTATATAAAGAAAAGATTGACCAAAATATCACTAAATTACACTAAACCTTAATTTATATCCAAATCCCACCCCGTAAATATTAAACTCTAAATCATAATCACTAAATCTAAAATAAAAATGTATTTTAAACTTTTATTTAGCGATTTTCTTTTTCTTTCTTGTATGTTAATTTGGAATAAGGTGTCTGTGGGCTATTTATATAAAGGAGTTGAACAAAAATCTTGAGCATACTAATTTTTTTATATTATCAAATGATATATGTAGTATACTTTTCTTATAAAAACTAACATCTACGGCTCCATGTTTCAGCTATTATCATGATCAGATTTCAACAATTATATATTAACAACTTTGTAATTAAGATAAACCATGAAAGGTTTATGTATCAATTAAAAGACAAATTACCAGATATAACTACAACATACTAATTTCATTTACAAAAGATCGATTTTTAAATTTCATTTTTATAGATTTTCTAATTTTTAACAAAAAAGTAAAACTTTTATATTGGTTCTACGGAAAAAACAAAAAACATAGAGGCAAAAACAAATAACATTATAACCCTTCAACCTGATAGCAAACATGACTATAGTAACTATACAATCTTAAAGCGCATGAATGAAAGACCTAGCCGAAACTGAGACATAATTGAATACAAAAGTGATCAACGACACAACAAAAGAAGCAAGAAGATGATTCATATCCAGCCGCCCTAACAAAGGACCATTCCTCTCTAAGAAGCATAGAAGCCTGTTTTTTTTTCAATGGGCCCAAACAAAGCATAGAAGCGTAAACGGAAACACAATGGGCCCAGTAATTGGTCCCATAGCCCACGTTCTTCGCGCTCTCGGTTTGCTTCTTCCCCTACTGGCCCGATAAAAATATTATTTTTTGACCCAAAACAAGAAAGAAAAAAATTACAAATCTGAGTTCTGTATGCAGTAGGGAACCCTAGATCTAACCCTAGCCGTCAGATTAGATCAATGGGGAGATGTCTTCTGGACCGTTGGAATCTTAGGAAGCAGCAATGGTGGAGGTAGAAGAGTCGCATTCGTGGGGTATCCAAAAGAGGCGTGAAGATTATTGTTTTTTTTTTTTTTCATGTTGATGGCCAACAATTCGAATTTTCTTCTCTAGCTGTATATTTTGTTATCTCGGTGGTGGTGGTGGTAATGTGTGATTTGGTCGCGCGTACGGGTCGGCTCCAGCAACGGTACAAGGATGGCTCGCGTCTCGTAGCTGGGTACTGATCCACCCACCCTTGTTGTTTTATTACATATGTTTTGTCCTAAAGTTTCATGCTTTGGTTTGTAATGTGTTTCTTTCTCATCCATGGGGCTATACTATGATCATGCATGATGGGTATATAAAAGTTGGGATTTTTCTTTGGTTTTTGATTTTTATTTTTTTTTCCCTATACGCAAGATTCTACTGCGTTGTGTTCTTGTCTGAATTTGAGAAGATTCATGCATTTATTTAGGAAGGAGAGACGTGCAATTAGGATTTTTGTAGTGTTGACAAGATTTAGACTTTGTTTTGGTCTTGGTTACATGATTTTGTTGAGTCTTTAGTTGTCTTTTAATTTCATGTTTCTGGAGATGATGGATGGACCTTGCTTTAACAAGTTTAACATCACGCGTTTGCAGGTGTATTCCTTTTAGGTATATAAACTCTGACGAAAATGATAGTTCCGGATCTGGGAAAGTAGTTCAAGTGTTGATGATCAGCTCATCTAGTGGACCGGGACTTTTGTTTCCCAAGGTACCAGCAACTACAATTCCTACTTGCTTTTGATTCATCTTCTTTTGAAGTGATCGTATATATAGGGAGGATGGGAGAATGATGAAACAGTCAAAGAAGCTGCAGTAAGGGAAGCTGTGGAAGAAGCAGGAGTCCGTGGGATTCTTATGGTAAGCCCCTCCTTTCACACCGTGTTTGTTTGTTGGTTGCTGAATGTGTAAAAAATGTGACTACTTGCAGGACTTTTTGGGAGATTATGAGTTCAAAAGCAAAACGCACCAAGACGAGTGTAGCCCAGAAGGTTTATGTAAAGCTGCAATGTACGCCTTGTATGTGAAGGAAGAGCTGGAGACTTGGCCGGAACAGAAGACGAGAACGAGGACATGGCTGACCATTGGAGAGGCTGTAGAGAATTGCAGGCACGCTTGGATGAAGGATGCCTTGGTTGATGGGTTCTGTAAATGGCATAAGGAGAAGATGTGCAAAGGAGATGAAGATTGAAGTTTATGTGTGCATAAAAACTCTGAACTTGGAGAATCTTGCGACTGCGAAACATAGGAGTTTCAATTGTTTTCTCTTTCACAGTTGTCTTCATTATTTTCAATAATTCTGAAAAGAAAGACAGCTCATAACAATCGTGTTTAGCCTAATTCATAATTAAGATGTTCAAATATGACTATTATCTGCTTTTACATGATTGAGATGTATTGTTTTTTTCTGTCAATCATGATTGAGATGTTTATCATTATGAATTCATGAATTTGTTATAATGCACATATTGATTTTTAAATTTTCATTAGAACTTCAGCTGGATGAAAAACCGCAAGCTTTCTATGTTTCATCATTATCAATTAAGTGCTCTAATGCATCTAAGAGTTCTTGAACAAATGATATAACATATAAGATCTATAACATGTGCTACCATATTCCATACACCGGGGAACAGATCGGACCATTGCAGCAATTCGTAGCCAAACAGAACAGATTAGCTGTGGCGCTTATAATTTGAAAGAGTAATAAATAAAGAGTTAAACCAATATGGAACAAGAGCAGCAACAAGGAACTTGATAAACCCCCGGTTCAGCAGAACCGGAACCATATCGATTGACGATTGTTTATTAACATGTCTTCATCAAAGGCCCACCGCACAAACACTCGTTGTCACTGAACGACGTCGCTTCGAGGTGATCAAAAGGAGAACCCGTTGGAATAGGCCCACAAAGCTTGTTGTTGCTGATATCGAGATGGCCCACAAACTTAGCTGACGTTAGCGAATCAGGGATCCGACCCGCTAGATTATTATGAGACAAATCAAGCGCCACGAAATAGGTAGTGGATCCGAAAACGTCGGGTATGGATCCTTCCAACGCATTTCGGCTCAGATTCAAAACACCATAACCGGAATTGCTGAGAAGCGAACCGGGGATCGTACCGGTTAGCGAGTTGCAATCGAGATTCAACAGAGAGAGTACCTTCATGTTACCCACCCATTCGGGTATCGGACCCTCGATATGGTTCCTCGATAGATCCAGATCCGCTAACCGGTCCATACCGGAGATCGACTCTGGAAGTGACCCGGTTAGTTCGTTACGGCCCAGTAACGCCCTGCTCAGCATCTTCAACGATCCGAAATCCGCCGGGATCTCGCCGGAGATTCCGTTCTCCGTCAGCTCAAGATGCTTCAACTCGGAGAGTGACGTCAGCGACGACGGAATCTCGCCGGACATCCGATTCTCCGCGAGGTTTAGAACGCCGAGTTTGGTGAGTTTGCCGATATCGGTTGGAATCTCTCCGGTGATCCTATTCCCGGCGAGGTCGAGGATACGGAGAGAAGCTAAGGACGTTATGCAAGGAGGAATCTCGCCGGAGATTCCTTTCCAGTCAGCGAGGACGAAGGAAGTGAGTGCGGTTAAGTCGCAAACCGCCGGGTCAATCGAACCGGACATATAACCGGACCGGCCTGCTTTTTGGAAAATAGCGTCTTCGGATTCGCCCCGGAGAGAAATATCAGTGACCCGACCCGAGTCAGGATCGCAGCTGATACCGTACCATCCCTTGCAACAGTCCGTGTTTTTGGACCAAGTGTTGAAGATGCCGAGGTTTGGTTCGCTTAGTGACGACTTGAAGGCATTGAGAGCCGTCTGATCGGTAGGGGAGCATGATCGGACGACGGTGATGACTGAGATGAAAGCGACGGCGAGTAAGGAAGTAAGCGGCGATGCCAACAACTTTGTCATTTTTGAAATAAATATAAGACGGTGAAGACTGAAGAGAGTGGTGTTATGTCAATACTGGATTATATAGAAATGCTGAGGGAAGAAAAGAGAGACATTGCATGTGCATGGTATCATGGGCATGTGCGTGTTACTACTATTGTTCTATATAGTATATATTAACTTTACAAATGTATTTTTATTTGTTTATGCATAAAGAGGAGGGTCATGTGTATATGTCAGTTTTTACTTTAAATATTTGATCTATTCAGATGCATCGAGTATTCAACAATGATCCCGTAAAAAAATAAGTTCATGTTAATTTGTAATTCAATGGTTTTTATGATATTTTGTAAATTTAGTTGATATTACAGAAATTACATTTTAATCGCAATTTAAGAATATAAAGCGAAAATAAATTGTGATATATTTACATGCTAAATGGAGTATACAATGCCATAAGATCCATGCATGCATGTATTATAGAGAGTTAACTTTTTATTTCTCATGTTACGGAGCAATCATGATGATCTCTCTATTACAGAAACTCCAAAACTTCACATCAATAAAGCATTATATGACTAATTATGTTTGATAATGTACTAATTATTAGACAACATTTTAATTAAAATAAGTAACGAGGTTGGGCCTCCATAAATACTTTTACATGTGACTCGTGTGGTCCTACCAGAAGCATTAAGCATCTCCTCCTCTGTCCAGATACTTGATCTGCCTTTAGTTTTTCTCTGAGGCCATACTCACAATCAAAAATTGTTGCAGGTGATCTAATTAACTTATATACTACTAATATTTTACGTGTAACTTTTTTTAATAACTGTATTTCACATATAACCTTGATAAGAAAATAATATTTTTGACCAAAACCAGTTCTTCTCCAGCATTTATGACCTAGATAGATCTCGTAGTTCGCACCGTCTAGGTTATGACATGATTCAACCACCATCACATGCCAACTGCTGCCAAGGGTGCAAGATCCATTTTCATGGAGCTGTCTTTATTACTATTGTCTAAATTTTGAAGCTGTTGGATGAATTTTAAACCTGCAACCGTTTTCAATTACTATATATCTCAATAGCTATTTAACTTGTGACTGACAAGATTCATTTGAATTCTCAGACCTTGGAAAAGCAATATATTTCGTCTTTGGCATAAAAGACGAATTTGCAACAGTTACCAGTCTCTAACGTATCATTTACATATTTGTTTATGCTCATGTTGATACATTAGTAACATTACACAAGAGAACAAAAGAAAGCATAGTAGATGAGGCATTCAGTAATAAATATCCTTCCAACAAGTGATATCTTTTTTATCATAATAACTCAGACCTATACATTGATGTTTCAACTCTTCATTTTGTTTGTTTAAGATGAATAAAAAACAGAGTTACAAAGTTTTTTTTTTGTTATATATAAAGAAAAAAAGAGAAGGAACTTGAAGTGTTTCTGCAATGTGTTTTATATATAGTGGATATGTTGAATATATAGAATAATATATTATAGATTGTGGTGAAATGTGAGTCAAGGGGTAGAAGAAGGTCCAGCCAAGTCACCACCGCCTGAGATGGAGATGAGAGGTCGACGTAAGATACTTCTACTAACGAGATGCGAATCAAGAAACACAACAATGACTGTTATATCATCATGAAAATGTCTCCGCACTCCTCTGTCAATCTTTTTAAGATCTGAATATCTCATCTCTCTCTTCTTTGCTGCTTCTCTTAGAGCTGTTTTTATCAGCTTCCTCGCAATCCCCTGCACACATACATACGTTTCAATCAACATGAAGATGAAAAGAAAAAGAGAAAGAAACAAAGAGTCTTACATTACGCGGGCCAGTGTTCACAATGTCAACAGCTTCCTGATTGGTCATGTGCTCCCATAAACCGTCTGATGCAAATATGAGAAACTTATCCTCTGAATGGATTTTGTGTACTGTAATTGCAGGCTCTGCTAAAAGGATTGGTGTATGGAAAGTCTCAGACACTCTGAACTTTGCCAATAGCGGCTCCCTGTTGAACTCTGCTTTCTTTAAGTAGGCATCACCTATTGACCGTGACACCTTCAAGAAAAAAGAACAAGCATTCAGAATCAGATTTTGGCAACAAATCTTCTATGCATATGCCACATAATTGCGTCATTCACACACTACTTTTTATCTGGAATATTTAAAACTAACCAAATTGTCCTGTATTTTTATTTGAAAACCCGAAAAAACCGAATTATCTGACTTTTAAACCCGAATTACCTGAAAAACCGAAACCAAATTGGACCGGAAGCTATCTCAGATATTAGCTGATTCCCAACTTTGTTACTCGAACCGAAAACCACAATAAAACAAAACCAAGTTTTTTAAATACCCGAACATATCCTATATCTTTAGACCTGAAAAACGAAACGATATTCGAAATGCCAATGTAACAAGAGTCTAGAAATGACATTTTGCATTACCGTGAGAGTATTTTTACCTGTATAATACCTTTGACACGCCATACTTTGTGTTTCAAGACCACAATCTGAGGATCATCTGGATGCAACAACCGCAACTCCTCTCTCACAGATTCATAACTTGCGTTGTGCTCAGAAGATAACTGAACAGCCTTGACAAGTTTATATGCTTTCTCCAGTTTTCCTAGCACAACCCGAGAGTCTCCCGCGTTAGCAATGTACAAAGATCCACTACATATGATCCCTACCAGACAACAAGCTCCAACAGAAGCAATCTGAGGCTTTGTCTGCCATTGCCGCCGCACAAGAGAAAGAAACTCCTCCTCTGTAGCTAAAAATGCTTTCGTTATAACGGATGCAGACATTCCATGATTCTCCGACGTAAACTCTGCATCAGAGAAAATGTCAACACTTTCTAAAAATCGGTCTAGGAGACGCCTATGTGTCCGCCTAGTCGGCAAATCGGATTTAAACGATTTAAAAAAAAAAATCTGTATAGGTGTTCGAAAAAAATCAGTCTAGACACCCGCCTAAACATTAATACTTCCTAACCACCGCCTAGAGATTTCTCGAACATTGGTCAACACAAAATCTAATTTCAACACACAAAGCAAGACAAAAGCATTACTTACTTCTGATGTTATCGAAGAGGTGTTTATTAACAAACCGAGCTGCTTCAGGACCACCATGACCATCATAAACACCAACAAAAGTAGCTTGAGGACCCGAATCAAACATACTAACGGGACCTGACTCAAGCTTGCTATGATCTTCAAGAAGATTGTTAGCTTGAATCACAGACATTGAAAACTCTCCAGCAACATGGTTACCAGAGTCTTTATACCAAAGAAGCCCATCACACCTTCCATTAACATCTCCTCTCGTTGAATGATCTCCCTTCACAGAAGGTTTTCCCCAACATGGTGCTACGATCCGCAATATAGTCTCTGATACCATAACCCCTCCCCAAAGCTTCACTTTCATCCAAAGATATAAACTTTTTAAAAAACCCAACAGATCAAAAACTTGCTATTCCTCCTTCCCTAACCAAAAAATCAAAATCAAAATCTCTTACATAAACTCAATAACAACGGATCGTTGTCTGGAAATCAGACAGAACTGGATCAAACAATACCTTTTTGTTAAACCGTGAAGAACGGGATCAAGATCGAGATCGGGAAGTAGATTGTTTTCTGATGAGGAGTTACGATGCGAGGGGGAAGATCGTAACTCCGATTGGATTTACAGGAGAAAGAGGGGAAGAGAGATTGACAAATCTAGTTGCGACTCTGTCTGAATTCCATATTTGGGGGTTTGATTTCTCTGTATTTTCTGTCTTTTTAATTTTTGATTTTTTTTTTTTAATTTTCCGTTTCCGATTGCTTTTTTTTTTCCATTTGTTTTTCGAGTTTAGCTGTTTAGGCCATTGACCTCACAAACAACCCGGCTTTTTAGGCAGTTTTCTCTCCTGAATTTAGCAAATGTTTCTCTATTTCTCAAGATTAATAATTTTTTTTACTAATTTAGATATTTGTTTTCATTTTTAAAACAACTTTAAATATAAAATTAGCCGTTTGTAGTCGTTAAATGATTGAAAGGCCAATATTTGAAAATTTTCACTACAAAATTAATCCTGGTTTTTTTTTTGCTCAGAAATTAATCATATGATTAAATAGTGCAAGTTTTGAAGATTATAGTTAAAAAAGACACCTCCTGGTTGGACTTTGGAGGGCATAGTTAAGAAAAATAAGACTATTTAGTTGAGCACTTTAAGAAAAATTAGACTATTTAGTTGAGCACTTACACTTAAACACAGGCCCGGTTCAAAGAATGGATGGGCCATGTGCCGAATTAATCTTTTTTCTCCTTTAATTATGCTTGCTTTTAGAAGTTGCCCTTTATACACTGTCATACCCTTAAAGCCCGGCCCGCCTAAACCACTAAACCATGGCACATTTTCTATTTCACCCTAGCAACACAATGCAAACCATATACTGTATATCTTAAAATTATAATTTTTATATAAGCTTAATATCTGCTGTCTGCAATTTGGCATGTTGCCATGTTGGACGTAGAATCCTAGACCTTCACATGTCAGTTTTTTTTTCTACCGGTATTAACCTGCATAGTCTCATATATTTAAAATTATGTCTATACTTTCTAAAATAAAACTCTTTAAAAAGCTACAAATGACCTTAAAAACGGATTATACACAACATATGTATGTCTCTGATCTTAGTCAGCACCTCTAAATGCATCAGTATGAATTATATTTATTTCCGGTAAGAACTAAGAACTACTATATCGTTTTGGTTCATTATTAATCAGCAACAGCATATAGATATATATGATATTTTTCATATCCACAAATCACAATATATCTCTGTTTTAAAATAAACGATTTGTAAACTGTAAACAACTTGGTCCATATCCCCTCATATATCAATAAATAATCAATAGTATTAGAGTATAGTCAAAGAAAATCAGAATTGAAAATAAAAATGAAAGAGACGACATATTGGCCGGTGTGGGGTGTCATAAGGCATTCTAGAATGATTGAGATGCAATATTTAAATCATCCT
>CM028690.1:55613914-55666044 GCA_016771965.1 Brassica carinata | reverse complement strand
ATCTATCTGATCAGAGATCGCGAAACGGAGCTTGAGAAAGCCCGACATCATCTTGAATAGTAGAGACCAAGGATGGGACACTTCCATTGTATGTCTCCACCTTAAAACAAGCGGTCCAGAGAAAGAAGAAGAGTAGCCAGGTCCTCCAGCTAACCAGACAAGAAGAGGATTCTTATTAAATTTAAATTTAATATATCTTTTAAATATATATATAGGCCTATTATTTATAGATCCATTTAGGTGATTCAGAGCCAAAACCAAAAGACTTAAACGCCATTAATGAATTTTATTAATTCTTTGTAAAAATAAGGGTATTTTTGAGAAAACTGCAATTTTCATTAAGGATATAATTTGAGAATGATCCTCTTTAATGGTATTGATACACTAAGAGACGTCTTTTGTGGTAATTACAATTTTTCTTGTTCTTTAAATCATAAACTAGATTTTGACGTGACGCTGGTTGTTTATTTTTCATTTATTAATCGAAAACTGATTTACAAATTACCATTATTTTTCATTTCGAACCATAACAATTGAGTTTTAGGTTTTATCATTTGTTTTTTTCTCTTCAAAATATGGTATTTGTTCGAAATATGGTAGCTGTTCTAATAATGTTTGAGTTTTAAAATTTGTTTTCATATCTGACCTAGATTCATGTTTGAACCTATAGACCCGATACATTGTATATAATCGTTCGGTTTAATGAAAAATTTGTTAATTAAAAATCCGATATAACTTAGGTAAAAACCTAAAACTCACTATTAACCCGATCTGATACTATTGATCCGATAACAAAATATCTTATAGTACTTTTTAAAAATTGATTAAATTACTCATATATTTATTAATATTACATAAATTAGTGATTCCTTAGAATTTGATAAAATTTTATCATGTTATCTAAATAAAAAATGATAATATAAAATAACTTATTGATATTACAATATTAGTTTATTTTCGTTATTAATAACCTATTATAAGTTTGTGTTTGTATTTTAGATTTAAAAATTTATTTTAAGATAGTTTTTAAAATATTCTTGAACACTGTGAATTGCTATATTAATATTATGTATAAAATGACATTATACACTGAAAAATGATATTCAAATATGTATATGATATATGGTGTAGGATATACGATTTTGGTTTGTATTGAAAATATGTATAATATTCAAATGATCTATTTTGAATATTGATACGTATATTTAAGAAAATAATATTTTCATGTTTCTTAATTCATTTATTGTTCATAATATATTTATACTTATATTAAATTTAAATTTAATATATCTTTTAAATATATATATAGGCCTATTATTTATAGATCCATTTAGGTGTATCTCAGAAAATAAAACCAAAAGACTTAAACGCCATTAATGAATTTTATTAATTCTTTGTAAAAATAAGGGTATTTTTGAGAAAACTGCAATTTTCATTAAGGATATAATTTGAGAATGATCCTCTTTTAATGGTATTGATACACTAAGAGACGTCTTTTGTGGTAATTACAATTTTTCTTGTTCTTTAAATCATAAATACACTAAGAATAGTCGAATTAAGGGTTTCATCGGGAGCGCCTCCAATGATGAAACGCAAGGAACAGAGAAGGGCAGCTTGGAGCCGATCCCTCTTGATCTGAAGAAGATGGATACAGTGACGACTAGATCGCCTGCAAAGAGGGTGGTGACTCATCACCAAAAAGAAGTCTACGAGTCAAGGGACAATGACGATGGAAGCGACAAGAGCCCAGGTAAGCTGCTACATGTCCTCCCTTACGATATGGAGGTGGAGACACTGACTAGATTGCCTGGAAAGTCGCTTATGAAGTTCCTATGCGTGTGCAAGACTTGGTATTCCCTTATCCGAAGCCAAAGATTCGTGGCTTCATACTACGCTGCAAAGCCATCCCGTTTTATAGTCGCTTTCACCAACAGTGCAGGTGGTGATGATCCCAAGCGTCTGTTCATCTTGTCGGGAGAGGAGGAAACTTCTTCTTCTTCTTCTTCTTTGGTTGCCAATCTAGACATGACAATACCCTCAGTGACCTTGCGTCACGGCGCCTACAAGTATTTTTCCGTCCATGGCTTTATCGCTTGTTTTGAGTTGTCAAATTTCATTATATGTAACCCTAGCACGGGGCAAGTCATTACCTTTCACTGCAAGGCACGGGCACATCCTTGGGATACGATCCTGTAGATGATCAATTCAAAGCATTGACCCAGGTGACATCTAACTATGATCATAACCCTAGTGTCATGGTGCACGAGGTTATAACACTTGGACGAGGACGAGTAGTATCTCGTACCCAACTTACCTCCCCGCCTTATTACCGTGTAACTAGGGGACGATGCATCAATGGTTTCATGTATTATGGTGCTTATGCTCCATGGGAAAGTAAGGCTCCTGTGTTTGTGTGTTTTGATGTTAGAAACGAGAGGATACTAAGTTTCATCACAACGCCTCCGGAGGTCCTGGTTTGGCAGGCTTTTACATCATTGATAGAATACAAAGGGAAGCCAGCTGTCGTTGTACCAAACTGTTTGAGAGTAGGTGGTTCTTCTTTCGACTGTTTTAATCTTTGGATACTGGAGGATGTGACGAAACATGAGTGGTCCAAACAAACATTTGAGCTTCCCTTGTCTTTGCCCTTCACTCTTGGGATGGGTCAGCGTATGATCTCCCAAGGAACCAACAAGGCTGGTGAAATCATTTTCTCCCCAACAACTCTGCCAGGCCGTGCCAAGCCCTTCTATGTTTTCTACTTCAACCCAGACACGAAGAGCACGAGAAGAGTCCGGATCCACGGAGTCGCTGATACTGAAGAGTTCTGGAGCCGTTATGGACTCACAGGCATATGCTGCGTCTCTTTCTCACCCCAACACAATGATAGTATTGCTTTTTTATAGAAATGTGTTTTGTTGATGTGTAAGAGCTTGCTTGATAAACAAAACTAAACTAAACTCTGTGGATTTTTTTTTTTTATCAAATAATTATGCACCAAAAAAAAATACACTAAGAAACCCATCTAAAGACAGCGTTAATCCTGCTCTCACAATCTCTTAGATACATTTTGTTGGTTTTCTTCACTGAAGTCTCATGTTATGAATCGTATTGATCACATACTCGAGTAGCATGTATACTGGACCACGGCGACATATTGACATTCTATAAAGAAAATAACACACGACCAACAAGGAGTTTGATTATTGGGGGCATGAGATAAATTAACTTCGGGTAGTCTGATTCCTAGCATTGGGTTTATATTTCTAGAGTTTAAAATGTAACTTTAACTCTTGCTACATTTAAATTAATGCACCAAATTTTAGCAAAAAAAAAACAAGGAGTTTAAGGGAATTCAACATGAAGTATGGGTCCCTTTAAAACATGTAGAAAAATAAACCTTATTCTCTACCTACTTACCTTTATGATTTTCTTTGTTAGAGCCTCCACAATGGACGGTGCCAAACAAGAAGAATATAACTGCTATAACTTTCCACATTTTATGTTCATGACTAATGTTCGTTTTACTAACTTGTCGATTTTATAACATTTATGATCTATTGTTAATATGTTATGGTTGGAAACTTCTTAAAGAAAATATCAATGGGAATCTCTTGTTATGTCTCTCAAAGAAAGAGCCAGAGAGTTTCAATAGTAAATTTCTGACATATGGATCTTTCAGAGCCTATAAATGTGTCGTTTGCAACTATTGCTTATAAAGTCTCAAAAGTTTATTTCACCGACTACCAACTCAGCATAGTTTATGTTGGATTGGATTTTACATGTAGAGCATATATTTTATCAGTTGACCTACTGATGATGTAGACATGAAACTTATCTCAAATCTCTCTTGTTGAAGACCACAACAATTAGAATCAAGCAATATCCACAATCAAAACGGATCAGATAAGATGGCAATCCTAACATAATCAACAAGAATGGTTTCCATTCATTATGTTTTCACCTGAAATGGCAAATTCATCTTGAATTCAACTCATTCTGATTCTTTGACCAGTCATATAGTCGTCGTTCTAATCTGGACACCACATAATATTTGGCATGACACTCCCATGTCATCTCAGAGACATTTTGACCATTCATTTGTCTTATATTATAGTGTGAAGATGCATCCCCAAGATTAGGCACATCTTCATGAAGCTAAAACATAAGCAAATTACATTATCTCTAAGACCTGCTTTACTCTGCCCTATAGTTGAACTCCATGTGGGAAATATCATAACTAAGGTACTTATCATGACTAGCAAAAATATCATAACTAAAAGACCTCCAAAGTTTACAAGTCTATATTCCAGCATCCGGAAAAAGGCTGATCTTAGAAATGATGTAATTTAAATAAAAATATTCACCTTGACTTCTAAAATTTAAAGAGGTAATATAAATAGGTCTTATGAATTTAAAATTGTAAAAATATATGCATTAAAACTTAGCTTGAAATGTATTTGAAGATATGAATCTTGATTGGTCATGTCCATGTCAAGAAATTGAACTTAAAAATATGTTTTGTAACACTTTATTTCATTAAAATCGATATAAAACATATTATATCATAAAAGGCCTAAAATGAAATATAAATCAATATCTTGTTTGCATAATTGACAGAGCTGACGATTTCTTACCCAATTTCACTGATGTGATTTTCTTATTTTGTCTCTCTTTAATCTTAACGTTCTAACTTTTTCTCATTGACATTGGAATAATATTCTAATTATTTTAAAACAATAAAACTTGCCATATGTCAACCATATTAATTTATAAAACCATTACCATGTCACTTTCTATCAAAACATGGAATAAAAAATAAATTTAAAATAAAAGATATAATACTTAATAACAAAGATTTTATCACCACAGGTATTTCTCATTAATCAGATAAGGTCTTGGTCAAAAAAAAAAAATATATATATATATATATATAGCTATAAGGTCATTAACCTTTTGTAGCAATGGTCAGTCAAGACTGACTGCGTTACTATCAACTCACGCAAATCCTCTAAACTCTGTTAATTAACAGCATCTTCCGTCATTTTTGCGAGTCTTTAAAGTCTCTCTCTTGACTCTGTGTAGCTTCTCTCTAAAATTTTTGGGGATCATACAGAAGCGCCTCCGTTCCTCCTCCGCAGATACGCACTCTTCTCGTCGGATTTGTTCATCGTGGTTAGCTTCCTCGTTCCTTTTCCTTCTCTATCCGTCGATTAATGATCCAATTCGCTTGTATCTGAATTCAAAATATCTCTTGAATTTTGCAATTAGACGAAAGGAATCACTGTTCGAATATCAGATTTGTGGATAAGATTGTGGATGATCTTGTTCCAGATCCTTAATTCGATTGCGTTTTTGTTTTATGAACCTGATTTGGACTCTCCCTAATGTTTCTAGGGTTTTGAAAAGGGCATGTTGAGATTTAATCCAGTTCTTTGATATTCAGGTGGGATTGTTGATCTTCATGTGTGCTAGTCTCTCTTAGGGCCATTTTGTTTTGGAGCTTTGTAGTGTGAAAAGAAAAACTTTGTGGTGGGGATCGTGAGATCTTGTGAGATGAAGATATCTTTGAGCTGCAGCTATGGGTTTGTTGATTGATGCTACTGCGTTTGGTAGAAAAGGAGATCGCTTTTAATATAACTCAGCAAGAACAACACAACATGGGTGAGACTCTCATCACAACCCTTTCTATGGAGAATTATCACCCCTCGACACTACTCTCCATGGACTCAGATGCTTTTACTCACGAAGAATCAGAGAGGAGACGAACCGGTCGCTTTTGCTTACGGGTCCTCCTGATATCAACCTCCCGCTCTCATCTGAGGCGAGCCCGTCTCTGTTTCTGTGGAGCGAGCACTGTGATATCCTAGACGTTGGCCTCGGGCCTCAGATTTATGAGCCTGAGGCTGTTGTTCATGTCCCCAAGGTTGCTAAGAAGCATAACAAGCGTGTAGATAGTGCTTGGGGTGCTTGGCTTTTCTTTAGCTTCTACTTCAAGCCTGTTTTGGACGACAAGTCTAAGAACAAGTTGATGAGGGATAGTAATGGGTTGTCTGGGTATGATAAATCTGATTTGCAGCTTGACTCCTTCATGGTTCAGCATGATATGGAGAATATGTACATGTGGGTGTTCAAGGAGAAGCCTGAGAATGCGCTGGGAAGATGCAGCTGAGGAGTTACATGAACGGCCACTCGCGCGAGGGTGAGCGTCCTTTTCCTTTTAGTGTGGACAAAGGTTTCGTCCGATCTCATAGGATGCAGAGGAAACATTACCGTGGTCTTTCTAACCCACAGTGCCTCCATGGAGTCGAAGTTGTTCAGTCGCCAAACCTCTCTGTGCTTAACGAGGATGAGAAGAAGAAGTGGACGGAACTCACAGGTCGAGATGTGAACTTTGCTATTCCCCTTGAGGCAAGTGATTACGGTTCGTGGAGGAACCTCCCAACCACGGAACTGGAGGCTGAGCGACCTATTACTCAGGCTAAAGCAAACGGGCACACCCACCTTAAAAGCTCAACGGTACCTTTATGACTCTGTCAACACATTCACCAAACCATGGAGCTGACTCAGTGGAAGCACAAATCGCTTGCAACAACAAACGCAAAGAGACTGTCTTGCTCTAGGGAACTGCGATGACTCAAGCTCAAGTGAGAAATCTCTGGACATGAAAATCAACACAACAGAGCTGCCATGGTCAAATGATTTCGCTGGGGTGATGAAGAATGTGTACGGGCCTGTCACAGCTGCGAAGTCGATTTATGAAGATGATGAAGGGTTCTTGATAATTGTGAGCCTGCCATTAGTTGATCCAGAGAGGGTGAAAGTGACATGGAGGAACACACCAACTCACGGAATTGTGAAGATATCATGTACAAGTACAGCTTGTGAGCCATTCATCAAGAGACATGACAGGACATTTAAGCTAACAGATCCGACACCAGAGCACTGCCCACCAGGAGAGTTCGTCCGGGAGGTCTCCCTACCAAACCGATTCCAGACGACGCCAAGCTCGAAGCTTACAGGGACGAGACTGGAACAACGCTAGAGGTTTTAGTACCTAAACACCGAATAGGACCAGAGGAGCATGAGGTTCGCGTCTGTCTCCGTCCCTTTATGCTAGAGTGAGAATGTGTCGTGTTAAAGGATATTATTGATTCATGTAATCATTGGATTATTCATATTTAATCATATTTCCCATTGCTTACTTAGATGGAACAGAGTTAACGTCGATAATAATATAAATGTTAAAGCAGACAGAACATAAAGCAGGTTCAAAATACATAGAAAGAGCTTAACTAAGCGACAAAAGCAAACAACATAACAAGAGAGGTAAGAAACTTGATCAACTTCTTCAATCTTTGGTCCAGCATCGCCACTGGCACCAGGAGTCAAGGAGAGCATCATTATCCATGCTACCAGCGGCACCCATGTCAACACCAGGGCTTTGGTACATCCTCGCAATAGTTGGGTTGCAAAAAGACTCGAGCTTCTTCATCTTGTCCTCCTACTTTTTCAGATGGAAACAGAGGAGCACGAAGTTCGCGAGTGTCTCCGTCCTTTATGCTAGAGGGAGAATGTCTCGCTTAACTTGCTTAAAGGATTTTATTGGTTCATGTAATCATTGGATTATTCATATTTAATCATATTTTCATTTGCATTGCTTTAGATGTAATAACATCTCAAATAGCAGACACAAAAAGATACTTCAAATTAACCAGACCGATCACAAAGTCGATTTAAAGTACATAAGAAGCATAATTAAACAAGCCGACAACTGAAACATTAAAGCAAATTCAAAATAACAATAGAGCTTAGAAACTTAATCAACTTCTTCAATCTTGGGTCCAGCACCACCGCTACCACCAGCAGGAACATCATCATCCATACCTCCAGCACCACCACCCATATCAGCACCACCACCTTGATACATCCTCGCAATAATCGGGTTACAAAGAGACTCCAGCTCCTTCATCTTATCCTCAAACTCATCAGCCTCAGCAAGCTGATTCCCATCCAACCATTCGATAGCTTGATCAATCGCATCCTCAATCTTCTTCTTATCACCTGCATCGAGCTTAGATGCAATCTTCTCATCCTTGATCGTGTTCCTCATGTTGTAAGCATAGTTCTCGAGCGCATTCTTGGCATCCACCTTCTTCTTGTGCTCCTCATCCTCGGCCTTGTACTTCTCCGCTTCTTGCACCATCTTCTCAATCTCCTCCTTGGACAGCCTCCCCTTGTCGTTGGTGATCGTGATCTTGTTCTTCTGCCCAGTAGTCTTGTCTTCAGCCGACACGTTGAGGATACCGTTAGCGTCGATGTCGAAACAGACTGTGATCTGAGGGACGCCACGTGGCGCAGGCGGGATGCCGCTCAGCTCGAACTTCCCTAAAAGGTTGTTGTCCTTGGTCCTCGCTCTCTCTCCTTCGTAGACTTGGATCAACACACCAGGCTGGTTGTCCGAATAAGTAGAGAAGATCTGCTCCTTCTTTGTCGGAATCGTCGTGTTCCTGGGAATCAAAACCGTCATAACCCCACCGGCAGTCTCCAAGCCCAACGATAAAGGAGTGACGTCAAGAAGCAACAAATCTTGAACCTTCTCGTTCCCTTCCCGCTCAAGATCGCAGCCTGAACCGCCGCACCGTAAGCAACGGCCTCGTCAGGGTTAATACTCTTACAAAGCTCCTTCCCGTTGAAAAGTCTTGGAGAAGCTGCTGCACTTTGGGGATCCTGGTGGACCCGCCGACGAGCACCACGTCGTGGACGTTGCTCTTATCAATCTTAGCGTCTCTCAAACACTTCTCCACCGGCTCCATACACTTCCTGAACAGATCCATGTTGAGCTCCTCGAACCTCGCGCGCGTGATGGTCGTGTAGAAGTCTATCCCCTCGTAGAGAGAGTCAATCTCTATCGTCGTCTGCGCGGTGGAAGAGAGAGTCCTCTTGGCTCTCTCGCAAGCCGTTCTCAGCCTCCTCAGAGCTCTCGGGTTCCCGGTGATATCCTTCTTGTGCTTCCTCTTAAACTCTTGAACGAAGTGATTCACCATCCTATTATCAAAATCCTCACCACCGAGATGAGTATCACCAGCCGTCGCCTTCACTTCGAAGATCCCTTCCTCAATCGTGAGAAGAGAGACATCGAACGTCCCACCTCCCAAGTCAAAGATAAGCACGTTCTTCTCCCCAACACTCGACGCCTTCTTGTCCAGACCGTAGGCAATCGCAGCAGCCGTCGGCTCGTTGATGATACGCATCACGTTGAGACCGGAGATGACTCCGGCGTCCTTTGTGGCTTGACGCTGAGAGTCGTTGAAGTAGGCGGGGACCGTGACGACGGCGTTTTGATGGAGGTGCCGAGGAAGGCTTCGGCGATCTCGCGCATCTTGGTGAGGACCATGGAGGAGATCTCTTCCGCGGAGAACTGTTTCTCCTCTCCCTTGTGGTTGACCACGATCATGGGCTTCTCGGCTGGACCGGAGATGACTTTGAATGGCCAGTGCCTCATGTCTGCTTGGACGGAGGGGTCGCTGAATCTTCTGCCAATAAGACGCTTAGCATCTGCATAACACGTAGACTAATTAACCGTCAAACCATCACTCTATTTTAACAGAATTTTCTAAAATTGCTAACCCCCTAAACCGATTTTTCGAACACTGATAACCGTCAAACAACACGATTCCATCAATCTATTTTCACACAATGTTTTAAAATCGCTAACCGCGTCTAAACCGATTTAAACCGTCAAACAACACGATCCACCGCTCTATTTAACCCAATGTTGTAAAATTGCTAACCGCGCGTAAACCGATTTAAACCGAATATTAGAACACTGATTAAAGAGTTGAATATCCGGTTCAGATCTGAGCTATACAGTATGTGAACAAACATTACATGCAAGAGCTGGAATCTAAGGCGGGGTTCGTGGTTTTCGAGATGAGAAGGAGTAGAGAGCTTACCGAAGACGGTGTTGGTAGGGTTCATAGCGACTTGATTCTTGGCGGCGTCACCGATGAGACGCTCGCTGTCGGTGAAGGCGACGTAGGAAGGAGTGGTGCGGTTGCCTTGATCGTTGGCGATGATCTCGACGCGGTCGTGCTGCCACACGCCGACGCAGGAGTAGGTAGTGCCGAGATCGATTCCGATCGCTGGACCTTCGCCTTTACCCGCCATTAGATTTTATCAAATTCTTCTGATAATAAAGCTTTTCTTCAAATTCGTAATTGAGAATTTTTGATTGTTTTATGTTTCTATGTGCATGAGAATGAAGAAGGGAGGTGTTTAAATATTGACTCGAAAAGGAGTTCGAGAATGTTCAGTTGATGAGATGTCAGCCGTTGGATCTTATTTTTCCGCCTTTTCCTTTTTTTGTTTGTCTTGGTTTCTCGCTCCTTCCAGAGACCTCTTTTTAAATATCAAAACTCAACCGTTTTGATGAAAAGTTAGATGGATGGTCGAATGCCAAGATTTTTAAAACATTGATCGTCCACATGTACCACGAGGTGAAATTTACTAATGCGTAAAGAAAATTTTCCTCATAATTTTTTGGGCATAATACCGTATTTTAAATACGTAGTCTCTGGTTGTGGCTTCGTGGGAACGAAGCATGATTTAGTCTACTGACTTTATAGCTCAATAAGGTTGTATTCAATTGTTATTTGTCAATGACACCATTAGTTCACGTGTGGGTTTTGGGTTTTGCAGCATCTCGATCAATTAGGTGTGCAAAGAGTTTAACGTGCTATATGATCAGAGAATATGTGAGACACACTAGAACCATTTGTTGAGATCGGAGAGTTGGTGCTATGATCAATGCAGCGCCAGCCCGTAGCTTAAGCTACATAAGCGATAGTGATTAGGGGCAATGGCTTTTTCCATCATGCATTTCCTTTTCAAATTTTTTTTCCCTAATGAACATATAGTTCTGTCTATTTTGGCTAATGGTAGTACAAAATTTACAATGTTTGGGCGGGTGCTGGATCAATGAAGTAATAACGTGCTAAATCGGAGAGTTGGTGTTCAGGCTTACAAGTAAATTCATCAAACCAAAATTGAAATAAAGATGTGAAATGGATTAGGAACATCTTTACAGCATTTTATTCCAAGCAAAAATGTTATTGTTCTCTTCTCAGTTTGAAACAGATATAAACTTAAAAGCCTTACATAATCTAAAGATACATTCACTCAAGTGGCTTCGTATTTGGGATCAGCAGCTACGTAATGATAAGCAATTACCAATCCGAAGATGAAGATGCCAAGAGAATTGACTATGAACCCCAAATCTTGATCATCAATCATCTGCAACCAACACAAACAAACATTTGAGCGAAACAAGTCTTGTTCCACCAAACAAAACCCAAGGTTCACAAAAGAGTCTATAAGGAGAAAATTGCAAACATGAGTCAAAATTAGCCTAACGTTTATTGCACAGAGAAAGAAAATGTGTTAATTACACTAAATGCATTTCAAATCATAACGGTAAACAATAGCATTCAGTTTAGCTCCATGAACATAAATCCAAGTGATCATTGTTAAAAGAACAAAATTGATTGATACTTCTCTATTAGAACCAAAACAGAAAAATCAAGCAAAGAGATGATCCCAGTGGGAATCGAACCCACGACCTTTAGATTCGGAGTCTAACGCGATATCCACTCCGCTATGGGATCACATTGTATGAAAAGTTGAGATTCAAAACACCTAAAACTCCAAAACGTGACACAATCCGACAAGAGAAAATTGACAGTTTTCGTCGACAGAGACAGATTCAAAGGACCGGACCACACAAACTTAGACTGAGAGTGAGCAGATCAAAACAAACACACTAGTTGGAACCAGATCTCCCAAGAATGGATGCGCATATTTAAAAATGCGAGCAGGATTTACCGTTTTATCGAGAAGGAATGGGTGAGAAAAGATCAGATCTCCAGGAAGCAAAGCAATTTACAGAACAGAACAGGTACTGGATCTCAGAGTCTCGATGTCGGAGGACTGAGGGTTTCTCTCTTCTTTATTTACTTTTGCACGAAACAGGCCTGGCCCATTACTTTTTTCACCATGTGGGTTATATTGTGGATCAATTAGGTCATCGTGTGTTATTCTTGAATTTTTATTATCAAACTGGTGTGGTTCAGGCTTTTTGTACACACAAATCATAAGCATGGCTAAATTCTGCAGTATCTCTTAACGAAACAATGGCAGCCAGAGTTAACGACAAGAAAAGGAACTGGTTAGGTTCACACTTTCACATATCCATTTTAAAGGCAAAACATTCGACAACCAAAGGCCAACAAGCTTCACTATCTCTACTCTCTAGTTCTCTACACAATACAAACCCCTAATTGGTTTTGTTCCAGACTCTGTACAAAAGCTAAGCTCCATGAAAAATAAAATTTCTGGAACTGTAGCCTCTGTTCATGATTTTGTTAATTTTACACACAAGAACATAAGAAAAGAAAAAGAAAGAAAACTTCAGTTTGTTAGGTCAGTAAACTCAGCCAGTGTTCATCTTGTATCTGGCCAATTCATTAAAATGTATCCCACTAAGTTCACAGATTAGTCTATTAGGAGAAAATTGCAAACATGAGTCAAAATTAGCCTAACGTTTATTGCACAGAGAAAGAAAATGTGTTAATTACACTAAATGCATTTCAAATCATAACGGTAAACAATAGCATTCAGTTTAGCTCCATGAACATAAATCCAAGTGATCATTGTTAAAAGAACAAATTGATTGATACTTCTCTATTAGAACCAAAACAGAAAAATCAAGCAAAGAGATGATCCCAGTGGGAATCGAACCCACGACCTTTAGATTCGGAGTCTAACGCGATATCCACTCCGCTATGGGATCACATTGTATGAAAAGTTGAGATTCAAAACACCTAAAACTCCAAAACGTGACACAATCCGACAAGAGAAAATTGACAGTTTTCGTCGACAGAGACAGATTCAAAGGACCGGACCACACAAACTTAGACTGAGAGTGAGCAGATCAAAACAAACACACTAGTTGGAACCAGATCTCCCAAGAATGGATGCGCATATTTAAAAATGCGAGCAGGATTTACCGTTTTATCGAGAAGGAATGGGTGAGAAAAGATCAGATCTCCAGGAAGCAAAGCAATTTACAGAACAGAACAGGTACTGGATCTCAGAGTCTCGATGTCGGAGGACTGAGGGTTTCTCTCTTCTTTATTTACTTTTGCACGAAACAGGCCTGGCCCATTACTTTTTTTTTTCACCATGTGGGTTATATTGTGGATCAATTAGGTCATCGTGTGTTATTCTTGAATTTTTATTATCAAACTGGTGTGGTTCAGGCTTTTTGTACACACAAATCATAAGCATGGCTAAATTCTGCAGTATCTCTTAACCAAATAGTGGCAGCCCCACTACCAACAACAAAAAGCACTGGTTAGCTATGGTTCACACTTTCACATAACGATTTTAAAGGAAAAACATTCGACAATCAAAAGGCCAAACAAGCCTCAAACTATCTCTAGTTCTCTACACAGCACAAACCCCTACCTGGTTCTGTTATCGACTCTGTACAAAAGCTGAACTCCAAGAAAAAATAAAATTTCTGGGAGCTGCAGCCTCTGTTCATGATTTTTGATTAATTTTACACACAAGAACATAAGAAAAGAAAAAAGAAAGAAAACTTCAGTTTGTTAGGCCAAAAAAATTACATGCCAGCAGTTATCAGACGCTCACTGTTTCTGTAAGTTCCTTTAAATGTCAGCGCCATTCCCGCAGAAAAAGGAGAAGGCGGATGAGTCAACATATGATCACATTCCAGTTGATCCCTTCAGACAACGCTTTACTATCAACAGCTTTCTTCAGATCTCAACCAAAACCAGATCTCAGCCAAAGTGATGTCAGATGAACTCACCAAACCAACAAGCCTTGTCTGAATTCTCACTTGCAGATTCCCCCCCTGCTACTTTCAGCGACGAGTCCAGTATCTATGAATTGTCTTTTTACTTTCACTAAGTTCCTTCTTCTTCTTCTTTTTCGCGGTGGTGCTAAAGTAACCTCTAAGATTATGTGAACTCGAGGAACTTACAGAAGCCATATATAATAAACTGGAGACTTATGAGAGCCCCGAGCTCAAAGCTCGTTTGATAGCTGGAGTATACCACACATCTGCAGGTACGGATTCTCCAGCAGTTTCTCATTATTGCTCTGCACAATACAAGAATACTGTTATGTGGCACAAAAACCAAAGAACAGCTCATTGATATTTGAGGCTCTATGACTTCATTCACACACTGAATTATGACAAAAGCATTTACCTGTTGAGCCTTAAAGACAAGCTTCTGAAGCATGTTTTGGTATTTCTCTGGTTCCTCCGTCATCATCCTCTGAAATAACCGAAACTTTAACCAGTGAGCAAAAAAAAAAATGAACACAAAAGATTTGAAAAAAAAAAAAAACTTTATTCCTTCCGATGTATGTATGTCTTTCAAAATCAAAATGGTGAGTTTGAGAAATTTTCTTGCCTTTAGTAGAAATGCTGAAGAGTAATAAGCCACCCTTGAGTCAGTATCATCCAGGAGTTCCCTGCATAGATAAACATAAGTTTGTAAGTGTCATGAAACATGTTACAAGATTGGTTTGGAAGTATGGAAGAGTCAATGAATCACCTAAAGAACTCCTCTCCACCAACTTCTTGAAAAGCAACTGTATCAGCGGTGCATTTACCGATCAGAAGTAATAGCAGGGTGGCTCGAATATCAGAGGTTGCCCCTGGGATATTTCCTCTTCCTTTGCTTCCAACGGCGACACCAAGTGCAATGTTGTCAGTTGCTGCACCTGCTAGTTGAATCAAGGGCCAATAAAACAAAGCCGCTGGAACACGCCAACCAGCTGCATAGGGACGGTGGCTTGCCCGCGAAGAAGCATTGCTGCCATTGACGCTGTCTCGCGACGTTGAAACAGGGACACTGTTGTACCGAGGCCTGGTGTCAGCATCATCCACACTCTCTTTATAGCTGTTACGATGGGATGTTTCAGATTTGCTATTTCTATCAGCAGAACTGGGGACTGTTTCCTCATCAGTACACAGAACTTTCAAGCACAATTGCGAGAAAAGAATGTCACACATCTGCTTAGAACAACAGAGAGAAGACAAAGATAAATTAAAAATTATGAAATTCTAATAAGAGATAGACGTAGTCTTCTTTGATGCCAGTTAATATATAGAACATACATTTCTGATGTATATCAGCAAGCTTTAGAGTCGCCTTTGATAAAACATTTGACAAAGCAAACGAAAAGAGTAAAAAAAAAAGGATTCCAAGAATGTGTACCTTTAAGATATTAATCCGGTCAGTTTCATTTATTTGAGCCATCAAAGACAAAGCGCTGCTCATTATGTCTATAACAGCGTTTGCTTTCTCTAGTCGTGTGTCTTTCTGATCCTGATTAGCATTACCACCAATTGATCGCTGTGTCTCATTCTCATCTAGTAAGAACTTGGAACGCATAAGAAGCCTCTCCAGAATGAACAGGAAACCCCATCTTATTACACTGTTCCTTGACTTCAAGAGTCCACACAGAAGCTGTATGGAAATAGGTATATCAGAAGTAATCAGAGAGTCCGAGGCACCACAGTGGGCAATCTTTTGCTGCAGATCTTTTATGCTCAGCCATATACTTCCACCACCATCTTCACTAATTTCCGCAATCAGAAGATCCCCAACCAGATATATCCATTTTGACGGTATGTGGCTCTTTCTGAATGAAGAAGAGAGTGCAAAGTAGCCCAAGCTAGATTCACTGACATCCTAATATCATTTCTTAACTCTTGAATGTTGTCCATGAACTTGGACGATTTGGTTAGCTGTTTGAGATGCAGAAACTCTTTGTCCAAGTGAGTAAACGAACCTATTATCGTGTCAAATTTTTCTGTTATACTTGCCAAAAGCTGCGAGTAAGGAAAAATGGAGTTAGAAATGAGCTCTGACTGGCAAACAGTATAAACGAAGACTCTTTATCAGACCTTCAGAAACAATTTGCTGTTGCGAACCTACCTGGTTTAGGCGTTAGCTGTTGCTGAACCCAGACAATGCTGCAGCAATTGATCTTCGCAGGATTTCCCCTATGCCTTCAACACCAAGCTTAACAGAAATGTAGAAAGCTTCTGGTGCATCAGCAAGAGCAAGCCGAACAGCCAAAGGTTGAATCTCATCATCAGTGTACTCAGAAAGACCAGCAACTGAGCATGCCTCATTAATTTGATGAAGGACATAGTCAAATAAAACCGGTAGAGATTTCTTCTTTCCTCTCTAGTTGTTGCCAAAGAGTACTGTATCAATAAGATAAATCCCTTAATCTAATAGAAAATAATCGAGGCTCAAAGTATCTATTTAATGGTTCCTGAAAAAGAACTGAGTATATATTGGCAGTACCTTATAGAAAATGAACTCCACGCCACCAATCAGATCGACCTGTTCTATAAGAAAATTTGAGGAGCTTGAAGTTGCTTTGGTAGAGCCATCTAGTTCTGGAGATCGATAAAACATGTTTGTCATGATACAAATAAGCTTGGAATGAACAACTTCTGACCAAGAATTTCTTTTGCTAGTTCCCAGAAGAGCTTTGATAACCTGATTCACGGAAAGTGACTAGCTCGTCAGAAAGCACAACTTAGCATAAAAGCCAATGCAATGGTAGCATGCCGCCGAAACACAGATCACAGATAAAAATATCTATAAAACAAATCTAAATATCCACACAACAGAAGGCATAATATTCAGCCTCAGAGGGCTAACCTACCCTTATGTCAAGACCATTTAGCTGGTTTCTTCGTATTTTGCCTCTATCACAGACAAAATATAGCAAGCAGCTGAGAGCAGATGCCCAAACGGATTCTTCCTTTTCCTCAACCTACGAAAACAATTTTAAGGTATAAAATCCTACACAATTCTGGAATTGACATCACGCAGAGAAGCAAGAAGAGAGAAAGGTACCTGAACTAGGAGAAGTAGAATTTCAAACAAGATTTTTAAAATCCAAGACTCAAAGTTCTCAATAGCTGAAGAAGTGCTTGACATCTTAGGCAAGTCTTTCGTTCTTGTCCCTTGAAGCATTATCCTGTTTTCATTATCGAGAAATGTTTCTTGGGCGTATTCTTCCTCAATGGTTGTAGCATTATCACTTATCTTTGGCTCTAAGAGTTGTGCATGAACTCCTAAATTAAGAATTAAATCAAATACACGAATCCTACAAGCTGCATTTGTGGAGCATAGCATTTCCTGAAATAAATTTGCACAAGTGGGTAGAATAGTCAGCAAGCAGTGAAAATATCACAATTCTGTATCTGACTAGACGTCACACCTCGAGCATGGACAGAGTAAGAGGAGCAGCAATTCTAGCGTCCAAGACATACCTAAAAGACAGGGTTTTCAAAACGGAGTACCATAAGCTTGTCAAAAATAATAAAAGGGAGGAACGGATAACTAGAAATCTTAGTGAGAGTTCACAATTAGGTTGGCTGCAGTGTAACAAACCGTACATGTCAATTACAAGCTTTATCAGGACGCTCACAGCCACATCCATTGACGGCTTCCCAGTCTTGCTATTTAATTGGGGTGATACGGTCATTGGATTTGAAGGGGTGGATGATGCCTCGGAACAAACAGCAGCGATCACCTCACCCACCTCGGCAGGGTTGAGGCGCAGTGGTTGTTGTTCACTGCAATATCGTGCAGGGAACGATAGTTATTTGTTATAATAGAGACGAAAGTTAAAATTTGCATCAGAAAGATGCTCCATGCAGATAATCCCTTTTCACACAACAGCCAATAAATACAGTTATTTGCACAAACGGCTTGATCCATCAAGTGCACATACACAATAGAAGAGGCACTCTCAAGTCTCAAACCACCCATAAAATTACATTCAAATAAATATATACTGAACGTTAAGAGTTTATTCAACTGCAGCTCTTTGTCAGTCGCTTACGATTCAAACCTTAGAGAGTCTAGTATTAGCTATTTTAGTCGATGTTCAAAAAGGGAAACCTTGTTAAGTGACATAACCTTAATACTATCACGGAAGACTTCAGCAAAAAAAATAAATGAGTAGCATTAAGTAAATGAAGGACTTAAAGATCATAAAGATATCCATTGTTTACCTGTAATGACGATACTGAAAAAGTGGTCTGGCACGTGGACGAAATGTGCTCACTGTGGAATCATCCCTGCAGATCATGTAAATCTTCAATCTAAGAACTAACACTAACTTTCAAAGCAGAGTGTTATGCTTTAATATAATAATTTCCAAAACATCATCCTCATTAGGTCCAAACATACAAAACTGCAATCCCAAACAATGCAGAACGGGTCATAAGTTTTTTTACCATCAAATGGAGGATTTTTGTTATCAACAGCATAGTGGTTTCCAAAATGTGCCATTTTAGAAAATCCCCTTAATCAAAATTTAAAATCCATGTTTTTGCCTCTACTGCATTATCACAATTAACAGCTGGCATCTGTCTAGAGGAAATAATTTTATTCACTTCTTGAAATCTAGGAACCACGTGAAAACTTGCAAGGCGTAAAATGATCCTAAGTCATCAATTTTATATTTACTTCAAAAAAAAAAAAAAAACACAACAAAATACATACCAGATCTGCTGAGGGCCAGTTCTAGTGCGTTTGGAAGCTGTTATCGCTCTCAAATGGGAACGAGCTGAGGCTGAATTTGTTATCATCGTGACTGAAGCTGGCTGCAGCAGCTGTTCTAAGTAAGGCATCTCTGCGGTGCCAAAATATTTCCAGTGTTGCCCCTTCATTTTAGCTTCCATATCTCCTACGAGCAGGCCGGCAGCACCAACTTCCAAAAGATTACAATTGTTCATGTCTTGGAGATTCACAGGGCGTTCACTAACAATGCAGAGAGAATACATTCAGTGATAGCCAAGTACTATTGCCATGCAACGAAGGAATTGCTTGTGATATTAATTTAGTGAATAGTCAAGAAAAGAGGCAAAGGTGCGTTTGAACATTTTTAAGAAAACAATCATGTACGACGTACCTTTCAGAAGAAGCTGATGAAAACTGGAGCTCCCCAACCCAACGCCAATTCAGTAAGTCTGATGATATGTATTCAGAGTCTTCCATAGCGTTAAATTCTTCTATGTTTGACAAGTTTGAAACAGACAGATTTGCAGCATCCTTTTTCTGAGGAGACTCTGCGGCATTTGCAGGACTTAATTGAGAATTGAATGATTTGCTCAACAAAGAAGATAGAGATGGCAATAACTGTCTTGACGCAAGAGTAGCTCCCGCAAATGCCGCTGGTTGAAAGGATCGCCTTGGGATATGTAGTGCCACAAGAGAACGCACATAATGCAATGACTTCACCAAAGCTGCAGAAGCAAAACTGGACACAGGTAAGGGAGAAGCACCCGCTGGTGCTGATAAAACAGGCAATGATTTTTGCTTCAAGCTAGTATCGCATTCAGCAATCAGGTTCACGCAAAATTTATCGACCTGCAGAAGTGTCTCCTCCCCGGGCTTATATCTGTAGTGTAGGAACACCTAGGATCATTATAATGTAAAAATAATCCATGGAAAACACTGGACGACCTGTTTGATACTGCAGACAACCCTCACAGTATAGCTAAAAATGCACACTAAATCTCTAGGCCTGAACAGCCATTATGTCCCCTCCGTATTCAAATGATCTACTAAATAATTAACCAAACTAGGCAATCCCATAAACGGAGACGAAATTATGGTAATAGTAAGAAGGATGAGTGAGGGGCTAGTTCAAAGAAGCAAATGAAAATAACCAAGTTATTCGATTAGACTATATTACCTTAAGAGATACCGTTTCAGTAATGCCACACACCTCGTCACCACAGCTGGACTGCAGAAAAGTGATTGAACATCAGCAAAATCTACTATTCGAAACAATGATACTGAGAAATATTTAGATTCCCAGGCAATGATTTCACTGAATTCTAAGGCTTAAATCTTATACCAGAATCTGACTAACATGACATGAGAAAGTTTCGGAATGACCAAAATATACATGTAGCCGAGTCAAGAGTAAATCACCTGCGATCTCTCTCTGCTATAGTATGCTCTAACAGCATGTTGTACGCCAAATCAGTCGTGCCTGTGGCTGATAAATAATCCTGTAATCAGCAAGCGATTGTGTAAGCGTCATACACTTTCAATAGACGAATAAAACTATTCCAAAGAAATTACAAAGCTCCTACTAAGCCAATAACACAGATAAAAAAAAACCAGGCCTCCTCCATCACATAACCCTAGCTTTACCAAAAAAATTAGCATCCACTTTGGGATTCAAATCCAATGGCTTCAGTTAACAACAATAGGAGTGATGTGTGGTGTACATAGCACAAGATCTTCACGACAGAGGGAGAGCACAAGAGAAAACAACATTCACAGATTCAAGAATCAATTGCAACATCACTATTATCTTGTTAGCCTACATAGAACTCGTTTATCAATGGAACACCAATAAGATCTATCAATGGAGTTTTCTATCACGTCACTATTCGTGTATAGCCTCATCTTAAACAGGATCTATTAGCCAATTCCATACCCTGAGATTCCGAAGAGCTTCAGACGGTGCTATCGAAGGGATCGCGCCATGGTGAGATGTAGCCGGAGGATGAGAGGACGAGAGGCAATCCGCCACGGCTCGGCGCAGCGGCTCAGGCGGCTTCTTGGAGGAAGAAGATCTAAGGCGCGAGGCGGAGCCGGCGACCCCGAGCTGGAGCAACCGGGAGCTCCCGGGGCTGTGATTCTGACCGGGGGTAAAAGAGGAAGACATTGAATCAAATCTCGCCGGAGAAACGCCACTCTTAGCTGCGTGGAGTGAAGACTTTTTTCTTTTCTGTTATCGATTTGGGTATGTTTGCTGGCTACGTCGTGTCTTTCACATCACAGAGATGAGCTGTCAAGCGCTTTCGTTTTTTGATCCCAATGGGTGGAAGAATCTAAAATCAAGGAGGTGTAGTTTTTGCAATCCTGTCCCCTTATTTTACTAATGTTTCAGATTCAGTATCACATTTTTATTTGTTGAATACTTGACCAAAATCCTGATGAGATAAGAAAAGTGGGCCCATAAACTGTGGAATGTAAATCACGGAGGCATGGTTTTTGCAATTTAGGTCCCCTTTGTTTACAAATGTCTTAGATTAAGCATCTCATCTTTACTTGTGGACAGATTTGACCTATATCCTGATGAGATATAAAAGTGGTCCCATAAACGGTGATTTTTGCAATATGATCCTCTTTGTCTACAAATGTTTTAGATTCAGCATCACAGGTTTGTTTGACATATTGACCTAAACCGGTTTAGATATCAAAGTGGGCCCATAAACGGAAATATGATGGGCCCGGTAATTGGTCCCATAGCCCACGTGATTAGCTGACGGTGCAGATCCGTTCTTCCCGCTCTCGGTTTGCTTCTTCTTCCCTACTGGCCCGATAAAATTATTATTATTATTTTTGAACCAGAAAAAAAAATACAAATCTGAGTTCTGTATGTAAGGAGTCCTAGATCTAACCCTAGCCGTCAGATTAGATCAATGGGGAGATCTCTTCTGGACCGTTGGAATCTTAGGAAGCAGCAATGGTGGAGGTAGAAGAGTCGCATTTGTGGGGGTATCCAAAAGAGGCGTGAAGATTATTGTCTCTAGTGTTTTTTCTAATTTTGATGGCCAACGATTCGAGTTTTCTTCTCTAGCTGTATATTTGTTTATCTCGGTGGTGGTGGTGATGTGTGATTTGGTCGCGCGTACGGGTCGGCTCCAGCAACGGTACAAGGATGGTTCGCGTCTCGTAGCCGGGTATTGTGTTTTTTTTTTCTTTCTAAAGATCCACCCTTTTTGCTTTAGTACATATGTGTTGTCTCTTTGGTGTTCATGTTTTGGTTTGTAATGAGATCATTTCTCATATATGGGGCATCATGCATGAATGATGTTATAGAAAAGGTGAGATTTTTTTATTTGGTTTTTGAGTGATATGCTAAGATTATACTGCGTTCGAGAAACTCGATTTGAGAAGATTCATGCATTGATATTTAATAAGCAGACAATATAGGAAGGAGAGATGTGCAATTAGGATATGTAAGGCCCTGTGCCACAGGATTTTGTAGTGTTGACATGCTTTAGACTTTGTTATGGTGTATTTTTTATGGTCTTGGTTGGTTACATGACTTTGAGTCTTAGTTGTCTTTTGATTTTGGTTTTTGGAGATGATGGACCTTGCTTACCATGTTCAATGTCACGACGTTTGTAGGTGTATTCCGTTTAGGTATCGAAACTCTGACGAAGATAGTAATGGGAAAGTGGTTCAAGTGTTGATGATCAGCTCATCTAGTGGACCGGGACTTCTGTTTCCCAAGGTATAGCCAGCCACTCAGTGTCTTCTTGATTTCTCTGGAAACGAAGTAACATATGTGATTCTTGGATTCATATAGGGAGGATGGGAGAATGATGAGACAGTCAAAGAAGCTGCAGTAAGGGAAGCAGTGGAAGAAGCAGGAGTCCGTGGGATTTTAATGGTGTAACCCCTTTGACACTGCGTAGCCCTTTGTTAATGTTTAGCACAATGTGTTAATAGGTGACATTTTTTGCAGGATTTTTTAGGAGACTATGAGTTCAAGAGTAAAACACACCAAGATGAGTGTAGCCCAGAAGGTTTATGTAAAGCTGCAATGTACGCGTTGTTTGTGAAAGAAGAACTAGAGAAGTGGCCGGAACAGAAGACTAGAACAAGGACATGGCTGACAATTGGAGAAGCTGTAGAGAGTTGCAGGCACGCTTGGATGAAGGATGCATTGGTTGAAGGGTTCTGTAAATGGCATAATGAGAAGATGAACCAAGGAAAGGGGATAACAGATGAGGATTGATATTAAAGTGTGCATAAAAACTCTGAAGCTGGATTCATTCCTTATGATTTTGTTTTTACTCTTCTTTTTTCATGGAGAAGCTTGCGACTGCGAAACATGGTAGTTTCAAAGTTCAAAAAATTCAATTGTTTACCTATTAAACAGTTGTCTTCATCATCTTTTAATAATTCTGGAAAGAAAGACAGCTCATAACAATCATGTTTAGTATAATTCATGATTAAGAAGTTTTAATTTTACTATTAGCTGCCTTTACATGATTCAGATGCTTATAATTACGAATTTATGAGTTTCCTATAATGTTACATATTGATGTAAATATGTTCTTTAGAACTTCAGTTGAATGAAAACCCCAATGTCTTGGCTTTTTCTGTCTCATCATTATCAGTTCAGTGCTGTAATGCATCTAAGAGAACAAATGATACAACATATAAGATCTATAACATGTGCTACCATATTCCATACACCAGGGAACAGATTGGACCACTGTAGCAAATTCGTTGCCAACAGAACAGATTAGCTGTGGCACTTATATAATTTGAAAGAGTAATAAATAAACAGTTAAACCAATATGGGAACAAGAGCAACAAGGAACTTGATAAACCCCCGGTTCAGCAGAACCGGAACCGGAACCATATCGATTGTTTTATTAACATGTCTTCATCAAAGGGCCACCGCACAAACACTCGTTGTCACTAAACGACGACGCTTCAAGGTGATCAAAAGGAGAACCCGTTGGAATAGGCCCACAAAGCTTGTTATTGCTGATATCAAGATGGCCCACAAACTTAGCTGAAGATAGCGAATCCGGGATCCGACCCGATAGACTATTGTAGGACAAATCAAGCGCCACGAAATAGGTTGTGGATCCGAAAACGTCGGGTATGGTTCCTTCCAACGCATTTCGGCTCAGATTCAAAACACCATAACCGGAATTGCTGAGAAGCGAACCGGGGATTGGACCGGTTAACGAGTTGCAATCGAGATTCAAAAGAGAGAGCACCTTCATGTTACCCACCCATTCGGGTATCGGACCCTCGACATGGTTCCTGGATAGATCCAGATCCGCTAACCGGTCCATACCCGAGATCGACTCCGGAAGCGACCCGGTTAGTTCGTTACGGCCCAGTAACGCCCTGCTCAACATCTTCAACGATCCGAAATCCGCCGGAATCTCGCCGGAGATTCCGTTCTCCGTCAACTCGAGATGCTTCAACTCGGCGAGTGACGTCAGCGACGACGGAATCTCGCCGGACATCCGATTCTCCGCGAGGTTTAGAACACCGAGCTTGGTGAGTTTGCCGATATCGGTCGGAATCTCTCCGGTGATTCTGTTTCCGGCGAGGTCGAGGATACGGAGAGAAGCTAACGAGGTTGTGCAAGGAGGAATCTCGCCGGAGATTCCTTTCCAGTCGGCGAGGACGAAGGAAGTGAGCGCGGTTAAACCGCAAACCGCCGGGTCAATCGAACCGGACATATAACCTGACCGGCCTGCCTTTTGGAAAATGGCGTCTTCGGATTCGCCCCGGAGAGAAATATCAGTGACCCGACCCGAGTCCGGATCGCAGCTGATACCGTACCAATCTTTGCAACAGTCTGTGTTTTCGGACCAAGTGTTGAAGATGCCGAGGTTTGGTTCGCTCAGTGTCGACTTGAACGCGTTGAGAGCCGTCTGATCGGAAGGGGAGCATGATCGGACGACGGAGATGACTGAGATGAAAACGACGGCGAGTAATGAGCTAAACGGCGATGCCAACAACTTTGTCATTTTTCGAAATAAATATATGATAGCGAAGACTGGCGAGAGTGGTGTTATGTGAATATTGGATTATATAGAAATGCCGAGGGAAGAAAAGAGAGAGACATTGCATGTGCATGGTATCATGGGCATGTGCGTGTTACTACCATTGTTCTATATATTAACTTTACAAATGTATTTTTATGCATAAAGAGGATGATCATGTGTGTATGTCAGTTTTTACTTTAAATAATTTGATCTAGTCAGATGGATCGAGTATTCAACAATGATCACATAAGAAAAATTAAAGTCCCTGTTTGATTTGTAATTCATTGGATTTAAATATTTTTTCGTATTTTAAGTTGAGCTTGAAATTTTTTTTTAAGACATGTTCTTGAAATGCTCATTTGATTTAGTTTTGTGATATATTTACATACTAAATGAATATTTTTGTTATACGAGACCATAACTAAGATCAATGCAAGGATTCTGGAGGATAAACTTTCTATTTTCCAAGGTCTTTTGCCATATTACAGAGCAATCATGATGATTTATCTGTTACAAAAACTCCCAAACTTCACATCATTAAAGCATTATATGGCTAATTATGTTTGATAATGTACTAATTATTAGAGACAGCATTTTAATAAAACAAGTATGAGGTTGGGCCTCCATAAATACTTTTACATGTGACTCATGTGGTCCTACCAGAAGCATTTAAGCATCTCCTCCTGCGTGTCCAAGGAGGCAAGGACTATGATCTTCATTTTTAAATTTTCTAATAAATCTTATGTGAGATTCATCATCAAAATCTGCTACATTTGATCTAATTAGCTTATATAATGTTATTTTACATGTGATTATTTTATCAACTGTATTTCACATATAACCTTGATGAGAAAATCATATTTTTGATCAAAACTAGGGCTTCTCCAGCATTTATGACCTAGATCTCGTAGTTCGCACCGTCTTGGTTATGACATGATTCAACCCCCATCACATGCCAACTGCCAAAGGGGTGCAAGATCCATTTTCATGGAGCTCTCTTTATTACTATTGTCTAAATTTCGAAGCCGTTGAATGAATCTTAAACCTGCATCTGTTTTCAATCACTTTATCTCAATAGCTATTTAACTTGTGACTGACAAGATTCATTTGAATTCTCAGACCTTGGAAAAGCAATACATTTTGTCTTTCGCATAAAAGACGAATTTGCAACAGTTATCTGTCTCTAACATATCACTAACATACATTTACACACAAGATAACAATAGCAAACATGGTAGATGATGCATTCAGTAATAAAATATCCTTCCAACAAGTGATATCTCTTTTATCATAAAAAAACTCAGACCTATACATTGGTGTTTCAACTCTTGATTTTTTGGTTTATGATGAATAAAAAAACAGAGTTAAAAGGATATTTTTTTGTTATATGTAAAAGAAAAAAGAAGGAACTTGAAAGTGTTTCCGCAATGTGTTTTATATATAGTGGATATGTTGTAATATATAGAATATATATTATAGATTGTGGTGAGAGAGTGAGTCAAGGGGTAGAAGAAGGTCCAGCCAAGTCACCACCGCCTGAGATGGAGATGAGAGGTCGGCGTAAGATACTTCTACTAACGAGATGTGAATCAAGAAACACAACAATGACTGTTATATCATCATGAAAATGTCTCCTCACTCCTCTATCAATCTTCTTTAGATCTGAATATCTCATCTCTCTCTTCTTTGCTGCTTCTCTCAAAGCTGTTTTTATGAGCTTCCTCGCAATCCCCTGCACACACATAACATACGTTTCAATCTACATGCGGAGGAAAAGAAAGAGTGAGTGAGAGAGAGAAAGAGTCTTACATTACGAGGGCCAGTGTTCACAATGTCAACGGCTTCCTGATTGCTCATGTGCTCCCATAAGCCGTCTGATGCAAATATGAGAAACTTATCCTCTGAATGGATTTTGTGTACTGTAATTGCAGGCTCTGCTCTTAGAATTGGTGTATGAAAAGTCTCAGGCACCCTGAACTTTGCTAACAGCGGCTCTCTGTTGAACTCTGCTTTCTTTAAGTAGGCATCACCTATTGACCGTGACACCTTCAAGAAACAGAACAAGACTTCAGAATCAGATTTTGGCAAAGAACAAGGCACGCTACTATGTAACAAGAGTCTAGAAATCGACAATTTGCATTACCGTGAAAGTCTTTTTTTTTTTTTTTACCTGTATAATACCTTTGACACGCCACACTTTGTGTTTCAAGACCACAATCTGAGGATCATCTGGATGCAACAACCGCAACTCCTCTCTCACAGATTCATAACTTGCGTTGTGCTCAGAAGATAACTGAACAGCCTTGACAAGTTTATATGCTTTCTCCAGTTTTCCTAGCACAACCCGTGAGTCCCCTGCGTTGGCAATGTACAAAGATCCACTACATATGATCCCTACCAGACAACAAGCTCCAACAGAAGCAATCTGTGGCTTTGTCTGCCACTGCCGCCGCACAAGAGAAAGAAACTCCTCCTCTGTAGCTAAAAACGCTTTCGTTATTACAGATGCAGACATTCCATGATTCTCCGACGTAAACTCTGCATCATCAAGAGTAAATGTCAACACCAGTGTTCTAAATATCGGTCTAGGAGACATCTATACGATTTGAATGAAACTATACATTAGTCAACACACACACAATCTAATTCAACACACAAAGCAAGACAAAAACATACTTACTTCTGATGTTATCAAAGAGGTGTTTATTAACAAACCGAGCCGCTTCAGGACCTCCATGACCATCATACACACCAACAAAAGTAGCTTGAGGACCCGAATCAAACATACTAACGGGTCCCGACTCAAGCTTGCTATGATCTTCGAGAAGATTGTTGGCTTGAATCACAGACATCGAAAACTCTCCAGCAACATGGTTACCAGAATCTTTATACCAAAGAAGCCCATCACACCTTCCATTAACATCTCCTCCTCTAGACGAATGATCTCCCTTCACGGAAGGTCGTCTCCAACATGGTGCTACGATCCGCAATATAGTCTCTGATACCATAACTCACATATATATAAACCCCTCTCTTCTCAATGCTTCTTCACTTTCATCTAATTAAAAACCCAATAGATCAAAAACTTGCTATTCCTCCTTCCCTAACCAAAAAAAAAAAAAAAAAATCAACATCTCTTACATAAACTCAATAACAAACGGATCGTTGTCTGAAATCAGACAGAACTGGATCAAACAATATATTACCTTTTTTGTTAAATCGTGAAGAACGGGATCAAGATCGAGATCGGAGAGCAGATTTGTTTTCTGGTGAGGAGTTACGATGCTGAGGGGGGGGAAAGATCGTAACTCCGATTGGATTTTTACAGGAGAAAGAGGGGAAAGAGAGATGACAAATCTTAGTTGCGACTCTGTCTGAATTCCATATTTGGGGGATTTGATGTCTCTGTATTTTTCTCTCTTTTTAATTTTTGATTTTTTTTTTTTTAATTTTCCGTTTTCGATTACTTTTTTCATTTGTTTTCGAGTTTAGCTGTTTAGGCCATTGACCTCACAAACAGCCCGGAGTTTTAGGCAGTTTTTTCTCCTAAATTTAGCAAATGTTTCTCTGTTTCTCAACAATGATAAATTATTTAATATAATGTATATACTAATTCGGATGACTATTCTATATACTATAAAATAAGCCGTTTGTAGTGGTTAAACGGTTGAAAGTCCAATATTTGAAAAATTTCACTAGAAAAATTAATCATGATAAAATAGTACAAATTTTGAAGATGATCTTTGATTTTTTTTTTTTTTTTAATTTTCCGTTTTCGATTACTTTTTTCATTTGTTTTCGAGTTTAGCTGTTTAGGCCATTGACCTCACAAACAGCCCGGAGTTTTAGGCAGTTTTTTCTCCTAAATTTAGCAAATGTTTCTCTGTTTCTCAACAATGATAAATTATTTAATATAATGTATATACTAATTCGGATGACTATTCTATATACTATAAAATAAGCCGTTTGTAGTGGTTAAACGGTTGAAAGTCCAATATTTGAAAAATTTCACTAGAAAAATTAATCATGATAAAATAGTACAAATTTTGAAGATGATCTTTGATTTTTTTTTTTTTTTAAAGTTGGGATAGCTTAATAAATTGGAATAGTTACAAAAATTAATTTAATTAGAAAAATGGAATAGTTAAAAAGAAAAACACTGCGCGCAACACAATCCTCCTATGTGTTGTTTGGACTTTGGAGGGCATGGTCAAGAAAAATAAGACCATTGTAGTTGAACACCTAACATGTAAACTTAGGCCCGGTTTATAGAATAGATGGGCCATGTGCCATATTGATTTTCCCCCTTAAATTATGATTGGTTTTATAAGTTGCCCTTACCTTTATTTCAGCCTCCAACATTAACATTTGCTGTCTGCAAATTGGCATGTTGCCATGTTGAGCGTCGAATCCTAGACGACCTTCACATGTCAGTTTTTTTGCCGGTATTAACCTGCATTAAGGGTAAGTTATAGTACTTTCTTAAGTTCAAAAAAAAAACTCTCGATAACGGATATGATATTTTTTTTTTATATCCGTTATCAATCACAGACAGCCAGGTTATGTATAATCCGTTATCAAGGGTAAGTTATACTTTTTTAAGTTCAAGAGTTTTACTTTAGAAAGTAGAACAATATATGATATTTTTGAACTTAAAAAAGTATAACTTACCCTTCATAACGGATTATACATAACCTAAGCAATAAGCATGTGTGTTTCAAAAAAAAAAAAAACATAACCTAAGCATGTTTCTGATCCTAGTCAGCACATTTTAATGCATGAGTATGATTTATTTCTCTCCGGTAAGATATAAAAGCCCTTTGTCAAAAAAAAAAAGAATTGAGAACGAGTATATTATTTTGGTTCATCATTAATCAGCAATGTATATATGTGATAATTTTCATATCCAATTATATCTCAGTTTTAAAATAAGAGAGAAAGAGAAACATGATTTATAAATTGTAAACAACTTGGGCTCGTAAACCAATGATAATAATCAAAGAAAAATCAGAAATGAAAAAAAAAAAAAAATGAAAGAGACCACATATCTGGCCGGTGTATGGTGTCAAAAGGCAATTCTAGAATGATTGAGATGCAATATTTAAATCGTCTCTAATTAAAGTGGACAGGGTCAATTACGTAATTTACAACCAGAAGGACGGAAAGTGGGGGTGGTGGAGAGAGATGATAAGAGTTGGAAACGCGTCTCTACGAGGCACCATATTCCCCCATTCATTTCCTCTCTCTCTCTCTCTCTCTCTCTCTCTCTCTCTTCTCAATTCGATTCGTAAGCTCGCCGGAGAAGGTGAAAAATCAATAAAACATGGCGCAGAGAACAGAGAAGGAAGAGACGGAGTTCAAAGTCTTCGAAACCTTGACCACCACCACCACCACCACCACCACCCCGACGCTATGCTCCAACAACTGCGGCGTCACGGCGAATCCAGCGACCAACAACATGTGTCAGAAATGTTTCAACGCCTCCGTATCCGCCACCGCCACCGCCTGCGTAGTAGATTCAGGCTCGATCCTGAAGAGATCCGCGAGATCCGTCAACCTTCGATCCGCACCAGCCAGAGCCGTGATTCGTCCTAGGGAGATCGACCCGGTTAAGAGAGATCATCAGCAGACAATAAACCGATGTTCCGGCTGTCGGAAGAAGGTCGGTCTGACCGGATTCAGGTGCCGATGCGGCGATCTTTTCTGCGCGGAGCACCGTTACTCGGATCGCCACGACTGCAGCTACGACTACAAAACCGCCGGTCGCCAGGCGATCGCTAGAGAGAATCCTGTCGTCAAGGCGGCGAAGATGGTCAAAGTTTAAAAGTTAAATTCAAATAAATCGTGAAAACTCGTGTTGGTTCGAGGTTCCGGTCTGTAAAGATCGGACGAGAGATGCTCGGAGACGTTGGTGTGATGATGTCTGTTTGTAATGAAAGATCATAGAGATTCTCTGCTCGATTCAGTCTGAACCTAAAATTTATTTCTTTTAATTTTTTTTTTCTAGTGATGAATAGTTAATTATTGTTGGCTTTACGAATTCAAGACAGAGTTGTCGAGTGGCATGTGTATGTAGATTCGGTAGAAGTGAAGGGTGTTTTTGGTAATTTAGGTAACGTGTCTCTGGTTTCGTGTGGTACTTTATGAAAATGTTATACTAGTCCATTGTGCGTCACAAGTCACTAACTCAATTTCTCTCGACACGTTTGCTTGGCGTATAAAAGAGCTGCCAATAACATGCTACACGACTCGATTAAGAGTTGATTTCTCTATAAGACACTTTTTTCTCTTTTTTGACACTTTAAGACACAATGCGCTGGAGACACACTTTCACAGTGTACGAAATATTTTCTTGACATATATGCCCTTTACTCAGCGACAGGAGAGAGAGTAGTGTAATTGCTTTTTTTTTGTTTAGTTACATGTCTAAAAAATCAATTTATCATCTAGTTAGAAAAAAGTAACTTGCTGATCTTACAAAAGGAGACGTACAGGAGAGCGTCTCAATTTACAGCCGTTAGATATGGAACATGAAACCTAATCTGAAGGTTAAAACATTTTTTATTATTTTATATTATTATTTTTCTCTTATTTCACTTACGTTTTCGTTTACTTCTATCTTAAATTTTAAAATATATAACACAAATATAATTAATACAATAAAATGCATATAAGATTCTCTATCTTTTGACATCCATTTCGTATATATATATATATATATATATAAACATTTATATAAAAATTTGTGGATATGGACATTAAAAAATGTCGTGGATGAAAAATGGTGGACAAATATCTCAATAGATATGATAAATGTGGACACAAAAATTGTGGACAATTGGACATGAATATAGAATAAAAAACTTTAATACCAAAAATTGTAAACATAATAATTTATTGCTGTGGACAACAAAAAGTAACTAAATATTCTTATTTTTTAGTTATTTCATATTTTATATTATTATTGCTTATTTCAGCCTATATTGTCAATTGAATTAATCTATAAAATTATCTATATAACATCCATTTTCATATACATATTTTTATATATATTAGCATTTACACATAAAAATATGTGGACATGGACGGTGTACGAAAAATGTGGACATAAACAGAATATTAGGACAAGATTCTTGGACCAAAATCTCCCATTCCTTCAAGGTTTACATCCACATGTAACACCACCAGAAAGATTCAAGTCAATGTATATAAAACTACAATTGGTCTCACACTAAGACGATACAAACAACAAAAGATAGAAAAAAAGCTAGATTAAAGTAACAAAGTCTCCATTCTCCAAGTTCAGCCCTTTACAAACTCAACCATAAACTCTTTTACCAATCTCATCTCATCTGCAAACATCTATACACCAAAAACATCAATTCTGAATTGGTAGAGCTAAAATCCAAATCAGAGCTATAAAATCCAGAATCAACAGCTTACATATTTGTTGTTGAGAGTCTTTGATTTGTGGAACTGAGATGACTTAATTTGCCTCGCCAGTTTTTTTTCGTTGCAAAAACAAGCGTTCCTCAGAAAAGACGATCCATTTCCAAGAAGAAAAATGGTGTTCTGTGAAAATTGATGAGGAAGAAGGAGAGGGTGGGTCGCAAAATTAGGCAGTGGGAAAAGTAGATCTGGAATTTGAAAAGTGAGAGAGAGAGGATAGTTTGATAATTGAATTACTTTTATATATTATTTTATGATATATCTTTTAGTTAGAGTTGAGAAAGTGACCAATTATTTACAATAGAAAAGAGTGTGAGAGAGTGTAGTTGGTCTCATCTGAGGGCATGAAAGACATTGTATATCAATATTGTATGTCACCAGCCACATGTGTCTAAATGTGTAATTCATAAGTGAAAAAGTGTCTTAGAGAGTAAAAAAATTAATAGTTTTTTTTTTCTTTCGATAAAAGCTCGATTGATAGTTTTTCTCGTTTACTAACATAATATCATCGTCTGATGCAATATCACGTGAATCACACAAGAAATATCTCGTGAAAAGAACATATATATATATATATATATATATATATATATATATATATATATATATATATATATATATATATATATATATATATATATATATATATATATATATATATATATATATATATATATATATATATATATATATATATATATATATATATATATATATATATATATATATATATATATATATATATATATATATATATATATATATATATATATATATATATATATATATATATATATATATATATATATATATATATATATATATATATATATATATATATATATATATATATATATATATATATATATATATATATATATATATATATATATATATATATATATATATATATATATATATATATATATATATATATATATATATATATATATATATATATATATATATATATATATATATATATATATATATATATATATATATATATATATATATATATATATATATATATATATATATATATATATATATATATATATATATATATATATATATATATATATATATATATATATATATATATATATATATATATATATATATATATATATATATATATATATATATATATATATATATATATATATATATATATATATATATATATATATATATATATATATATATATATATATATATATATATATATATATATATATATATATATATATATATATATATATATATATATATATATATATATATATATATATATATATATATATATATATATATATATATATATATATATATATATATATATATATATATATATATATATATATATATATATATATATATATATATATATATATATATATATATATATATATATATATATATATATATATATATATATATATATATATATATATATATATATATATATATATATATATATATATATATATATATATATATATATATATATATATATATATATATATATATATATATATATATATATATATATATATATATATATATATATATATATATATATATATATATATATATATATATATATATATATATATATATATATATATATATATATATATATATATATATATATATATATATATATATATATATATATATATATATATATATATATATATATATATATATATATATATATATATATATATATATATATATATATATATATATATATATATATATATATATATATATATATATATATATATATATATATATATATATATATATATATATATATATATATATATATATATATATATATATATATATATATATATATATATATATATATATATATAAACATTTATATAAAAATTTGTGGATATGGACATTAAAAATGTCGTGGATGAAAAATGGTGGACAAATATCTCAATAGATATGATAAATGTGGACACAAAAATTGTGGACAATTGGACATGAATATAGAATAAAAACTTTAATACCAAAATTGTAAACATAATAATTTATCACGTGGACAACAAAAGTAACTAAATATTCTTATTTTTAGTTATTTCATATTTTTATATTATTATTGCTTATTTCAGCCTATATTGTCAATTGAATTAATCTATAAAATTATCTATATAACATCCATTTTCATATACATATTTTTATATATATTAGCATTTACACATAAAAATGTGGACATAAACGTAATATTAGGACAAGATTCTTGGACCAAAATCTCCCATTCCTTCAAGGTTTACATCCACATGTAACACCACCAGAAAGATTCAAGTCAATGTATATAAAACTACAATTGGTCTCACACTAAGACGATACAAACAACAAAAGATAGAAAAAGCTAGATTAAAGTAACAAAGTCTCCATTCTCCAAGTTCAGCCCTTTACAAACTCAACCATAAACTCTTTTACCAATCACCCCTAAATTGTCTAAAGCTCTTAAAATTTAAGGATAACCTTTGATCCAACAAGTATTTTTGCAGAACATTGAATTCGTCATTATTATTATTTTATTTCAACCACAATAACAAAAATCAGGAACTGCAACAATCACACATAATTTTACCTCAAAAAACTATAATGTGTGGCCCGCTTAGCCCGTATTACTGTGCTACAACATTTATGCTACAACACACTTTTTGAGGGTCAAATCTTCTTTAAAGCAAAATTACATTTATGTGGGAAATTTGGGCTTGGGCTTGGCGCATACAGTTTACATAATAGTCCCCGTACCATGTGATTTAACGATTCTAAATCTGGATCATATAGTATGGTAACCAGTCCACTATATAACACTAAATATTTTTCACGAAACTGACCACATATAAAAACAACTACCGGATAGACATATAAAAACAAACAACTAACATACGTGATTTCAAAGAATAAAAGAACTAGTATGGTTCGATATCATAACATACTAGTATACTACTACTATTCACTTTGATTCGGCCCAATAAATTTCGACCCAGCCCATTATGATCATAAACCTCCTGTGTTTGGTTTATAAAAGATTTTACAAGAGGCTCCTAGTTTTATTTAGGAGTTTTTTTTTTCTGTTCCCAGTGTACAACTTCTCTTCCAATTTCGTTCCGTCCGTCGAAGCTAAAATCCCTTTCTGATATAAAAAATCAGATAACTCGAGCGACAGAGATTGCTCTCTGGATTTTTCACCGACAGAACCTTAACCATCCGCACAGACCGGAGGAGGTTGTGTCTCGAATCGAATCTCGCGTTAGGGTTTTGACAGTCGTGAGAAGTGGTTTTATTGATTTCTGTCGTTGTGTTTTTGTCATTGCGGCGGAAAAAAGTTTAGTTTTTTTTTTTTTTTTTGATTTAACAATCTCAGATGGGAAGCGAGGATGATGATCGGACCACCTACAATGGTGATTTCAGCGAGGAAGGAGTTGTCAAGTTGAAAGAGAGAGTGAAGGTTAAGCTGAAGGAGTACATGGGCGATTACACTGATGACATTCTTGTGGTAAAACGATTCGTGATGAGTCTCTTAACGCTCTTGTGATTGGTTTGTGAGTCTCTTAAGAGTGATGTTTTTTTTTTTTTTCTTGCTCTCTCATAGGAATATGTGATAGTGTTGCTTAAGAATGGGAGAAGGAAAGAGGAAGCTAAGAATGAATTGAAGATCTTTCTTGCTGATGATAGCGATTCTTTTGTGGCCTGGTATGTAAAATGCTTCTCTTCTTCCCCCTTTGTGAAAAACAGAGTTTCATTGCCCATTGAGTTTTTTTACAGGTTGTGGGATCATCTGGGTGAAAGTGTGGATGAGTATTTTACTAGCTCTCGTGTTGAGAAAACTAACACGAGAAGCTCATTGGTAAGCAGTCTGAATGAGGATAAAGAAGCACTTGTGGAAATGGAGTCTGAATCTGAAAAGAACGAGCACCAGCTCGGCGCAGTAGACAGTGGAGAACCCAGGCTTCTGACGTTCCTCCTCTTCTGAGTTCTGAGGTTCACAAAGTTCATGACTACGACAAGGAAGATCACAGAGAAAGACGTGGTAAAAGGTCTCCATCTCCGCAGACTCGCTCCCACAGGAAAAGGAGTAAGACTGACAGCTCGCGTGATGAGCAGGTCTGTATTCTGTAATTTTTCTGCTTAGTAGCAATCACCACCTGGAGTAGAATTGTTGATAGTTCACTGGACGGGATGTCATATCGCATTGTGATTATGTTCTCAGAGTCAAATTTAGGCCAGATGGTACCTTTACGTTTTGCTTTTTATAAGACTAACATGTGTGGAGACGTCTTCAGTTACCCTTGAATTTGTGTGATTGGGTTGCCTTTTGTCAGTCTTCTAATGCATATATCCTCATGTAAAATGTATGGATTGTGGTTATGTTTCTCTGATGATCTTTCTTTGACTTGTATGATAGAAGGAGGCTAAACCTGTTGTTTCTAGCCGGCTGCTTCAGTTTGCTATGCGAGATGCTCTAGGTACATCAAAGCCGACTGAACCCTCATTAAAACGTCTCCGCTCAGTGGTTTCCGCATCTACTCAAGACCCATCTGAACCGGAACCAGCTCGGAAAACCCGAGCTGTTGCAAAGCTGTGGATCCCATGGCCACTGTTATGAAAGCTGTAGCCGAAGCAGCTGAAGATGCCAAGAATCCAAAATCTGGGAGAAGTGTCTTTGACCGAATTAGTCAACCAACGGGGGTTTCTGAGACTTCGGACCAACATATGATACTTGGGGAAGTCCCCCCTAAAAATGAAGAACGTAGGAACTTTAGCGAAGATCAGGAACCTGTACAGCATCAATACTCGCAGCGTCTTGACAACAATGGAGTCTATGTGGAGAACATGACGACTTTTGACACTGGCTTGCAGTCGAATTTACCGTCTGATCGAAGCAGACTCGGTTCAAGTGTTAATGGGTCTCACTCAAGTTCTTTTACTGGGAACAGAATTAACAATCCAAAACTCTGCAGCATCGTTTTGTGGATGACCCCAAAAGAGTTAAAGGGACGGATTATCAAAATCACCTTACAGAAGTTGCAACCAAGCAGAAGAATGGAGGTTTCTCTGGCAATGCAGACACAGGGAAGACAGTAAAGTTAGAGGAACAGATGAAAGTACCAGATGTGGGCTTGCAAAGATATACGGATGGAGGCAGATTAGTTTCTAGTGATTCAGTAAGGAGTGGAAATGTAAGTTCCATGTTTTAGATGCATATTCGTCGTAGCTATTTTAGTATATAATATTCTGGAAATTTCATTGTTAATGTTCTACCCCTCATAGCTATGTTGTGATGATTTATTTCGTTGTTACGAGTAAAACTGGACTCCTCATGCTAGTTGGTTTGTTGTTCTTTGACAGACAAAACCTGCTGCCATTGCGAAAGAAGATTCGGTGACTAAGAAACCTGTTCCTGGTGAGTTTTTTTTTTTAAGATAAGTGGTGTTGGCATTACATTTTTCTGTGACTTTGGTTCCTGGTTGTTCAGTTCTTCTGCATGAGTTGGTCTAAAGATAATATACTGGTATTTGCAGGGACATTATCTACTACCCGCCCTTTGGAAGATGCTAGGTCTCGAACAATCTTTGTCGCAAATGTAATATGATTGATACTGTTTATTTACTCCTGAACTGAAACTGAGCAAAAAAAATAAAATAAATTCATTTGGTGTATTGATTTGAGTGTGGTTGGTCGTAAAACAGGTTCATTTTGCTGCCACCAAGGATAGCCTTTCAAGGCATTTCAACAAGTTTGGTGAAGTGCTTAAAGCTGTCATAGTAACAGATCCAGCGACAGGGCAGCCAAGTGGGTAAGTTGTCTGCATGCACGACCCTATAGCAAATTGTCTTTGATATGTGTTTATGCAAAGTCCAGTTACCAGAGACACCTTAGTGACCAAAGTTGTTCGCCTTTTGCAGATCAGCATATATCGAGTTCACGCGCAAAGAGTCCGCAGATAGTGCATTATCTCTGGACGGTACCTCTTTCATGTCTCGGATTCTCAAGGTAAAAAAACTTTGAAAAACTCATGTTCAACTCTGTTTTACCAATCAGGTTTTTGGTAGTCTTAGTTGGATTTTCTGATGGATGCAGATTGTGAAAGGAAGCAATGAACAACAACAGGAAGCTGCGTCGAGCATGTCATGGTCTCGAGCTGGAAGGTACGCAAGAGCGACACCTTACCGAAGAGGCATCCCTGGTGGTGCATTCAGGGGTCGTTCTGTTGTTAGAGCTGGAGCCAGGAGTATGCAATGGAAACGTGATTCAGCAGAGACTGGCAACAACAACGCTGCAGCTCCAAGTACTCGTAATATGACTTACGTCCGAACAGAATCTCAATCAAACGGGAATGCAACAGCCTGATGGGATAAAAGAGAAGCAAAAAGAGCTTAGGAACAAAAAAAAAAGATGGAGATTTTATCATCTGCATTTATCGGATTTTCTCATTTTGTTTTCTTCTCTATTATCATACTCCTATTGATGACGTTTATGGTTCTTTTTTTGTATGGATATTAAAAAAAAACAAATAAAAATGTATTTCAAGTATCATCTTCTGTTCCATTTCCATGGGGATAACAAGAACAACGTTCCGGAACTTGTGTAAAAATGTTAGCTTGTAGGTGGCTTTACTCTAAGATCACTTGAATAACATAATCAAACGCTTAAAGATAATCAGGTCCCGACAAGTACTCTTAATCCCAAAAAAAAAAGACACGACCAAGTGTCCACAAAGTGTGGAGAAACACACTCGCTTCCTCATGTCTAAATAAGACACCAAATCAAGCATGCAGTTCTCGACTCTATAAAAAGCTCACAATAATCAAACCTCATCAATCAAATCCACACAATGTCTTCTTCTTCTTTGCTTCACTAACACTCTTCTTCTTCTTTGCTTCTACACTCCTCTATGCACACGCATTCAACATCACACGCATCTTAAACCTGAACAATGAGTTCTCCACTTTCAACAATCTCCTCTCCCAAACCGGACTCGCTTCCACCATCAACTCCCGTCAAACCATAACCGTCCTCGCCCTCTCCAACGACGCAGTGTCCGTTTTCACCGACCAATCAACCGAAGACAATAAGAAAAGCCTCAGCCTCCACGTCGTTCTAGACTACTACGACATCAAGAAACTCAAGAGTCTGAACAAAAAATCAGTAATACTCACCACTCTCTTCCAATCAAGCGGCCAAGCCAAAGGCCAACAAGGGTTCATAAACGCAACCGTTATGAGCAACGGCGACGTCATGTTCGGTTCCGCGGTTCCCGGATCTATCCTCGACGCTAAGCTTATAGACTCTGTTGCGACGCATCCGTATGACATCTCGGTCCTTCATATTAGTAGTTACATACCTATCATGAATCCTGAAGGTCCTTCAGATCATGGTTCATCTTCTTCACCACTTCCTCCACAACCTCCCGGTGATGATGATTATACATATGACGAGCCACCATCCCCACCGTCGTCTACTACTAAGCCTGTTGTTGCTGCTGCCACTGCTGCTACTGCTAAGCCACCTTCTGCTGCAAAAGCCAACTCAACAACAAGTGGAGTTCCAGCGATTAATACTCCTCACTTGGCGTTTGCGTTTGTGATCTCATCCTTTTGGTTCTTCGTGACGGTCTGGTGATGGTGATGGTTAAGACTTGACGAATAAACCAGATCAGCTTTCTGAAAGCCAGCAAATCTTTCAAGCTTTTTTCACCCAAAACACTAAAGAGCCCTTCAAGCTTCACAAGTTCTATGGAATAAGGCAACAAAATCCAAAGAAGAAAGAACGTGATTGATGATACAACAAGGATGGAGAAAGTTTTAAAACTTAAAAAAAAATCTTTATTTTTGAAGCTTGTATTTGATATTTACAAGCTGTGAAAGATTTCGAATGGAAGCAATAAAGAAAATAAAATCTGTAAGGTTTTTCTTACTAATTAAATGGTGCATTGTTGTTTAGTTGCGTTACTTACAAACAGTGTTGTAAAAATTAGTCTAGGTAGTGCCCAACTAGGACAAATCAGAACTAAAATGACTTTTAAAAAATTCGGTTTAGACATTCAAAATATCAGTTTAAACGCTCGTCTAAACAGTAATTCTTTATAAAGCGCCTAACCATGGCTTAAAAAGGTCTGATAATTTATCTGATATATAACATACTTCCATATATAACCTTATCAAGCAGTAAGGATTGAAAGAGTATTTGTTTTTGTACTGGTTTATGTAAAAGCTGGAAGTGTTTGGTTTGTTGACGATTTATCATAAATAAAATATTGTTACATGTTACTACTACTCGTGGGTTTCCTTTACTTCTTCCACTTTATTTGTTAACCTTTCCTTACAACAAGTGATTAAGGGTTTTGCTTCTTATTGTAGTACATGTGTTGTTGATCCAGTATGTATTGTATTAACGTGTATTGGACCAGCTGCAACGCACGCTACACGCGACATTTGTCTCTTCTCACGTGCCCAACTTTTCATTACAGGGTGACTCTTTCAAAGTCTACTCAACCGAAAAGCGTTAGTCTTTATTTTATTGAGTCAGCTCCTATGTTTTCTTTAGTTTAAAGATGTTATGTCATAACACTCAAACACTCGAGAAAAAATGGGTTCTTGGATACTCAAGTCTCTGCTGCTAAAACTTATCAGAATCATGCTGATGGAGGTTCAACCGTCAGATATCTTCCTGGTTTTGAAGGCCCTCTTCCTTTTCAGCTTGAAACCGAGTATATCCCTCTTCATCTTCTAGGGTTTAGTCGTGTAGGTACATAGGTTGGTGAGACAGAGGAAGATCAAATGTTCTACTACTTTATAAAATCTGAGAGGGACCAAGAAGAGAATCCTCTTCTTGTCTGGTTAGCTGGAGGACCTGGCTACTCTTCTTCTTTCTCTGGACCGCTTGTTTTTAAGGTGGAGACATACAATGGAAGTGTCCCATCCTTGGTCTCTACTATTCAAGATGATGTCGGGCTTTCTCAAGCTCCGTTTCGCGATCTCTGATCAGATAGATTCGGAATAACGCTCATGTCACCCATCCTAAGGTACTTTAATGCCATATTATTAAAATAATTTATGGATCCAACTTTAGGGTAGGGCATTTTGCAAATAGTAATTAATATAAAGTAGCTACTAAATATTAAAACATAGCCATAGTTTGTAGCAAGCGACAGATACAACATGCATGGCATGCTATTATTGAAAAGCAAATTCAGTTCTCTAGAGTTTTTATAATAATTATTATTATTACGGCTTGCACGAAATGTTGTTTCGTTTTTAATTAACCACTAGATTCTGGCGGGTATATTTTTGTTGTAAAAGTTTTTAGAAATTTCATATTTTATGTTTGTGTTTTTTTGGAAATTATATTTGTGTTTGATATTAAATTAATTTAATATAATTTTGGTAACTATATTAAATATGTCAAGTTGGGTAACTATATACTTATGCCATATGTATTTTAGAAATTATTTTAAATTTTATTCCTCAAATTTGCAACATTTTATATTCTCTTATATATTAGTTACCTAAGATAATTAGTCAAGAATATTAAGTAACAAAAAATCGGACTCGAATCGACTCAAAAATCAAAGTCTCATATTCTATTAAACTTGGTTTATATACTTGAATGGTTCTTAATGTGTTATATCCGAAAACCAATATCAAATCCAACCCGCACCGAAGACCGAATAAGTTTTTTGAAAAAATGTGAAATTTTTTTGATATATGCTGTTTTAATATATACATATATATATGTAAATGGCTTAATATGGTCTTCACTACCTTTAAGTAAAATCATATTTGATAAAAAAATTAATGGAATAATATATTTAAAACCCTTAAACTGAATGAGTTTTAATATTTTTATTATCGAAACAAACCGGTTGTAATTTTGTATTTTTGCTTGTGATTTAATATGTTCTTAGTTGTTTACATGGGTAAAACGATATTAGATGATAAGAAACCCACTGTCAACCATATTGTTGCTTTTGTCAGTGAAGAATAAGATTTCTTAGCATTAATTATTAAATATATATTAGTCGACCAAATATTAAATAGTCTAAACGATTTTACATGAGGCAATATATTATTGAGAATGCAAACAGATAATTCTTTTAGATCTTAAATAAATGTAAAGGATTTAGGTTAAAAAGGAATATAAATAAGATGGATTTTGAGGGGATTGGATTTAACTATTTAAGTTAAAAAGGAACATAAAAAGGGTCGGTTTTCTGGGTAAGACTTTCAAAGGGCGGATATATTTTTTGTTTTAAATTTAATTTAATTCATATATAAAAATTTGTCTTATATAAAAATTTAATTCATAATACCAATATATTAACAAAACTAATTGTTTGATTTGGATTAGTTTATTTTTGTTATCAATTATCTATTATAATTTTATGATAGTCCACTGTATATATCTATACTATTATTTATGAAGTGATTTTGCTGATTTGTCATCTTCTCCATGATTTTAGGTTTAATCAATAATTTTCTTAAATATTTTTTATATATTTTTAATAATAAACAGTTTTGAAACATGATAATTACAATATTTCAGTTATATAAATATTTGATATTATCTTGTTTTTATTATATAAAACTCCATATGATTTTAGGTGAGTCAATGATTTTAATAATTAACTTTAATGATATTTAAATATTATATATTATTTTTTTTTAAATATGATAATTATCATTTACACAATTATATCTATATTTTTGGTATCAAAAAATTATATATTTTTGGATTTTGTTAATGTAAACTCATAGATAGCATATACAATTTATTAGGCTTAAACAATAATTTCCATAAATATTTTTATATATTTTAATAATAAAACATGATAATTACAATATTTCAGCTATATAAATATTTGATAGTATCTTATTTTTATTATATAAAACTCCATATGATTTTAGGTGAGTCAATGATTTTAATAATTAACTTTAGTGATATTTATATATTATATAATAAGCAGTTTAAAAAAAAAATATGATAATTATCATTTACACAACTATTTGATATTTTCTTATTAATATTATAGAAAAAATTCTTTTCTTATATGTCATTAAAGGATTATGTCTATATTTTTGGCATAAAAAATATATATTTGATTTTGTCAATATAAACTCATAGATAGTATATACAATTTATTATTTAAATTATTAGTATTTAGTTTTTCAAAAATATGTTTTCTAACAATTGTAAATTTTGCTAATATGTGTTACCATAAAACTCATGTTTATGTTCTACCAAATCAATACTAAATTACATGTCATATGAGAAACATAGAAAACAAATTTGCAAAGAAAAAGATAAATATTTCAAAACATAAGAGATCTCCTAAACATTTTGAAAACATTGGTGGAATTGATTATTTATTGTAAATCATAATTTTTAAAAATAAAATAAGTCTTATATATTTTTTTTTTGTTATTTGGAATAATATTTTTCTATTATAAAATTTAAAAAATTTAGATAAAAACTTTATATAATTAAGTAATAATTAAACAAAAATATTTATATAAAGATATGTTTAAAATTATTTTTATATGTGAGTGTTTTAAAAATTTGACTCAGTAATAATCATATATATTTTGATGAAAAACTGTTATACATAAATAATTTGATGTTTGGTTTAAACTTTTCGAGAACATTTTAATTAATAAGATATAAACTAATAAATATTCGTAAAAACGATTATGCACACTTCAAGCTTCACAAGTTTTATGTGGAAAAGGCAACAAAATCCAAAGAGGAAATAAAGTGGTTGATGATCCAATAAGGATGGATAAAGTTGTAAAACTCAAAATTCTTTATTTGGATAAGCTTGTATTTTGAGATTTACAAGCTGTGAAAGATATTGGGAAGCAATAAAGAAGATAAAATCTGTAAGGTTATTCTTACTGAATGGTGGTGCATTGTTGTTTGGTTCCATTACTTATATAAATCGGAATTAAACAAAACGATTTTTTGAATGAATTTTTTAAAAAAATCTATATCGACATTCAAAAATTCCTTGCGTTTTAAACATTCGATACATGCATTAACGCCCAAGCACCGCTTAGAGCTTTTAAACATTCCTTGCAAATGAAGACACAAAAGAGGCAACGCTAGATTAGAAATGTTTATTACTTTTAGCTATGAAAAGGCAAAAGCATCCCCAAGAACATTAAGCACACTTGACATCCATGTCTATCTCCAAAACCAACAACAAAGTCTTCAAGACAAAGAAACAAGCTCAGGCTCTATACATGCAGAGTGGCTTTGATTAAAGGAAACCAAAAAGAGAGTTTTCAAAATGCAGTAAAATCTGCTAATTTATTGAGTCAGTGATGTAACCCGTTTCCATTGCTATACACATTGCCGTTCTGGTAAACTTTCCCTGTTGCCGTTCCATTTGCCACTCCATTTATCGAAACTTTGTTCATCTTGCCACTTGCTTGCAGAACTGCATCTAGACACCCAGAAGCTGCTGCTATAAGACCTGTGTTGTAACAAAACGTTTCTTAGTAACAACCCATAACAACATCAAAACACAGGTACGTGTCATTATGCTACATAACCATTGGTTCTTACCTAGAAACAATGCTGAAGGTTTCAGGCCTGGACTTGAACTCAGGATGGAACTGAACACCCACAAAGTATGGATGATTTTGTAGTTCCACAATCTGCACATCACACACGCGGAACAATGAAGCACAACATCACCACCAAAGCATTCATATACTGTTCTAAGATCACTGAAGTTACACACCAAAGAGGGTTTCTACGAGCATATTACCTCCATACGACGACCAGTCCCATCCTTCCCAACGAATGAGAGCCCAGCATTCTCAATTTCTGATATCATATCTGGATTTACCTAAGAAAACACATTTCCATTTTCACCAACTCAGAAGAGACCTCAAGGCAAAAATATGTTGAATAGAAGCTGCATTTGCAGTAAAAAAAATATATATATATTACCTCGTATCTGTGCCGGTGTCTCTCATCAACAAACTTTGCATTACCGTACCTAAAAATAGAGATAAGAAGTTATTTAGACTTTCTGTATTTGGAAATGAATCCTAAGAGTTATGTTATGTACTTACAACTTAGCAGACATGCAATCAGGAACCTGAAAGTGAGTCCTCCTTGAACCTAAGCGCATTGTGCCTCCCATATGAGTTGTGGAACCCTTAAAAAGATTGAACAAGGTTAAGAAGACACTTAGAGAAATTTTTAATATGTAATCATTCAAATGAGAAGACGTAGACTAGTACTTCTGGCATAAATATGACGCAAGGGCTTGAAGTTTCTGGTTCAAACTCTGTGCTGTTTGCATCCTTATAGCCAAGAATGGAGCGGGCAAATTCAACAACAGCCAGCTGCATTCCCAGGCATATGCCAAGGAAAGGGATTTGCTTTTCACGGGCGTACTTTGTAGCTAGTATCTTTCCTTGCACTCCTCTGTCACCAAAACCTCCTGGTACTAGAATACCATCAGCACCCTGAAACAAGCAAAAATGCTGAGTCCAACGTAGTTACTGAATTGGGATACCAGGTTTCACTTAGAATTAACCTACCTTCAAAAGATCCCATGCAGCTTTATGGACATCTGGCGCCTGCAATGGTAAGTCGTACAAAGGCTTATGAGATTTAAAACAGATGTAGTATCCTAAGAGAAACGAAGACAAGACTCACTTCATGTGCTGTAATCTCTTCAAGGTCACTGGCTGCAACCCACTCTACTACAAGCTTCTTGTGACATGCCACTGAAGCATGCAAAAGGGCCTGCAGAAAATTCATAAGGAAATGACGCATAAACTAAATGCTGGGCTCAAAATACATAACTATATTTGGTTTATTCAAGTACACAAGATACAATTACCTTCAACACGGAAAGGTAAGAATCAGTAAGGCCAGTGTATTTTCCAACCATAGCAATTCTGACCTGTAAGAGAAGACCATAGAGAATGAATAATGGATTCCATTATATAGTCACTCTTGGCATTAGAAACACATTTTAAAAAAGTTTTACTTACAGGATCTTGCAGTGAATCATAAATTTTAGTTCTTTCAGTCCATTCGGTCACGTCAGCCTCTACAGCTTTGCTGCAGATTGCAGAAGAATCAAATCTCCCATTAGTAGAGAAAAATCATCACGGAAAAGCTGAAGTGTGGAACCAATAGCAAAACAGAATTTAAACATAGAGGCAAGTGAAAATGAAAGACAGTTCAGAGACAAACCCAAGGAGGTTCAACTCTTTTAAGATTGCTCCATGAGCCTTTTGATCCTATTTAAGAGAATCAAAACAAAACAAAAAATAGCATAGCAAGTTAACAACAAGGTCCTTTGGTTTCATAGGTAGTGTTTAGAAACTATTCACGCGAAATTTACTTACCCTTAAAAGCAGTGGAACATGCCAGATGTTTGGAACGTCATAGAGCGTCACAATGTTCTCTTCCTAGGAAACCAATGAAAGCATACAGAATGTTCACTTGTTAAGACGAGATCTGACCTCTTTGCTCTACGAAATGAAATAAACATCAACAACAAATACCGGCACATGGCAAAATTGAGAGAGTTTCGTCTTAACATTGTCTTCAAGTGCCTGAAACAAAACAAGAACTGATAAGATGAAAAACAAAAACGGTAGCTAATAGTTAACACTACAGGACATGAAAAAAATATTGGAGAGCCCATTACCTTGGTGCTGCGGCATGCTAGAATATTTGGTGTCAACCCAAGGCTCCTGAGTTCTCGCACACTATGCTGTGTTGGCTTCGTCTTCTACAAAATACAAAATGTTGACACCTCTCAACTGTTACAAACTAATAACATAGAATCTCCATGGAAGATATCAAAACCACAGAAAAATTACCTGTTCACCAACAACACTGAGAACAGGCACAAGACTCACATGAACCAAGCAGAAATTACCAGGTCCTATAAGAAACAACAGACATAACGGTGAAGGAGCCGATAACCAATAGCCTCAAAACAACTACTGCACCTTAGAGACAGCAAAGTTTACTTACCAACTTTATAGGAGAATTGACCAAGGGCCTCAATGAAAGGCATAGACTCAATATCACCTGCACAGAACATAAGTAAAGTAAAAGCCACCCATTTAAGAAACTGTCATTGAATGGTAATATCAGCCAATAAACAGTACCTATAGTCCCGCCTAGTTCGATTACACAGACATCAGGAGGGCCTTCCTTTCCATCCACGGGAACATTAGCTACACGCTCAATCCACTCTTGGATTGCATCAGTAATATGCGGAACCACCTTAAAGAAAAGTTAACAAAGCTTTGTTCAAACACACTCAGTCAAATTTGAACCAGAGGAAGTTAAAACACACAAGTAGATAACTTATGAACCTGTACAGTTCTTCCGAGGTAGTCCCCTTTCCTCTCCTTGTCAATAACCGACTGCAAAATTCAAAAAAAGAGCAAAACTTTGTAAAACCAGGTTCTAACATGAGATAAGTAATGAGTTAGTAGTGGTAGACAGTACCTGGTATATCTTTCCGGTTGTTAAATTGTTGTCACGGGTCAATGTACTGTCTAGAAACCGCTCATAGTTTCCAAGGTCCAAGTCCACCTAAAAAGGTTTAACCAGTTAAACACACAATGCATCGGTTTAAGCAGCAAATGGAGGACATACCTCACCACCATCATCCAATACAAAAACTTCTCCATGCTCAAACGGAGACATTGTTCCAGCATCGGTATTAAGATAAGGATCTGCGACAAGAATGTAAGCTTCAAACCAAAGAGCCAGTCTAAAAAAAGTTTTAATCCTTTCAACAAATTAACTCCATTAAGCAGCACAAACACAAGTCGTTACATGCTATCAATCCATAGGCAAAACCAACAGGCAATACATATCTCACCAATCTTGATGGAAGTAACGCGAAGACCACAGGCTTGAAGGAGAAGACCAATGCTACTTGCAGTGACTCCTTTTCCAAGTCCACTCACCACTCCTCCTGTCACCAAAACGTACTTCATTCTCTTCGCTTGCTCTTCCACCTAAACCATCAAAAACAGAGAACGAGATAAGCATAAGAACCAGGTGAGCAATCTCTTCTGGCTATGTATGACTCAAACACTACCTTTGTCTAAAAGCAATGGCCTTTCCTGGATTCTTTTTGCAAGGCGGCGGCTAATAAGCTTACTATATAACCTGTGTGAGACCCCTCCCTCCTATTTAAAGCCAACCAAAAAAAAAAAAGTTCGTATCTTTTTTTCTTTTAATTTTAATATAATCACTGTGGCTTTGACCCTTTCAGTAAAGATTTCAATCAAAACCTACCGGTGAAAATATATATTTTCTTTTTCTGTTAAGTTATTGTATGTTTGTGGTTTTGTGATGCAGTAGAGACGCTCAAACCGTTAAGATAGGCCCAAAGAGGGGTTTGGATAGCTGTATGGGAAACTGTGCGCCCAATTTTAAAACCAATCAAAAGCTTTCCTCTTTTTTCTGTAAAGGAAGAAGGAAAGGTACGACGAACTTTAGAGTTATTTGTTGCTACTTTGATTGTTTTGTCTTTTTGCCACTAATAGAGGCATTCACATGTTTCATCGGATTAAAGACAAGAGTCAACATGTCCATGTACTCTTTCTTCCTTTGCCTCTGTTTGATGTCCTCTTCTTCTTCTTTAGCCCTATAAGAAACCAAAAAAAACTACCAAACAAGACATTGGACCCAGTTTTCATTTACCAGTGAGCACCCCACATGTTTCTTTTTTGAAGAAGCTGTGTCTTCAAGAACTGTCTTATCTCTTACACTGATACATCTGTATACAAGAAACGGTTTGGATACATCTCGTTTACATTGTATTGTTCAATATTATTTTTAAATTTGGTTGGAGTTTTCAATAACTAGCCTATGTTTGATGATTGCTTTCGATTTTTAACATGTATTAGCTACTTGAATAATTTAGAAGAGAAAGACAGTATGAGCTTGCTTGTTGACTTTATAAACACGGGAAGCTTCGCTCCATGAGCAATAAAAATGATGGCAATTTTACAAGCAAAAGAAGACTTGGTCAATCTTTTCTTTTGGTTTTAGGATATGATAATAGGGACTTGAGGAAGGAGAAGCATTTGAAAACAAAACAGAATGCAGAACATAGCAAGTAGAAAACGCTTAACATCTTTATCTTACACAAAGCTCTCTACTCATTGAGTCGTGTCAGTTCCTCCACCAGCATCGGCTTCTGAAGTTTTAGCCATCACCTCACCTGGAGGAGGATTGTCAAACTTACATGTTGTGCCCTACTTGCAAGTCCCTGTCTTCATGTAATACAGGCAACACATTTTTTTGTATATTGGATTAGCTTACAAATTCAATACAGGTAAAGCAGTGTGGATTCTAATCAACGTTTTGGAGGTACCTATCTTCTGGGATACCCTGCAGGACTTAGCTTTACATTCGATTGTTGAGAATCTTGTCTGGTCATTGCATTTAAACTATCTGCCCGGTGATGGAACCTCTTCCTCCAAAACCAAAACAGCAAGAGCAACAATCCACAAAACTGTTTTGACATTTCCACTGATTCTTTGCAGTTACACAAAATATCAAACTCTCCTTCTTTCTTAACAACCCACATATAAAGTTGGGAGCTTTTTACATAAAGGAATAAACACCAAAGCTAACTAAGAAACCGAACAAAGCTCCTGCAATGACTTCAACTTCAGTATGTCCTATCGATTCTTTCAACGGAAGATACACTTCCTCACTGATCTCATCTGACTCCAAAGTCTCGCCTTCCTTGCCCTTTAAACTTATCTCCTCACCTTTCCTAGCATTACTCGTTAGTTTGTTCAACACTCTCGCATGCTTTCCAACTTCTCTCCTCACACCCTGCAAATGGTAGACCAATTCTTGACCATTTAGTGATAGCCCTGCTTGTTGTAATGCACAACGTTAACCAGAGAGAGCAAGATTTGAACTTTATCAAAAGGGTCAAGTTACCTGGGCATCATACATGATCAGAGCAGCGTAAACCACAGTCAGACCAAAAATGGAGTCATCAAACCCCCTGAAGGCCACAAACCATGTAAACCATATTCAGAAAATTGCAGAAAGTGAAAACCTTTTTAGAGAAAGGTTTCAAAGTAAGCACCTTTCAAAAGCAATTGCAGTTGCTGCAGCCACAACAGACTAATCTCTCATGAATCATCCCAAAAAAAACGTCAGAGAAGTAGACAACACACAAGCTAATCAGAGTAAGAAAGAAAGAGAGAAGAAGCTTGCTTACAGAGGAATGCGTTGAAGGGAAACCTCCAGCTTGTAAAGCGGTTCTAAAGTCAAGTTTCTTCTTATAGAAAACCACGGAAGTGAAGGGCTTTAAGAGCTGCCCAATCGCCCCGGAGAACCCAGCAGCTATTAGTACCTTCACGGAAAGCATAAAGTGACTATCAATGGCTGCAAAGAAAATGAAGAGAAGAGAAAGAGGGAGAAGGAGAGAAAGGAGAAACCTTGTTGTGGATAACTTCGGTTACATCTTGGAATCCAACATTGAGAGCGGAGGACGCGAGACGATTTGGCTTCTTTGGTGGGCTTAAAAGACTCAACTTTGGGTTGGATACAGAGAAACAGAGAGCATTGGCGTTATGAGACGACACAAAGCTCTGTTTCAGCATCTCTGTGGTAAAGGAAGGAAGGAACTTTGATGGGTTATTTTTGTGAGGATGATGATGACGATGATGATAAGATATGACGGCAGCGAGAAATTTGGAACCAATGGCTCAGTTGTGTCGACAAAGGTCTTGTCTTTGACTCAAAGAATCATTCGGACAGCTCTCTGTGGATCTCAGTTACAACTTATTACAAATGTTTCCTTACAATTAAAAGCTACTTTCACTTTTTAATTTTTATGGTAAAACTCTTTTAATTTTCTTATGTTCCTCTGAGTACAATTTTCTAAAATCGATAGCATTAAGCCATATCGGCCATATTTAAAATGATTTTCTTAAAGTTTTATTTATACAATTATACTACTCAAATCCGTATAAAGTTATAAACTAATTACAAATCAATTAAAATTGGTATAAATCAGTATAAACTTTTTTTAAAAAAAACTAATACAAGTAAACTAGTTTAAATCTGTTAAATCATGTAAATTTAGATATTTGTATAATTTTTTATATAATTTTTATAATTCATCAAAATAATTTTATAATTAAAATTTAAAACTAAAATATCTAATATAAATATAAAAATATTTTAAAAAACAAATCAAATAACTTATTAACGGATAGTTCACAATAATCGTTAAGTTACTGCGTACCTTTTTCTTGAACATTGTTTATATTGATAGTCATTTGTTTCTCTTTACATAGCACGATCTCTATTAGTCAAAATTTAAGAATATGAACAAGAAAAAAAAAACATATAGAGTCCCTCAGCTTATTACTGTGTCTAAAAGTACTCAAAGTCTACATAAGCTGTATCATCAGTGGGGGTAGCAGGACCAGCAGCACAAGCGACCTGAGCATCAGGCTTCATCGAGTTATTATAGTGATCACTACCTCCATGTCCCTTAGCCTTCCCTCTAGCAGCAGTCAACGGTCCCAAGTCAACAGGGTCAGGAATGTGAGGCGGTGCAGCGCTACGCACCAGAGCCCAGTTCACACCTTCAAAGAAAGGGTGTTGCTTTATCTCCGTGGCTCCCCTTGTGTAAGCGATTCTTCTGTGAGGATCCTTCACTAGAAGGCCACGGATGAGGTCACGCGCCGCTGAGCTCACGTGAGGAGGTCAGGGAACTTCAGGGGCCGACCAACAACGTTGTGGAGCGTGTCTCTGTTGCCTGGTCCTTTGAACGGTGTTGTTCCATGTAGGAGCTCGTAGAGGAAGATCCCGAACGTCCACCAGTCTACAGCGCTGCCGTGTCCCTCGCCACGTATGATCTCTGGAGCTAAGTACTCGTGTGTGCCTACAAAGGACATTGACCGCACATCTGTTGGCTCTGCCA